>CM053785.1:251524917-252064917 GCA_028749045.1 Cupressus sempervirens | reverse complement strand
GGCATGACATATAGTAAGAGGAACCAAGAAAAAGAGGTGGAGAAGAGGAAGATGAAAATGCTATCCTTGAAGATTAGAAAATCCACTGTGTCCAAAAAATAGGCCACAGTTGTTATCTCATTAGATGGCTATCAAGATGATGGAGATGAAATGGAAACTAAAATAGATGAAGAGGGTACCTATGTCTTCTAGGAGGAACCAAAAACTAGAGAAAGAGGATGGTAAAGGCAATAAGGACTTGGACTCCCAAATGGATCTTTACAAGATATTATTGCCTAGAAATCCTCCAATGAGAAGGTAAAACTGGGGTGGGGATGACACCCACAAATCTTCACTACTGCAATAATAAAGTGTATCCAATGAAGGTTACAATGTTTCATCATGAAACATGATCTACCTTGTGAAAGGTCTACCCTTTAAAAAGCTTCCAAAGACTATTAAGTCTTACCCTCTTAAAGGATTTCAACACTGTGTTAGAATTGTGCCTGATTAGAGGACTTCAACTCATAATTAAGTAAGCACCTTGTTAGAGGATTTCAATACTGTATATGAGCAATGTTAGTATGCTAATAGAAACTAAATTTAAATAAAGCTTCTACAAACTAAACAAAATTCATAAACTTCAAGAAAGACTAAGATGAACTCTCAATTGAGAATATGAGCCATTAATGGACTCTCTCAATGAGAAGCTCTCTTGTTGAGGAAGCACAATCCATGTGCTCTCTCCTCATGTAATCTGAGCCCTCCATGAGCTTTTTCCCATCCTTGCATCTTAGCCCTCAATCCCTCAAGCCTCTTGCCTATAAATTGGATCCTTCCTCTTTGCAAAACAACACAATCCATGAAGTAAATTCATAATGCCATTTTAAGAAGCCATTTTACATCAAAACCATACACTCACACCCGAATTCCAACTCCATTTGAAGCCCTTTTTGAAGCATAAGCTTGAGCATACATCCTATCTATTTAGACAAAGCCTTATAGCCAATCAGGGAGTGACACATGTCACAGGGTGAGAGGATGGAGGAAAGGGGAAGGATGAGTCAACAAAGGAGGCTCAATGGGATAAAATCTTCATAAAGACCCTCATAATGGCTTGTAAGAGCAATAAAAGGGCTTGGAAGAGTCATTTATGGCCTAGTGGGCTTCATAAAGTTTTATGGTTGAGATATTTTGAGGGAGATGAGAGCAATTTCGACTTGGACTTGATTAGGAGGGTTTTAAGCTTGCTTAGGATTGTGCAAATGATTAGAGGATGGATTAGTATGGTTTAGGATTAGCTTAGGGATAGGCAAGTGGATGGCATTTAATGAGGGTGGGTGAAGGAGGAGATATTTGTTAACTTTGGCTTGGGTTAGTAAGTCTTAACCCATGTTTAGAGAATGTGACAAGGTTAGGAGGGGATTAGGATTAGGTTTAAAGACATCTTCTAGAAGAGTCTAGACTTTGGATGAGGATAAAGACTTTCTAGAATAGTGTAGAACTTCCTAGGATGAGGATGAAGACTTTCTAGAAGAGTCTAGAACTTCTTAGGATGAGGATAAATTAGATTTTTAGGAAATAAATAAAGTTTTATTTATTTCAAGGGTTTGGGTTGAGGAAATATTTATTAAAACTTTTTAATAAACATGAGGATTAATATTTAATCTTAATTAAATATTTTGAGTTGGGATTAGGGGTAGGAAATCAAAATTAAAGAAGGATTAGAAGATTTTGGAAGAGGTTAGTGGTCTTAAGGAAATTGGCCAAGTTTTGGGCAAAAAATAAATTTTTTATTTATTTTGGGTTTTTTGGTCAATTTATTAATTAAATAATTAATAAATAAGGAAATAATGTTTAAATAAGATTTAAACATTTTTGGGAGGGATTCTTTAATTAAATATTTTTAATTAAGATAAAGGGATTTAATGGCATAAAAATAAATTAATTAATTAAATAATTAATTAATTAATAAATGATGATGTCATCAAGAATTTTTTAGAAAATAAAAATACTTTATTTTCTAAAGGTTTTTAGGTGTCTACAAATACAACCTGTTAGGACTATTCTATTAAGAGATTTAACTAATTCACCTATTAGAATCTCTCAACAATGATCCTACAATTAGCACTTTGTTTCTTGATGTACAATCACCTGTATATTGATGTGTACTTGATCCTTTCTGATCAGATGTCTCTTTTTTGTTCACTATTTCCTTCCTCTATTTGTCTTTAACTAATTATGCAATGTAACTCAAAACATAATACCTTGGTCACCATGAATGTCTTTTTTGTACATGCAAACTCTCCTTCTCTCTCTCTGATCATTCACAAAAAAATTAGGGTTTGTCCTCCTTAAGAAGACTTAGTGACTTACGGTTAGGTATGAATCAATGGTTGTGATTCACCCATATTACTGCTTAAACCCTCCCTTTACCTAATTGGATGCATGTAATACATAGGGATTCCCACTTAAGATTTTTCCTTATCAACAAAAGATCTTAAATCAATCCTTAAGTCACCTCAAAAGTGGTTTACATAGTAGTTTGTGCCAATACAAACAACTATGTCAAAATTGTGTTACTCGACATCTAAAATCCCTAGTACTCAACACGACTATGACTTCAATACTATCACTTGGTAATTGAATGACTCGATATGCACTACTTGCTTGGCAACTAAATCACTCAACACATACTATTTTCTCGGCACTTGAATGACTCGACATATGAGTGACTTGACACTCACTATTTACTCAACATGCTCTAACTTACATGTTGTGCTTAGCATATGTTACTTGTTTGGCATGAACTAAGTAAATAAATTAAGTGTATAGACACTCACTTCTGAAAACCAATCTGAGATTAACAAAAATTATGTTCCATAATCTTATTCTTGCATTCTCTCATCTTAATTATGGATCACATAGTGTGATCCAAAATGTTGATGGTAAAACAACCAACACAATCAAATCTGGGAATCAATTTATACATCTCATAGTGCCAATATATAATAACAACCTTCAAATAGTCATAAGAATGCAAACAAGAGTCTAGCTTAGATTAAAATATTACATAATAAATGCAACAATAGAAGCACTTCATATATAGTCTAGAGCTATCAAATTACAAAATGGAAAGTATAATTCTATGTTATTACCTTTGCATCATAAAACATTATCTATATTGTTATAGTATGTCCTCATTAAAATTTGACAGGTTGTAGATATCAACTTAGGTAAGGAACAATGGCTAATGATAAATAAATCCACTTCTCTAATATTTTACTTTAGTGCATTCATGATAGGACTTCTTCTTTCTATAGCCAATTTTTTTTTATTCATCATATTTCTATAAAAGCCCATACTCAAGAAACACGAGTCAAGCCTATATATCCATCTTATAAAAAGACATATGTAGTTAAGGATATCCTACTAGTTCAAGCCTCATCTCTTCCTTAAAAACTTATTCATCTAATAATAATAATACAAGAAATAAGAAACATTCAATTTTGTCTAAAGTGTCTTATATAATTAGCAATTTTTTTAAACTTTAAGCTAATATTCTTATACAGTAAGATCACCCAGGCATACTTCCATTCATTTTTCTAGGCATACAAAATAAATAAAATAATAATAACTAGGACTGGCATTTTATATATATATATATATATATATATATATATATATCCCCAAAGGAATATTTGTATATAGATATATATTTAAACATAAATATGTAGTTTGCATACTTTTGGAGGTGATGGGTGTCATCAAAAAATTTACACACACACACACACACACACACAAATATTATTAGCCCCAACTCAACTGATAATATTGATAATGTATATGTGAAAGATTCATACCAGTTCGTATGTTGTTATTAATGTCAAGAATTATTGGTAAAACATTATGATAATTTTTAGAGTTTTATATCATTTGATTGATGAAGAGGATTCAAAGAAAGTATAATGATAAATAAAGTGTTGATAAGTGTATGGATTTTAATGGGCACTTGATGAGTTAGACTTTGAAAATATGATGTTGGTTTGATTGTTAACATTGATTTGAATAAGTGGTGAGATCGTGTAGAAGAAAGTAATGAATTCATGGAGTGAGAAGATAGTTTGGTCAGTGAATGGAGAACCTAATGATAATTGAGCTACTACACTTACCACTGAGTGCATAATAAGGAAGTAAAGGATAGGTAGGATTAACCAAGAACATTTTTAACCAAGATTAGTATTAATAAAGTGAAGTGTAGTTTTAACCAAACAAGAAAATAAGGATAGTTTGTAGAAGATTTAATTGAAGTATGATATTTGATGAAAATATGGATTGCTCGAGAAGTTTTGAAGATAAGAATGAAGTTAGTTATGAGATCTATGACTAGGGAAATTAAAAGAAGATATGACGAAGGAGATTTAATGATATTAAATAAAGCACAAGGGTCAAGGTGAAGGCATAATACCCAAGATTCAATGAATATGAACTGGATGAAGATCGAACAATTGTGATTAAACAATAAAAATTTGGATAATCAAGTGAAGTGGTAATAATGTGTCTATTTAAGGGATGAACATGATGTTCATTATCATTGATCAAGTTAAAGTTTGATATTGCTAGCCAAGGGATAACCAAGTAGAACAATAAAGTGAGATCTAGCAAGTGAAGTGAAAATTTTATGTGTATGTGATTGGATTAGCCAGGAGGAAGAAAGAGGATGAATAGAGGAAAGAGGATGAGATAATTAAAGATTTAAAATAGAAAAGGTAGTTATGTTATTCTCGGATCATTTCATTGTTTTTGATTAGATAAACAAGATTTATAGGGACCTTGAAACCCAAGAGTTAAAACATAAACAAGGCTGATAATAAGTGTTAAAAGCCTAGCCAAAAAAGAGTAAGTCTAAAGGCTGATAAAAAGCACTAGGCCTAGCTGAACAACAAAGGCCATTGGAAAGGCCACACTATTTTTTGAAAAATGAAATAGACAAAAGCCAGGAGAAAAAACCAGACAAAAAAGGAACATCTAGAAACAAAAGGACAGAAAAGCACTAATCCTTGTTCTTTCTTTCCAGCTCTTGCATGACCTGGGCAGCCTTGTAGGCCATCTCGTTCTCCTCAACCTCCTACTGATGAGTCCTATGAACATCCTGGTCCAAAAAAGTTTAAGTGGTACCCATGGTAGTTTCATCATCAGATCTATCTTTTCCCCTATATTTTCCTTCCTCATCCCCCAACATTCATATCTTTAAGAAAACTAGTTAAAGATAGGATATTGTCATTTATCAAGTTGAGTAGTGAGATTGTCTGGCTCGACAGATTGTGGTTTTAATTTTCTAGGTCGAGAATCCTCCTTTCCATTAGGCTAATTCTAACATCTTGGTTTGTCCCTTTCTCAAGACCCTTCAAATTCCTGGCTCCTTCCATTTGACCCACCTTCTCTTTAACCTCCTCTAGCTCATGAAAAAGCAACTTGATTGACCTAAAATAGTCAATCATGCTGTTGCAAGCGTTGTTCAAAAGGTTCATCCTAGTTTCCTTAGCATTATCAGAGATTGCCACAATCACAGGGTTAATTAGCTCTTCAAGCCACGGCTCCTCCTGGTTCTCCACCAAAATCTGGGGATTCATCACTTCTCTGAAAATACCCATTTCCATTGTCCTCACATTAAAATTCCTCCAAGCTTTCCTCCTATCTTTGGCCAACACTTCCCATGCCCATCTCCAATACTATCCTTTTTTTGTTCATCTGGATGGTCATGAGAATGGATAGGGGAGAGAGGCAGCGAAGATAGATCTGATTCCTGTTGTGTCCTCTCATCCTCCAAACCCACCTGCTTGTATTTCTTCCCACCCTAGTCTTCCTTTTTATAATCTTGCTTATCCTTATCCTCATCTATCCTCCTCTTCATCACTGTAGTCCTTCTCCTCATTCCCAAGCATCTTATGACCATGACCCCTAGGGATTTTTCTACTAGGGGTAATGGGAGAGGGTGACTTCTTATCATGTGGTGTAACTTTTTACTAGAGAAAGTTAACCCCCCTTCCTTCGAGCTAATGCTCTGAATATCATCCGAGTTAGAGGAGTAGCTTGAGCTACCATTTTCCTCTTTCCCAACCTGTGAGGGGATGTTACTTATTTTTTGAGCCTTAAAGTGATCGTAGATAAGCAATAATAGCCCCTCATGCAAAGCGGTGTTAATAGTGGGCTTCTTTTTGAAGCTAGACACCACCTTGCTCATGGAAGTCAACAAATAGAAAGGAAATGAAACTTTACTATCATGCTAAAAATGATTCAAAAGAAAAAAATGGTGGGTATCAACATGATCAAACCTAGGGTCAAGAGTAATGTACTCGATGACAGCACATAGAACATACCTCCATAGTTTCATTATGGAATCCAGATCATAGAATGCATCACTCTTTTTCAGAGCATTCGGCTCCTTGGTGTTCTTAATGAAGTCCTTCACTGCATTGGCCAAGAGCTTTTTGTCCCTAAAGAACTTAAAACCCTCCATCAGAATCTCAGTAATAGTCAAAATCACCTCCTCCGTTATTAGAAATAAAACCCCATTCACCTTGAATCTATCATCCTTCCATGAGCTAACCATGCTGTTAGTCACATCTTGATCAAAAACATGTAGCTTCATGATATATCTTGTAATCCCACCTTGTTCTAGCTTCTCCCACACTTTGTCCCTACTTCTCCATTTTCCATCTTTCCCACTGGTTCTTTTCTACACCTTTCACCCACCATTTCAGCATTTTGCACTCCCACAATTCTCATAAGCATAGCACATTGTAACTTCACCACCTGATGGGGACCTTTGTGTTTAAGAAAAAAGCCAAATAAATTAACCTTACAATAGCACAGGTTGCAAATGCAAAAAATGACCCATAAAGTGTGTTGAATAAACTGTAATAAATTCCACCTCTTGCACTTTCCAATACAACCTTTATGGATCGTACCCTTTCCCCAAAAACCATTCCTAGTCATAATTGCAAATTGATCTCCTCTATACTCCCTTAGATCTTATCTAGCTCAATCAGGCTCTTAACATCCACAGAAAAACTCTTTCCCGATTGCCAAGTCATCTTTTGGTTAGATTCAACACCTTTATTTATGAACCAATTTGCCACCAGGTTTGCTTCCTAAAAAAAATGAGTGACATGGACTTTATTAAATTTAGCAAGAGTCTCATGTATCTCTTCAATTAGATTTTCAATTGACCACAAATAATGAGAATTGCCATTAATACATTTAATAATGTTATTTGAATCCCCTTCAAGCTAGAGATTAGTAACTCCAACTTCAAAAGCCAATTTCACCACATGGCAAGCAACACTTGCTTTTGCAAAGTGATTAGCTTGGAAGCCCAATGGGAGAGAGAAGGCCACCACTCCCCCACCAAATTCATTCCTTATTATGCATCCACCTCTTGAGGAGCTAGGATTTCCCTTGGAGGTCCCATCAAAGTTGGCTTTATGCCATCCTTCTGGGGGGAGAAGCCACTTGGTTTCCTGTCTTTTTAACATTTTGCCTTTTTCCTTCTCAATTTTTGTACCACCCGCTTCGATATCTCCCCCTTACTTAATAGGTAGTTTTCCTTTATATTTTTATAAATCTTCTTCCCAAGTACTATGACCAGCTCCTCTCTATCTCTCAGATAGATTGAACAAATTTTTCCATTGGCTGAAAAAATCTAAGAGATTATCTGGCATGCACCGACTAATCCCTAAGTCTTGGGTAAGAAAATTCCAAACCTCCCTTGAGTAGCAATAGTGAATGAACAAGTGGTTGCCTATTTCTTGCAGGTTCTTACATAAAATACATCTACTTGGCATAATTTGTCCTCTTTTTATAAGGTTATCCTGAGTGAGGATTTTATTTTGTAGGGTCAGCCAATAAAATATATTGATTTTTGGTATGAGGCCAAGGAGCCAAGCTCTCAACCATGGACGCTTCTCTTTTAAGCTCTAAAGAGCCCTATAACCTAAAATAATAGAGTAGTTTCCATTGGAATTGTCCCCCTAGACCATTTCATCCCTCTTATTGCTGAGAGCCATAGAATTTAACATTAACATGATTGGATTTAGATCATCAAAGATAATAGATAGGTCT
Organism: Cupressus sempervirens; assembly: GCA_028749045.1. NCBI lineage: Eukaryota > Viridiplantae > Streptophyta > Pinopsida > Cupressales > Cupressaceae > Cupressus > Cupressus sempervirens. Next base: position 252,056,814 of record CM053785.1, on the reverse strand, counting down.
TTCCAACCCTAGTCATTCCTATAGTTACTGACTTTCAGCCCAAAATGTCGAATACAGTGATTCACCCAAACTTCATAGATAGGATTGTTCATAAGGGGACCTTGAATTAGCCAACTATTAGACTAGAACTTGATATCCTCCCCATTCCCCAATTTCCAAGCTACTTTTTCCTTAGACAAGTCCTTGGCTTTTTGAAAACCATTATAGATAGAAGATCCTCTAGGAATATACTTACTAAAAAGGGTGAACTAAATTGAAGGTCTCTTAATATACTTGTTAACCAAATTTCTCTCCATTCCCTAGTGCTGTTGAAGATACAACATAATTGCTTTGCCAAAAGAGCCTTATTTAGATGAGTAACCTTCCTTATACCAAGACCTCCATATTTCTTAGGGAGACAAACTTTGTCCTAGGCAACAAGAGGATATCTTTTTTTCCCTTCTACCCCATTCCATAAGAAATCCCTCTATATTTTCTCCATCCTCTTAGAAAATTTCAATGGAATCACAAAAAGACTCAAAGCAGACACAAGCAAGATCTAAAGAGTGGATTTGACCAGTTGGCATTTTCTAGCTTGGGTAAGAGTGGCACCTTTCCGACCTACTAACTTTTTTTTGAACTTGTCCATAATACTATTCTAGAAGGAGTCAGGAGGAATCATTCCCAAAGGAAGCCCAAGGTAAGTAGAGGGAAACTTTTCCACTCCACAACCTAGAATCCTAGAAATTTTTTTCTGTCTATCCTCTAGGGTATTAATAAAGTATAAAGAGCTCTTATCACAGTTAATAAGCTGACCCAACCCTCTAGAGTAGATATCTAGGACTTCCTTCATAGCTTTTGCCTCCTTAACTGAAGCCTCCCCCCCATGATAGTATCATCTAAAAAATGTTGATGCAAGAAAGGATCACTTTTAGAGGATGGTTTTATCCCTTTGATTCTACCTTCCTTCCTCTTTCTCTCAATAAGCCTTCCTATACATTTAGCCAGGATAATGAAGAGAATAGGCGAGAGAGGATCCCCCTGACAAAGACCTCTAGAGGGTTTGAAAAAGTCTAAAGGAGTTCCATTAACCAACATAGCAAGAGAGGATGTAGAGACAAGCTGAGAAATCAACTTACAAACTTTTAAATCAAACCCAAAACCCTTGAGCACCATATCAAGAAAAGACTAGTCAACTCGGTCATAGGCTTTAGAGAGGTCTAGTTTAAGCAACATCCCTTCCTGTTTACTAGCTTCCATAGAATGAATCACTTCATGCACCATCATGATCAAGTCTAAAATTTGTTTGCCTGGGACAAAATCCATTTGTTGTTGTGATATGATCAAAGGGAGGAGCTTGAGCAACCTAGAAGTAAGCACCTTTGAAATAATCTTGTAAAAGGAATTGCATAAACTAATAGGTCTAAACTTGTTGAAAGAGTTAGCCCCAGGCACTTTGGGAATGAGAACCAAGAAGGTGGAGTTAATCTCCTTAAGAATGCTCCTGGCTCCAAAGAATTCCTTAATTGCCTTCACCACATCATCCATCACCACCTACAAATACAATTGAAAAAAGAAGGTTGGAAACCCATCTGGGCCTAGAGATTTATTAGTAGGAAAAGAAAAGAGAGCTTCTTGAACTTCAAAAGTAGTAGGAATAGCTCGAAGAATTAAATTATGGTGAGGTAGGATGATCTGAGGAATGCAAGCAACCATGTCTTCCTGGTCCACCTTAGACAGCAAAGGGTCCGAAAACAAGAGAGAGGAGAAGAAGGATACAACTTCAGCTAATATATCATTCTCCTTAGTCAACAGATCCTACCCTTTCTTGATACCAACAATTATATTATTAGCTCTATACTTGAGAGTGGTTAGATGAAAGAACTTTGAATTCTTATCTCCATCTTTGAGCCAGTTAATCCTAGATCTTTGTCTCCAGAACTTCTCCTCCTTGCTGATAATATTATGTAAGTTTGAAAGAATAGACAACTTAGCCTCCCTATTAAGCTCATCATACCCATCCTACTAAATAGAGGCTTGAATAGAAATAAGTTTATTAGACAAGTCATCTTTCTCAAGAAAGATATGGCCAAAATTAGATTTGTTCCAAACTTTAACCATCCTCTTAACATTACTTAGTTTCTTGGAAAATCTAAACATAACAATGTCTTCCACATCTATTCCCCACCAATATTTAACTTTATCCAAAAGATCAGGATGGTTGGTCCACATTTTTTCAAATCTAAAAGGGGCATTCCTTCTAGGTCCTATAGGAACAACTGAGAGGGAGATAGGGAAATGGATTAGAACCCATTCTAAGCAGAAGAGCTAACTTGCAAGAGGAAGATTGCAGCCAATTAGGAGAGATTAAAGCTCTATCCAATCTGACCTAGATATAATCCTACCCAATATGTTTGTTTGACCAAGTAAAGGCACCTCCCATTAGATCCAGATTAGATCATTTTATTGTTACTCTCTAACCATTACAACATAAAATCTCTTAATCGAGTGTACTTAAAAGTATTGTTTGTAAATCCATTTGCATGGTGATATTCACTTGAATGTTTGTAGGTCCTTTAGAGAAAGAAACTCTAAAAATTAAGGAATGATAAGGTCTAGATGAGCTTTGGTGTAAATCATCGAACAAGGTCACATTAACAATGTGTATGTAACCTTTAACAAGGTTGGCTCCTAATTGACCTCACTTCAGAAGAGTGAAAATTTTGGGTTTTGTAGGTGGTTTTTTCCTTTAACATGATTTCCACATTAAAAATACTTGTGTAAAATTATGTGGATGTTGATTATTTGCATGTTATTTCATGTTTAATATTTATTTCCACAACTCGATATATACATAGGAAGTTTACTCTAATACTCAAGATATGAAGTTAATAGTTTACTATAAAGTTTGAATTGAATATTATTATGAAGAGTGATATGTTTACCAAGCTAGTTGATTGAAAGTTTAAAGTGTTATGTTTTTGGAAAAGTGTTTAAAGATCTGTAGGATAATTGGTTATAACAAAATCCCCTTGTAGTTATCTAACAATTGGTATTAGAGCTAAGTTCTTGAAGGAGGAAGTTTAAAGGGAATTAAAATAAAGATCCAAAGATGTATGAGAGAGAGGTTCCCAAGCTAAACAAGGAGAAATTGACATCATGGAAAAGAAGATTGAGATTATATATTTAAGGAATTGAAGATTATGCACTATACTATCTGGATAACTAGTTGCAATCACCACCACTTGGCCCAATGATAGTTGAGCGGATGATAGAAAAGAAAGAACACAATAACCTAATGATATAGATTGCTTCTTCTCTAAATAATGTCAAATTCTATAATGTCAAAGATTGTGCTACTATAAAAAGATGTGTTATTAGGTAGCTATTGTTCATGGAGGAGATCAGAATGTGTTGAGAGCTGAAGTTGAAAGGTTAAGAAGAAAATTCGATGACATGAGGATGAAAGAAGGAGAGAACACTGCACAATATTGTAACAAAATTAAGAAAGCAGTTAGTGTCATCAAATATTCTAGAGGAATTTCATAAGTTATGAATATGTCATAATTAGTGTACTACGAACCTTATTTCCTATTTAAGCTATTAGAGTTTCAACTATTCAAGAATTCACAACTATACTTGGTAATGTCCTTACTCTTGATGATTTGGTCAATAGATTAATTGTATTTGAGTTAAGTAACTTTGATAATAGTTAACCTAAGTTAAAAATTATTTCAAGACATCACTAACTATTGGAAGTTTAAGGAAATATTAGTGTAGAAAGGATGATAGTGATTTAGATTTAGATGAAAAAGAACTAGACGCACTTAAAGAACTGCTAGTTAGGAGGCTACTAAGAGGAAAAGGAAAGTTAAAAGGTAACTTAACCTTGATATGTTTCAAATATAATGGAGTTAGCCGTATTGATTCTAGATGTCCTAACAAGAGAAGGAGTGAAATTAATGGAAAAAGAGAGAACAAATATTATAAAGAAAAAGGAAAAAAGTCATATTACATTGTTGAGTAAGAACACAAGAAGCCAGATTTTGATGATGAGAATGAAGGTGAGCAAGTTGTGTATGACATTGTTGTTAAAGAATAGTTACAGTAGGAAAGATATGGAGAAGAAAAATACTTTATATTTCATGTTAGTAAAAATGATACTTGGATTATTGAAAATGGTCAGTCACATCATATGGCTGGTCATATTGATAAGTTTGATAAGTTAGAAGAGTATGATGGATGATTTGTTCATTGATGTTGAATGGAAAGATTAGATGTTATGATGCTTATTGGGTTCAAGGTCTGAAATATCATTTGTTGTGTGGTGCATAGTTGAATAAAATAGGTCACAAATTGGAGTTTTAGAACAAAAAGGTGAAAATATTTTTTGTTGATGGGAAGTTAATTGGAACTTGTGAATAAACAAGAGGTAACCCATTTTACCTAGATCCTACTATAAGTACATTTCTATTTGCTAAAGTTGAAGATTTTTGGTTATGGTATAAGAGACTCTATCATGTAAACTTTGATAACACACTTAAAGTGTGTAGAAAGATGAAATTAGAGTTTTATTAAATTTTCATACAATTGATAATGCTATGCATAAAAAATGTCAACTTGGTAAGATGACTAAATCTAGTTTCTCAAGAAAATTGCATTCATGTAATGATTTCTTGGATTTGGTTCATATTGAAAGTTACTATGGTGATATATATTTCATTCTATTTATCAATGATTCTTCAAGAATGATGGTTGTAATGTTTCTAAAGTTTAAATCTTATGCACATGATATGTTCAAATGATACAAAGCAAGAGTTAAGAAGGAAAATGGTAAGAATTTGAAATGTTTAAGATCTAATAGAGGACATGAGTTCATGTCTAATGAATGTACTAACTTTTATATTGAGCATAGAATTAAAAGGAAAGTATTTGCACCTAGAACACCACAAAAAATTGAGCTTGTACCAAGAAGGAACATATCCATTTTTTATTGTGCTAGAACATTGTTGATTGAAAAAGAAGTGATGGAAACTACAATTGGAACAATTATTTTTCTAAAGGTTGATAAAGAAGAAATAAAAGATGTACCTTCAAAAGTTGTGATTTTTTTGAATGAGTTTCAAAATATAATATTTGATAATGTATCTAATGGATTACTACCACTAAGAAAGATTAGTCATCAAATAGAATTGATTCGAGGAGCTAGTTTTCCAAATAAGGCAGCACAAATGATAACACCAATAGAGAGTGAAGAGTTAAATAGAAAAGTACAAGAATTATTGTAGAAGGGATTAATTGGAGAGAGCCTAACTCCATGTGTTGTACCATCAATATTAGCACCAAAAAATAATGGAAATGGAGGATATGCACAAATTCTAGTGTTATTAATAAGATCACAAGAAACTAAAATTTTCCCTTGCCAAAGATGGAGGATATTATGGATTGTTTGAGAGGAGTTGTATAATTTACAAAGATAGATATGAAGAGTGGATATCACCATATTTAGATCTGAGAAGGAGATCAATGGAAGACTACTCTCAAGACAAAGTAAGGGTTGTGTAAATTTTTATTCATGCCTTTGGAGCTTACCAATGCACCGAGAACTTTTTTGTAACTCATGATGGGGTACTAGAAGAATTTCTGGGTAAGTTTGTCATTTTTACCTAGATGATATTTTGATATTTAGTAAGAAATTACAGCATATAATGCATATTCATTAGATGTTCAAGAATTTAAGTGAAGAATATCGTTTAATTAATTTGTGGAAGTGTAGCTTGGCAAAGAAGGAGTTGGTATACCTAGGGTTCATAGTTTCGGTGAAAGGACTAAAAATGGATCCAGAGAAAGTAAAGGCTATCCTTGAATGATATGGTTCAAGGCGTGTTAGTAAGCTAAGATATTTTTATGATTTTCTATCTTTTACATAAAATTTATTAGGAGTTTTTACAGTGTCTATGGACCCTTGACTAAAACAATGAGAGGGGATAGGAAGGAGTTTAGGTGGACTACAAGAGAAGATAAGAGTTTTGAATTGTTGAAACAAACAATTATTGAAAAACTTGTTCTAGCACTTCTATATTTTAATAAGGTGTTTCAAATAGATTATGATGCTAATGGCACTATAATAGGAGTTGTTTTGAGCCAAGAAGGTAGACCTATTTGTTACTTCAATGAGAAGTTAAATTATACCAAGATAAATTATGTATATGGTCAAAATAATTATGCTATAGTTCAAGAATTGAAGAAGTAGAGACACTATCTTCTTCCTAAGGAGATTGTTTTATATATAGATCATCAAGATTTTTAGTATTTGAATATTCAAGGAAAATGAATCATATACATTTGGAATGGGTTGAGTTCTTGAAAATATCTACATTTGTTTTGAAACATAGGATTCATAAGTCTAATTAGGTCATAGATGCTCTTAGAAAGAGAGAGATTTTGTTGATAGACATGCAGATTGAGGTTTTTGGGTTCAAGGAACAAAATAGTTTGTATATAAAGAATCCTTATTTTGGTGAAGCTTGAATTGGAAATTTAATAGGAAAAGTAAGAAGTTGAGAGGGGGGCAATGGGTTGAATTGAGATCTATAACAATTGCATCACTTTAAACATGAATCATGTTCAAAATTAATTCACTATACACATCTCAACCTCAACCTTAAGCTTTAACATGCAACCTCTTATGCCAACATGAAATATTAGATCTAACATCGTATAACATGAATTAAATAGATAAGAAATGGATCAAAAGAGGAAACAAAATATGGTAACATAGAAACCCTCCAAGATAAAGGTAAAACCACACTAGGGATGACACCCACAATATCTTCACTACTATAGCAATAAAGTGTTCTTGTTAGGACAACAAAGTTTGATCACTTTTGATGATCTACCTTGTTAATAGCTTATAAGGCTATTAAGTCTACCTTAATTAAAGGATTTAAACTAAACAATTATGTGATCAATCTATTAGGAGATTTACATAGGCCTAAAAAGGACACTCTATTAAGAGATTTACTCTGATATATTTGTTAAAATGTAATAGTGTTGGAAACTACAATCAAAATAATTATTATGGTGTCATTGATGTCAAACCTTATTGGTAAGAAAGTTTTCTATATGATTTGAGTGTCATATCTAGATGATTGATGAAGAGGATTTGAGAAGTTGGTCATAACAAATGAGCCTAGAGGAAAGGTTGAGTTATGAGAAGAAATTACAATGGGCACTTGATTGTTTAATTAGTTGTGTTGAAGCTTTGCAGAAGTGATAGAAAATTGACCAAATGCATAGGCTTGACCTAGAAATAAAGCAATAGATTAAGGAACTTGAAATTTGTGTTGAGTAATGCTAGTGTTGACTGAGCCATAGTATGTGTTGAGTAGAAGTAGTGTTGATCGAGCATTGATATTGATAGAGCATTAGTATATGTGCCAAACAAATAGTAGAAACCAAGTAATCTAGTAATGATTGTGTGCCATCTAAAACAATGTTGGCCAGGGGATAACATTTTGACAATTTATGAGGAACTCATGATTTCTAGCCAACAAAATTGATTTCTTGGATTATGTAAAGCATGTTGAAGATAACGAAACTGTGTTTGCACATTTCTATTTAAGTATTTAAAGAGAAATTTTGATAGGTTTCTAGAAGAGAAAAGAAGAGATGAAATGTTGGAAGGATTTGATGAATTTGATGTAAACATAATATCTACGGTGGTTTTTAAGTGGGAAAATATTATAATTACCTATTTAAGGAGGTACAAGGGATAACCTAACAACATTGGAGCAGTTATTGATGTTATTGATTGGTGAATGCAAATGGAATGCTTATTAGAGTTGAAAAGAGGTGAAGAGTGATTGCTTGAAGGGTTTCCAAGTGAATCAAAGACTGAGATGACAATGAAGGCTAGTTAGTAGATCAAAATTTGAGTCAAATTGTGATATGTATTTGAAAAGTGAGTTGTATTTTCTAGATTAAAACCCACTATTACTTTCTAACCATTATATCAATATTGAAATCCTTTAATCAAAGTTGAGCTAATAGTCATATGTAAATCCATTAATCAAGGTGGCATTCTAATGGAATGTTCTAAAGTCTTCTAACAAGGACACTCCTAACAAGGTCACTAAATCCTTTAACAAGGTCACATTTAAGAGTGTGTTTTGTAATATTTAATAGGGTTGTCTTCTAATAGAGCTCACTTTAGAAGAGTGAAAATATTGGTGACATGTTACTAGTGGCTTTTCTCAAATTGGGTTTCCACATTAAATCCTAGTGTCAAACTTGTGTGGATGTTATTTATGATGATTTACTGTTAATGTTTACATTATGCAAATAAGCTATATTTAGGACAATGGACTACTATTTTATGTTATTAAAAGTTTACTATAGAGGCCAAGCTGATGAATGTTAAAATTAGTTGGTATATCTAGACAGTGGATAATTGACTCACGCACAACCTTCTCTCAATTATTTTTAATGTTATAATAATTGTAATTCGAGCTTTATTTCTTGCATTAAAAGTTTGAATGTACTCAAAGCTAAAGATCAAGATGTACAAAAAGGAGGTGGCAACTTGGTTGAACAAAGAGCACTTCTTTGCATGGTAAAGTTTGATGAGGCTACATGTAGTAGGAATTGGAGATGGAGCAATACATTTTGTGGATACGCATATGTAGAGATAAAAATAGTTCCTCTCACAACTTAGTAGTTGAAAAAGAAGCAAGAACACAACTGATCTATACTAGAAATTGCATTAGCCCTAATCTATTCAGAGTTTGATGACATAAAATATTACTAGACTACTAAGGAAATATGGGATACATTAAAGACCATCGATGTAGGAGACAAGAATTTCTTGAGAGTAAAATTAGAGAGCTTGAGAGGTAAGTCTGATGAAATGAGAATGATAGAAGGTGAGAATAAAGTTCAATATTGTGGGAGAATCAAAGAGGTTGTAAATGCTATAAGATGATCCAATGGAAAGATTAATGATGAAACTGTGATCAGAAAGGTATTGAGGACTTTAGTTCCTATCTATGTTATGATGATTTCAACATTGCAAAAATTAATATGTACTCCAGGTCATTACCTAACTCAAGAAGGTGTGATTGGTAGACTTACTACTTTTGAAATATCAAATTTTGATAATTTTACTCCAACCATTGTTGAATCTTCTTTTAAATCACAATTGGTTCATAGTAAGAAAGGAAAAGGAAAATATGTGAAAAGTGATAGTGACACTTCTAATGATGAGCTTGAAGCATTGATGGCTAGAAGACTTCCAAGAGGTAGAGGAAAATACAAAGGTATACTACCTATAATTTGTTTTTTATGTAACAAAGTTGGTCACATTTTTTCCAAGATGACCTGGCAAAGAAGAGAAGGATGAAAAGAGGGAAATAAAGTACAAAGAAAGAAGAGATGAACATACAACAAGAGAAATAAGGACTAAAAAGATAAAGGTAAGAAATATTGTTTCACTGCTAAACAAGAAATTTGAAAGTAATGATGAAGATGTTGTCTATGTTGCTATGGAAGAAGATTTTGATGAAGATGAGAAAACTGCATTAATCTCATATGTGAATAAAAGTGATAGGTGGATAATTGATAGTAGTTGTTCAAATCACATCATTAGTGATAAGAGTAAATTTGAGACCATTGGATAATACAAAGGTAGTTGTGTTAAGTTTGGTATGATGTGCCATGTATTGTGAAAGGTAAAGAATCAATACAACTGACTGATAGGATCAAGTGTTACAATGTTTATTGGGTTGAAGGGCTTAATTATAATTTTTTGAGTGTTTAATAGTTAAACATATTAGGTTATAGATTTGAATTCCATCACAAAAAGGCCAAGATATTTGATGTTGATGGTGATTTGATTGGAAGTGGTGATCAAACAATAGGTAACATGTTCTATCTAGATTTACCCAATGAGACATATTTGTTTGCACAATATGACAATATCCATACCATAGTTCTAAAGGAGTAGCATTTGTAACTTTTTTGACTTCTACTCTATTCAGGGTATAGACAAAAGTACTAATAGCTTCTCTCCAATATTGTTTTGATACATTCTTTTGCATCATCAATGTTCTTACACAATCTAGTATTGATCTAATTCTCATTTTAGCTATCCCATTTTAAGGAGGGGTCCTTGGTGCTAACATCTATATTTTGATTCCTCTGTCATTTCAAAATGTATTGAACTCATTGAAAATTAATTCATCACCTTTGTCAAAACTCAAACACTTTGGACTCTTCCTTGTTTGTTTTTCAACTCTAGCTAAATACCACTTGAATTAGCTTTGTGAAACATCACAATCATCATTATAGAATAGTCATGAAAAAATAGAACAAAATCCTTATCTCCACAATGGATTTGAACATCAATAGGTCCACATAGGTCAATATGAACCAATTCTAAAATATCACTTGATGTATATGTTTTGCTCTTGGACTAGACTTGGTCATTTTTCGAAATTGACATTGTTTAAAAATAACATAATTAGGCTTCTTTAGTTTTGAAAATCCTCTTACATTCTTAATTTTATTAATGTTCACCAAATTTTCAAAGTTCACATGAAATAAGCTCTTGTGCCATAACCAAAAAACTTCTTGTTGTGAAAACAAATTTGTCTCATTAGTTAAATCTAGATAGAACAAGTTACCTTTTGTCTTTAATCACCAATTCCAATTAACTTACCATCAATATCATATATCTTAGCCTTCCTATGATGAAATTTAACTCTGTAACCTAATTTTTTAAGCTTTGAAACACTCAAAAAATTATACTTAATTCCTTCAACACAGTAAAAATTTTCACATTTGATATTGTTAGTTAATTGAATTGAACCTTTACCTTTAACAACACATGGAATATCTTTACCAAATTTTAAAAATCCACCTTTGTATGGACTGATATCCTTAAATTTATCTCTATCACCAGTCATATGATTGGAGTATCCACTATCAATTATCCATCTGTCACTCTTGTTCACATATGAAATTAATGTAGTTTTCTCATCTTCATCAAAATCTTCTTTCATAGCAACATTGACAACTTCATCATCATTTCTTTTAGATTCATTGTTTGTTTCTTCTTAAATAATATAACAAGATTTCTTACCTTTTTCATCCTTGCTTCTCTTATAGTCCCAGTCATCTCTTCTTCCTTTGTACTTTCTGTCCTTTCTCTAATCCTTTTCTTCTCTGTCAGGACACCTAGAAGAAATATGACCAACCTTGTTGCATGAAAAAATAATATATAGTTTACCTTTATATTTACCTCTACCTCTTCCAAATATTTTTTCAATAAGGGCTTCAATTTCATCAAGCTCATCATCAAAACTATCACTCTCACTCTCACTCTTCACATGTTTTCCTTTCTTTTTGTTAAGTAGTTGTGATTGGAAAGAAGGTTCAATAGTGGCAGGTGTGTACTAATCAAGTTAGACATCTCAAAAGAAGTAAGTCTACCAATTACACCTTCCAAATTCAAAGTGTTACTTGGAGTGCATCCCAATTCTTGAGTTGCAGATACTCTAATGGAATATATAGGAAGTAGAGTCCTCAATACCTTGCTTATCACTATTTCATCTTTGATTTCTCCATTTGCACTATGGATAGCATTAACAAATTCTTTGATTCTTGTGTAATATTGCACTATGTTCTCACCTTCCATCATTCTCATGTCATCAAATTTACCTCCCAAGCTCTCTAATTTGGCTCTCAAGACATTGTTATCATCTCTGTATATGGTCTTTAGTTTGTCCCACATTTTCTTTGTACTATCACATTATTTTATATCATCAAACTCGACATAACTTAGGGATAAGGAAATGTTCAAAATTTTGATTGTGTTCTTACTTTTACTTCAGTTGTTCAACTATCAGAGGACTTGTCATTATTTTCACATACTCATTATCCCCATAATTGATAGAAGCATCATCTATACTAGATATATGCAACCTCATCAAGGTTTTCCATGTAGGAAAATTCTTCTTTTTTAGCTTTGGTAGCTTTGTTTTGGGTGTCATGATCTTTAGCTTCAAGTACCTTCAAACTTTTCTCTATAAGCACTGAGCTCTGAAATCCATTGTTAGAAATGTTTAGAATAACTAAGAGGGGGAGGGGTGAATCAATTACTCAAGGTCCATAAGTACCATTTGATCAATTAAACATTCAAGCTCACTATTCTACTTATCCTATTGTTGTTTGCTCTCTCTTGTTTTGATAAACAAATTACTATCCTAAACATAACAAGCTTTGCTAAATAAAAACTTCATCAAATGTAAAACATATAAAACATTCAACACAAGTTTGACACTAGGATTTTATGTGGAAACCCAACTTGGAAAAAAACCACCAGCAACATGTCACCACTTTTTCACTCTTTTGAAGTGAGCTCTATTAGGACCCAACCATATTAAAGGCTATAATAAATACTATTAAATTTGACTTTGTTAGAGGATTTAATCACCTTGCTAGGAGTGACCTTTTTAGAGGACTTAATCATTCCATTTAAAATGTCACCTTGCTAAAGTATTTACATAGACTATTAAGTCCTTCAAATGACTGTTAGATCAACCTTTGATTAAAAGGGTTTCAATACAAACTATTTATAATGATTAGAAAGAAAACGATAGGGTTTTGATTTATATGATTACAACTCACTTTTATAGGTTTAGATCAATATTTGATTCATGTGATAATTCTTTGATAAGTCCCATTGTCAACTTTGTCTCTTAACTCGCTCGACAACCCTTCAAGCAATCATTCCCCTTCTCATCAAAACTTAAGCCTTTTGCTCGGATTTACTTATCAACTTCAGCAACATATGTACAATAAATTTTCTTTTTCTTCACTCTCACTCTTACACAATTTTGTTCACCCTTGTGCATCTCTGTTCCACCTTTCTCCATGTCCATCCCTACAAAGTTTGATTCTATACTTCCTTAAATAGGTTTCATTATATTTGTTCATCTTCCTTCTTTTCTAGAAATTTCTCATACCTCAAATTTGATCATGGGTATTATACCTAATCCTTTCCTTGAATTTAATGATCCAACTCATCAATCTTATCTTCAACATGATTTCCATATCCCAAGAAATCACCTGAGTTGGCTAGAGATCATGATTCCTCAAATGAATTCAAAATACTGTTACTCAGCAATCACTAAGTTCTGACACTCGGTCATCACTTAATCACTTGGTCACTATAAGACTATTTTCTTGGCATCAGCTAGATTTTTTGATTGATACTATTGCTCTATCAACACTATATTTTCTTGGTACTTACTATGGATTGATTGACACTAGCATCACTTGGCATACCCTGTTCTTTTATTCCATTTCTTAGCTAAGCTTTACAATAATGATATAAATAATCACTTTGTCCTATTAAAGTCTAGCTAATCAAATTTCCATTGTAGCTTCCTTTCTAGAACTCAACCTCTTCTCTAGGTGCTATTGTTATGAGCAATCTATAAAATCCTCTTCATCAATCAAATAGATATGACATTTAGATCAGATAGAAAGATCTCTCATCAGTAGATTTAACATCAATGAAAAAACAATAATCATTTCCAATAGTAAGTTTCCAAAAATCTCATGATTCACACTTAATAACTGATTGCGTATGTGAAATTGATTGTGAGTCATCCTTTATATTGCATTAATCCTTTCATCAAGACTTGTAACCATTTTCCTTTTATCTTTGTCAACCATTATCTTGTCTTCTTCAACCTTTTTCTTTTTTCAAGTTGCTTCACATAGCCTCATTGATGGTATTTCATGTTCTTTTTTCAATTCTCTCACCTCTTCATTTAGAATGATGCTCCTCTCTGATCTACCTTCATCACATAAGTCCTTAATACCTTCTTCTTTGTATTGGGTGTCATTTTCTTGAATAGCCATCTCCTTCCTTCTCTTTATGGATTTATTGAATTCCTCCTTTGCAACTTCGACATTCTCAAATGCAATTTGTAAATCAATCTTTTGATTCTCAATAACCTTGCCCAACTTGTAGGCTTCCATCTCTAAGATCTTTGAATCTCAAGTGGTTAGATGTCTACCTTAGATAACTCAGCTCTTATACAATTTATTATAAATCTAATAGGGAAAGTAACATGCTGAAGGGGGGGGGGGATGGGTGACTCGGGATCTATAAAACCCTCACCATTGTAAACATGAATCACATTCAAACTTAATTCACCACACACATCTCAACCTTAACCTTAAACTTTAACATTCAACCTCTTATATTGACATGTAAAATTAGATCTAGCATCTAATAACATGAATCACATTCAAACTTAATTCACCACACACATCTCAACCTTAACCTTAAACTTTAACATTCAACCTCTTATATTGACATGTAAAATTAGATCTAGCATCTAATAACATGAATAAAACTTATAAGAAATATATCAACACATGACACCAGGTATGGTAACATAGAAATCCTTCAAGGTGAATGTAAAACCATGGTGAAGATGACAACCAAAAAATCTTCACTACTATAGCAATAAAGTATATACATGTTAGGGCTAAAAAATTTGATCACTTCTAATAATTTACCCTATGAGGGATCTACCCTATTTAGAGCTTACAATACTATTAAGTCTACCTTGATTAAATGACTTAAACTACACAATTAAGTGAGCACTTTGTTAGGAGGTTTACATAGGCCTATTAGGACCACATTGTTAAGAGGTTTACCTTGATGTGCTTGTTAAAATGTAACATTACCTTGATCCTTCAGTTTTTACTTTAATGTTGATGATAGATCACGTCTTTCTAATACATAATCACCTCTCTATGGTAGATATACTTTATCTCCTCTTTGCACTTCTTTTCCACCCTAGTCCTCCAACTTTTGTAATACCTCTAACAATACATTCCTTTCTCTTACAACTTTAATCATACTATAGCAACCTAAAAACTCAAAATTAAGTTGTAAACCCTCCTTATATAGAAATTTTATGAAGCTTCTAGATATTAGTCAATGATCACAATTCATTCTTTTTGTCACTTGACCTTTCCAATTTTTTTGATTGGCGAATTACACAACATTGGGATTAATGATCTATAATTACATGCACAATTACCTCTATCATTGACTCATCAATCATATACACATACTTCTAACCCAAAAAAATGGTTTACATAAGAGTTTGTGTCATTCCAAACTCAAATACATAAAACTATGTTACTTGTCTCATATAGCTTTTGGTACTTGACACTGCTTTTTCTAACATGTTGTCCCTCAAAATGAACTTGACTCGGCTATAACTAAGTTTACCTTCCAGATTTCTTATCACTCATTTCCTCTTGAATAAATTGACAACTTATGAAATTCTCTATAACACTCATGTATGCATGGAAACTATATATTCCTCGACATAACCTATACTTCTTTATTGCACTACTTAATCGTGGTTGGCCTATATGATGACTCATCCACAATGATGACCAACCAAAATTTCTTAGTTAATGACTAAGTGTTTTGCACTAATTGATAATACTATGATTTCCTTTAGGGTTAATAGCTTGGAAAGCTTATACAAAACTTGTTACTCTAGACATAACCAAGTGGTTGGATTTCATCATCTAGGATGGTATGATATTCAAAGGAAGTCATTTGTGCATTTCAAGAAGTTCTATGAGGAAGAATCTTATCAAGGAAAATCATAGTGGAGGGTTTTATAGATATTTCAGTTTAGATAAAACTATTTCTCTTGTTTGTGATAATTATTACTGGCTATAGTTGTAGAAAGATGTCAAGAAGTTTGTAGAAAGTTGTAGAGTATGTTAGATGGAAAAAGGAGCAAAACAAAATCCAAGGTTATATGATCAACCATTACCTATACCACATAAGTTGTGGGAGGATATCATCATGGACTTTATTTATTATCTACCATGGACTTAATCAAGGCATGAACCAATTTTTGTGGTGGTTGATAGGTTTTCATTTATGATACATTTCATTCCATGCGAGAAGACTAATGGTGTTGTTAATGTGGTAGAATTGTTTTCTAAAGAAGTGGTGAAACTACATGGTCAAAAGAGCATAGTTTTATATCAAGACACCAAGTCTTTTGGGTATTTTTGGAGCACATTATGGAAGAAGTTAATGATAGATTTGAAGTTTGTATCATCAAATTATTTTTAGATTGATGGATAGATAGAGGTCATGAATAGGAGTTTAGGGATTTTACTAAGGTGTTTAGTTGGAGATAAGCCAAAGGGACAAGATTTGATTTTACAATAGGAAGAATTTTTCAACAAGACCACTTGCAAATCACCATCCCATATAGTATATGGAAGTAGTCCTAGAAATTATTCTAAATTGAGGAAGTATTTAAAATTTTAGATCTAATAAAGTATCATGAAGGGTTGTGTTCGATAAGGTCACAAAAACATAGGGAAGCATTTTGTCAACTACTACATCTATAAAAAAAGATTGAATATACACTGAGCAATCATACTGGTAGAAGCACAAGGAATAGGACATATGAATAATATCTAGTCAAATGGAAAGGATAACATATAGTACATTCATCATGGAAAATACAAGAGGAGGCTAACCATCTTGGTTTCTCTCTAAACACCTTAGATATGATAGGGTCACTTCTTAAATTACCCCAGGTGTCTTATGTAGGACAATTTTGGGTGTAAGGGAAATCTTGCATCACCAAAATATTTTTGTTCTATCTTTTTTAATATGAGTTGTTTCAGTTTAGGGTTATTATTTATGGAAACTTACTATTTTTAGTGAGTTGGTCATACAATCTTAGATTACATTATAATTTCATAGGTGGAGGTCTACTAGTTGAGTTTCATTGCCATACTATATATATGTATGTATGTATGTATGTATGTATGTATGTATGTATGTATGTATATATGTATGTATGTATATGTGTGTATATGTATATATATATATATATATGTATATGTATATATATATATATATATGTATATGTATATATGTATGTATATATGTATGTATATGTATATATATGTATATATGTATATGTATGTATATATGTATATGTATATATATGTATATATATATATACACATATATATACATATACATATGCGCGCACACGCACACACACGCACACGCACGCACGCGCATACACACACACACACACACACACACACACACACACACACACACACACACACACACACACACACACACAGTATGGCAATGAAACTCAAAACTCAACTAATGTATGTGTGTGTGTGTAGGTGAAGTTATTGGGAATTCTTGGTACAAAATATTTGAGATCAACTTTGAAGGATTTAAATGCTACAAAATGAGGTTGAACCCTAACTCATAGTGCTTATACATCCAAGGCATTGTAGATCATGAGTTTTCATTTCAAAAAAGTGGTTATAATATCCAGTTGGAGTTATAGTTAAAAAGTTATAGCCTTTGAAAGTTGGGTTACTGAGATTATAATTTGTAATTATTTTTAGCCAAATCTAATGTAAAAAATATGAATTTTTTTTTTTTTTTGGGTTGGTTACCCTCAAGGGTTAGGGCTAAATTCTAGAACCTTACGGAGCGATGAAAATTTTCATGTTTAAGGAAGGTGTGTAGGGTTGTCTAGAGTAGTTCTAGGTGGTTATTGGTGACTTTAGCTTTAAAAATATTTTACATAAAATGACCATGTGGCTTTGTATATATTATTTTTAATATTTGTAATTCCATACTTTTGGAGATAATAAAAACCCCAATTTATGTTCTTGCAAATTATTGTTTCTTTATTTCTATTATGTGTTTGTGGTATTAAGAGGAGAATGCTTCACCAAGTGGTATCAGAGTGACTCTTCATAAAGTGGTATTAGAGTGGTCCTTCATCATGATCAATAATGTCTCAAATAACAAATTTCAAATGGAAATAATTATCAATATCATAACTGAATTGTTGATGATATTGATAAAAAAATTTGGGATCAAAGTATTTGGATTTTGATTTTGACGGTTCAATGAGGAAGTGTTCATGCATTATAATTAACTAACTTTGACATCAAAATATATAAATATTTAGAAATATGAGCATAATTATGAGTGGATTTAAAATTAGATGAAAAAGAATGCACACCTTTGGATTCTACTACCACTTGTTCATAAATAGTGTTGGATGAGTTTTTGATTTTGATGAAGTTATTTAATTTCTAAAACTTGTTGAGATTAGATGCAACATCACTAGAATAGGATAGGATCCATGGAATGGATCTCTCATATTGACTCACTTGGAGTTAATAATAATTAAGCACTACACATAATTGAGGAAAATAAGAGAACTTAGAAATAAGCATCTTATTGAGCTAATGTATTTTTGTAAATTAGATATAATTTTTTTTTTGTGTCAACATCAAGAACATGATAAGAAATCTGATCTTGAAAATACTTAAATCTATCATTTAAATCACTAAGTTTTACTTTAAGACCTTGTCTATAATGCATTAAATAATTCAAAGAATTTTATAGGATCAATGTTGGGTTGAAATTTTTGAATGAAGTAATTAGCAAGTTTATGATAGAAATCAATGGAATTTAATGAGGCAAAGAAAAATAATATTGCAAGGCTTTTTCTCAAAAATTTCTAGTAAATAAAATTTTAATGAACATCATGAGAGACATCAAAACAAGGTTTGGAAATTTTTGACATGAGTTAGAGAGTCACCCTTAGTATTATAAGTCTCAAGATGATAATATCAATACTTTGCAGGATAATACAAATGCCACATATAGGAAAATTGAACTTGAATTGAGTCATGGAATAATTTGGTATCTCAAAAGAAGATATAATTTGATCCAAGCTATTAATGGTAGAATTGGTATCAAGAATGGTAGGAGAAGAAACATGAGATTTGTTAGGAGCATTGTTGGATATTGAGGGCATGGTCTAATATGAAAAAATGAACACTATGATAAGTGGACATGGATGAAGGAACTAAAACACATGACACACTAGAAGGAATAGAAGAAAGGATAGGATTGGGAAGAATCACATATGTAGGATTAGAATTTTGGATATTAGGTGTGATTAGAGGTGGAGCATAAGTGGATACATTAGGAATAGAAGTAGAGAAAGGAAAAGAGGTTTCAACATTGTTGTAGGTGGAAGAAATCCTAAATATTGAGCACAATCCATAATGAGTTTCACATTAGTTTTAATGAGATGATACATTCTATGCAAGATATTAAAACCATGTTTATCATGATGAATAAGTTTTCTTAAGTAGTAACAATAATGGAAAGAGAGAGAACAAATATTATAAAGAAAAGGAAAGAAGTCATATTATATTATTGAGGAAGAACACAAGAATCTAGATTTTGATGATGAGAATGAAGGTGAGCAAGTTGTGTATGACATTGCTATTAAAGAATACTTAGAGTAGGAAATATATGAAGAAGAAAAATCCCTTATATCTCATCTTAGTGAAAATGATACTTGGATTATTGAAAATGGTTAGTCACATCATATGACTGGTCATATTGATAATTTTGAGAAGTTAGAAGAGTATGATGGATGATTTGTTAAGATTGGAAATGATGTTCCATGTCCTATGAAAGGTATAGGTTTGTTAATGTTGAATGACAAGATTAAATGTTATGATGATTATTAGGTTCAAGGTCTGAAATATCATTTTTTGTGTGTTGTACAATTGAATAAAACAGGTCACAAATTGGAGTTTTAGAACAAAAAGGTGAAAACATTTTTTGTTGATGGGAAGTTAATTGGAACTTGTGAAGAAACAAGAGGTAACCCATTTTACCTAGATTCTACTATAAGTACATTTCTATTTTCTAAAGTTGAAGATTTTTGGTTATGATATAAGAGACTCTATCATGTAAACTTCAATAACACACTTAAAGTGAGTAGAAAGATGAAATTAGAGGTTTATTGAATTTTCATACAATTGATAATGCTATGCATAAACAATGTCAACTTGGTAAGACAACTAAATCTAGTTTCTCAAGAAAATTGCATTCATGTAATGATTTCTAGGATCTGGTTCATATTGATCTTTGTGGTCCTATGAAAGATGAAAGTTAGTATGGTGATATATATTTCATTCTATTTATCAACGATTCTTCAATAATTATGGTTGTAATGTTTCTAAAGTTTGAATCTTATGCACATGATATGTTCAAATGATACAAAGAAAGAGTTAAGAAGGAAAATGGTAAGAATTTGAAATGTTTAAGATCTAATAGAGGACACAAATTCATGTCTAATGAATGTACTAACTTTTATATTGAGCATATAATTAAAAGGAAAGTATTTGCACCTAGAACACCACAAAAAAATGAGCTTGCACAGAGAAGAAGCATATCATTTTTTATTGTGCTAGAACATTGTTGATTGAAAAAGGAGTGTTGGAAACTACAATTGGAACAATTATTAGTCTAAAGGTTGATAAAGAAGAAATAAAAGATGTACCTTCAAAAGTTGTGATTTTTTTGAATGATTTTCAAAATATTATATTTGATAATGTGTCTAATGGATTAACACCATTAAGGAAGATTATTCATCAAATAGAATTGATTCAAGGAGCTAGTTTTCCAAATAAGGCAACACACATGATAACAACAATAAAGAGTGAAGAGTTAAATACAAAAGTACAAGAATTATTGTAGAAGGGATTAATTTCAAAGAGTCCAAGTCCATGGATTGTACCATCAATATTAGCACACAAAAATAATGTTGATGGAGGATGTGCACAAATTCTAGTGTTATCAATAAGATCACAAGAAACTAAAAATTTCCCTTGCCAAAGATGGATGATATTATGGATTGTTTGAGAGGAGTTGTATAATTTACAAAGATAGATTTGAAGAGTGGATATCACCATATTTAGATTTGAGAAGGAGATCAATGGAAGACTACATTCAAGACAAAGTAAGGTTTGTGTGAATTTTTACTCATGCCTTTGGAGCTTACAATCCACTCAGAACTTTCATGTAACTCATGATGGGGTACTAAAAGAATTTCTTGGTAAGTTTTTCATTTATATGTAGATGATATTTTTATATTTAGTAAGACATTAGAGAATATAATGCATATTCATAGGATGTTTAAGAATTTAAGTGAAGAATTTCTTTTGATTAATTTGAAGAAGTGTAGCTTTGTAAAGAAGGAGTTGGTATACCTAGGATTCATAGTTTCAATGAAAGGACTAAAAATGGATCCAGAGAAAGTAAAGGCTATCCTTGAATGACATGGTTCAAGGAGTGTTACTAAGCTAAGATATTTATATGATTTTCTATCTTTTACATAAATTTTATTAGGAGTTTTCATAGTGTCTATGCACCCTTGACTAAAACAATGAGAAGGGATAGGAAGGAGTTTAGGTGGACTACAAGATAAGATAAGAGTTTTGAATTGTTGAAACAAACAATTATAGAACAACTTGTTCTAGCACTTCTATATTTTAATAAGGTGTTTCAAATAGATTATGATACTAATGGTACTATAATAGGAGTTTTTTTGAGCCAATAAGGTAGACCTATTTCTTACTTCAATGAGAAGTTAAATTATGCAAATATAAATTATGTAGATGATCAAAATAAGTATGCTATAGTTCAAGAATTGAAGAAATAGAGACACTATCTTCTTCCTAAGGAGATTGTTTTATATGCAAATCATCAAGCTTTTAGTATTTGAATATTCAAGGAAAATGAATCATATGCATTTGGAATGGGTTGAGTTCTTGAAAATCTCTACATTTATTTTGAAACATAGGAGTCATAAGTCTAATTAGGTCATAGATGCTCTTAGAAAGAGAGGGATTTAGTTTATAGACAAGTAGATTGAGGTTGTTGGGTTCAAGGAACAAAATAATTTGTATATAGAGGATCCTTATTTTGGTGAAGCTTGCATTGGAAATCTAATAGGAAAAATACGATGCTGTGAGGGGGGTGAGTGTGTTGAATCAAGATCTATAAAACTTTGATCACTTCAAACATGAATCAAATTCAAAATTAATTCACTACAAACATCTCAACCTCAACCTTAAACTTTAATATGCAACCTCTTATGGCAACATGAAATATTAGATCTAACATCATATAACATGAATTAAACAAATAAGAAATGGATCATAATAGGAAATCAAATATGGTAACTTAGAAACCCTCCAAGGTAAAGGTAAAACCACACTAAGGATGACACCCACAAAATCTTCACTACTATAGCAATAAAGTGTTCTTATTAGGACTACAAAGTTTGATCACTTCTGATGATCTACTCTATTAATAGCTTATAAGGCTATTAAGTCTACCTTTATTAAAGGATTTAAGATACACAATTAAGTGATCAGTCTATTAGGAGATTTACATAGGCCAAAAAAGACCACTCTATTAAGAGATTTACCCTGATACAGTTGTTAAAATGTAATAGTGTTGGAAACTACAATCAAAACAATTATTATGGTGTCATTGACATCAAACCTTATTGGTAAGAAAGTTTTCTATATGATTTGAGTGTCATATCTAGATGATTGATGAAGATGATTTGAGAAGTTGGTCATAAGAAAAGAACCTAGAGGATAGGTTGAGTTATGAGAAGAAATTGCAATGGGCACTTGATTGTTTAGACTCTAAAAAGGTAAAGTGATTGTTTAATCAGTTGTGTTGAAGCTTTGCAGAAGTGATAAAAAAATGACCAAATGCATAGGCTTGACCTAGAAACAAAGTAGGAGATTAAGGAACTTGAAATTTGTGTTGAGTCATGTTAGTGTTAACTGAGCCATAGTATGTGTTGAGTAGAAGTAGTGTTGACTGAGCATCGATATTGATAGAGTGTTAGTATATGTACCAAACAAATAGTAGAAACTAAGTAATCTAGTGATGACTATGTGCCACCTAACACAGTGTTGGCTAGGGGATAACATTTTGACAATTTATGAGGAAATCATGATTTCCAGCCAACAAAGTTAATTTCTTGGATTATGTAAAGCATGTTGAAGATAAGGAAACTATGTTTGCATGTTTCTATTCAAGAATTTAAAGAGAAATTTGAATAATTTTCTAGAAGAGAAAAAAGAGATGAAATGTTGGAAGGATTTGATGAATTTTACCTAAACCTAATATCGACAATGGTTTTTAAGTGGAAAAATATTATAATTACCTATTTAAGGAGGTACAAGGGATAACTTAACAAGGTGAGAGTAGTTTTTGATGTTTTTGATTGGTAAACATAAATAGCATGATTATTAGAGTTGAGAAGAGGTGAAAAGTGATTGCTTGAAGGGCTTCCAAGTGAATCAAAGACCGAGATGACAATGAAGGCTAGTCAGTGGATCAACATTTGAGTAAAATTGTGATTTGTATTTGAAAAGTGAGGTGTATTTTCTAGATCAAAACCCATTGTTATTTTCTAACCATTGTATTAGTATTGAAATCCTTTAATCAAAGTTGACCTAATAGTCATATGTACATCCTTTAATCAATGTGGCATTCTAATGGAATGTTCTAAAGTCTTCTAACGAGGCCACTCCTAACAGGGTCACTAAATCCTTTAACAAGGTCACATTTAATAGTGTGTTTTGTAATCTTTAATAGAGTTGTCTCCTAACAGAGCTCACTTTAGAAGATTGAAAAGATTGGTGATATGTTACTAGTGACTTTTCTCAAATTGGGTTTCCACATTAAATCCTAGTGTAAAAATTGTGTGGATGTTATTTGTGATGATTTACTATTAATGTTTACATTATGCAAATCATCTATATTTAGGACAATGGACTACTATTTTATGTTATTGAAAGTTTATTATATTTTTATTATAGAGGCCAAGCTAATGAATGATAAGATTAGTAGGTATATCTAGACTTTGGATAATTGACTCATGCCCACATTAGAACATTGTTTCTTGTATTAAAAAGTTTGAATGTACTCAAAGCTAAAGATCAAGATGTACAAAAAGGAGGTGGCAACTTGGTTGAACAAAGAGCACTTCCTTGCATGGTAAAGTTTGATGAGGCTACATGTAGTAGGAATTAGAGATGGAGAAATACATTTTGTGGATATGCATATGTAGAGATAACAACAATTCTTCTTACAACTTAGTAGTTGAAAAAGAAGCAAGAAAACAACCGATCTATGCTAGAAATTGCATCAACCCTAATCTATTCAGAGTTTGATGACATAAAATATTACTAGACTACTAAGGAAATATGGGATACATTGAAGATCATCAATGTAGGAGACAAGAATATATTTAGAGAGAAATTAGAGAGCTTGAGAGGTAAGTTTGATGAAATGAGAATAATAGAAGGTGAGAATAAAGTTCAATATTGTGGGAGAATCAAAGAGGTTGTAAATGCTATAAGATGATCCAATGGATAGATTAATGATGAACTTGTGATTCAAAAGGTATTGAGGTCTCTAGTTTCTATCTATGTTATCATTATTTCTACATTATAAAAAATAATATGTACTCCAGGTAATGACCTAACTCTAGAAGGTGTGATATTTAGTAGACTTACTGCTTTTGAAATATCAAATTTTGATAATTTTACTCCAACCTCTATTGAATCTTCTTTTAAATCACAATTGGTACTTAGTAAGAAAGGAAATGTAAAATATGTGAAAAGTGATAGTGACACTTTTGATGATGAACTTGAAGCACTAATGGCTAGAAGACTACCAAGAGGTAGAGGAAAATACAAAGGTATACTACCAATAATTTGTTTTTTATGTAATAAACTTGGTCACATTTTTTGCAAGATGAGCTGAAAAAGAAGAGAAGGATGAAAAGAGGGAAAGAAAGTTCAAAGGAAGAAGAGATGAACATACAACAAGAGAAATAAGGACTAAAAAGACAAAGATAAGAAATAATGTTACACTGTTGAACAAGAAATCTGAAAGCAATAATGAAGATGTTGTCTATGTTGTTATGGAAGAAGATTTTGATGAAGATGAGAAAATTTCATTAATCTCATATGTGAATAAAAGTGATAGGTGGATGATTGATAGTGGTTGTTCAAATCACATCATTGGTGATAAAAGTAAATTTAAGATTGTTGGACAATACAAGGGTAGTTGTGTTAAGTTTGGTAATGATGTGCCATGTCTTGTGAAAGGTAAAGGATCAATACAACGGAGTGATAAGATCAAGTATTACAATTTTTATTGGATTGAAGGACTTAATTATAATTGGTTGAGTGTTTAATAGTTGAACATATTAGGTTATAGAGTTGAATTCCATCACAAAAAGGCCAAGATATTTGATGTTTATGGTGATTTGATTGGAAGTGGTGATCAAACAAGAGGTAACTTGTTCTATCTAGAATCACCCAATGAGACATACTTGTTTTCACAATATGAGGATATCCATACCATAGTTCAAAAGGAGTAGCATTTGTAAATTTTTGACTTGCACTTTATTTAGGGTATAGACAATAGTACTAATAGCTTCTCTCTAATATGTTTTTGATACATTCTTTTGCATCATCAATGTTCTTACACAGTCCAATGTTGATCTAATTATTATTTCAGCTATCCCATTTTAAGGAGGGGTTGTTGGTGCTGACATCTATATTTTGATTCCTCTGTCATTTCAAAATGTATTGAACTCATTGAAAATTAATTCACCACCTCTGTTAGAACTCAAATACTTCAAACTCTTCCCTATTTGTTTTTCAACTTTAGCTAAATACCACTTCAATAATTGAAAAGCATAAGATTTAGCTTTGTGAAACATCACAATCATCATTCTAGAATAGTCATCAAAAAATATAATGAAATACTTATCTCCACAAGGCTTTGAACATCAATAGGTCCACATAGGTCAGTATGAACCAATTCTAAAATATCACTTTATGTATATGTTTTGCTCTTGAACTAGACTTGGTCATTTTTCCCAATTGACATTGTTTAAAAATAACATTATCAGGCTTCTTTAGTTTTGGAAATCCTCTTACATTATTAATTTTATTAATATTCACCAAATTGTCAAAGTTCACATGAAATAAGCTCTTTTGCCATAACCAAACAAATTCTTTTTGTGAAAACAAATATGTCTCATTAGATAAATCTAGATAGAAAAAGTTACCTTTTGTCTTTAATCACCACTTCCAATTAGCTTGCCATCAAAATCATATATCATGGCCCTACTATGATGAAATTCAAATCTGTAACCTAATTTTTTAAGCTTTGAAATACTCAACAGATTATAGTTAATTGCTTCAACCTAGTAAAAATTATCACTTTTGATGTTGTTAGTTAATTGAATTGAACCTTTACCTTTTACAACACATAGAATATCATTATGGAATTGTACACATCCACCTTTGTATGGATTGATATCCTCAAATTTATCTCTATCACCAATCATATGATTAGAGCATTCACTATCAATTATCCATCTATCACTCTTGTTCACATATGAGATTAATGCAGTTTTCTCATCTCCATCAAAATCTTCTTTCATAGCAACATCAACAACTTCATCATCATTTAGATTCATTGTTTGTTTCTTCTTCAGAAATATAACAAGATTTCTTACCTTTTTCATCTTTGCTTCTCTTATAGTCCCAGTCATCTCTTCTTCCTTTGTACTTTCCTTCCATTTTGTAATCCTTGTCTCCTCTGTTAGGACACCTAGAAGCAATATGACCAACCTTGTTGCATGTAAAAATAATATATGTAGTTTACCTTTGTATTTACCTCTACCTCTTCCAAATCCTTTTTCAATAAGGGCTTTAAGTTCATCAAGCTCATCATCAAAACTATCACTATCAGTCTCACTCTTCACATGTTTACCTTTCTTTTTGCTAAGTATTTGTGATTTGAAAGAAGATTCAATAGTGGTAGTTGTGTAGTTATCAAATTTAGAAATCTCAAAAGTAGTAAGTCTACCAATTACACCTTCCAAAGTCAAAGTGTTACTTGGAGTGCATCCCAGTACTTGAATTGTAGATAGTCTAAAGGCATATATAGGAAGTAGAGTCCTTAATACCTTGCTTATCACCATTTCATCTTTTATTTCTCCATTCACACTATGGATAGTATTAACAAATTCTTTGATTCTTGTGTACTATTGCACTATGTTCTCACCTTCCATCATTCTCATGTCACCAAATTTATCTCTCAGGCTCTCTGATTTGGCTCTCAAGATATTGTCATCACCTCCATATATGGTCTTTAGTTTTTCCCACATTTTCTTTTTACTATCACATTATTTTATATCATCAAACTCAACATAGCTTAGGGCTAAGGAAATGTCCAAAATTTTGATTGTGTTCTTACTTTTATTTCAGTTGTTTAGTTGTTAGAGGAGTTGTCATTATTTTCACATACTCATTATCCGTATAATTGATAGAAGCATCACCTATACTAGATATATACAACCTGATCAAGGTTTTCCATGTAGGAAAGTTCTTCTTGTTCA
The DNA here is from genome assembly GCA_028749045.1 of Cupressus sempervirens. Taxonomy (NCBI): domain Eukaryota; kingdom Viridiplantae; phylum Streptophyta; class Pinopsida; order Cupressales; family Cupressaceae; genus Cupressus; species Cupressus sempervirens. The sequence goes on along the minus strand of CM053785.1, from coordinate 252,029,398 downwards.
GCTTTGATACCTCTCTTTTGGGAGTCATGATCTTTAGCTTCAAGTCCCTTCAAAATTTTCTCTGTAAGCACTGAGCTCTGAAACCCATTACAAGAAATGTTTAGAATAAATAAGAGGGGGAGGGGTGAATCAATTACTTAAGGTCCATAAGTACCATTTGAACAATTAAACATTCAAGCATTCACTATTCTACTTATCCTATTGTTGTTTGATCTCTACTATTCTAATAAACAAATTACTTTCCTAAACAAAACATGCTTTGCTAAATGGAAACTTCATCAAATGCAAAACATATAAAACATTCTGAAACACAAGTCTAATAGTAGGATTTTATGTGGAAACCCAACTTGTAAAAAAACCATCAGCAACATGTCACCACTTTTTCACTCTTTTGAAGTGAGCTCTATTAGGAGCCAACCCTATTAAAGCCTAAAATACATACTATTAAATTTTTCTTGGTTAGAGGATTTAATCACCCTATTAGGAGTGATATTGTTAGAGGACTTTGATCATTCCAATTAGAATGTCACTTTACTGAAGTATTTACATAGACTGTTAAGTCCTTCAAATGATTGTTAGGTCAACCTTTGATTAAAAGGGTTTCAATACAAATTGTTTAGAATGATAAGAAAGAAAATAATAGGGTTTTGATTTATATGATTTCAACTCACTTTTGCAGGTTCAAATCACTATTTGGTTCATGTTCTAATTCATTGATAAGTCCCATTGTCAACTTTGTCTCTTAACTCGCTCGACAAACCTTCAAGCAGTCATTCCCCTCCTCATCAAAACTTAAGCCTTTTGCTTAGATTTACTTATCAACTTCAACAACATTTACACAATAAATTTCCTTTTGCTTTGCTCTCACTCTTACATAATTTTGTTCACCCTAGTGCATCTCTGTTCCACCTTTCTCCGTGTGCATCCCTACAAAGTTCAATTCTATACCTCCTTAAATAGGTAAATCTTGATTTTCTATTTTCCATAATTATTGTATATCTTAGGTTTTACGATTAGGTTCATCAAGTTCATTGTATCTATTCATCTTCCTTCTTTTCTAGAAATGTCTCATACCTCAAATTTGATCATAGATATTATACCTAATCCTCTCCTTGAATTTAATGATCTAACTCATCAATCTTATCTTCAACATAATTTATATATCCCAAGAAATCACCTAAGTTGGCTAGAGATCATGATTCCTCAAATGCATTCAAAATACTATTACTCAATAGTCACTAAGTTTTGACACCTAGTCATCACTTAACCACTTGGTCATTGTAAGACTCTTTACTTGGCATCAACTAGATTTCTTGATCAAATTTCCATCAACTAATCAAATTTCCATTGTAGCTTCCTTTCCATAACTCAACCTTTTCTCTAGGTGCTATTGTTATGACCTATCTCTCAAATCCTCTTCATCAATCAAATAGATATAACATTTAGATGAGATAGAAACATCTCTCATCAGTAGATTTGACATCAATTGAAAAATAATAACTATTCCAATAGTAAGTTTCCAACAATCTCATGATTGATACTTAATAACTAACTGACTATGCCAAATTGATTGTAAGTCATCCTTTGTATTGCATTAATCCTTTCATCAAGACTTGTAACTATTTTCCTTTTATCTTTGTCAACCATTACCTTGTCTTCTTCAACCTTTTCCTTTTGTCCAGTCACTTCACATAGCCTCACTGGCAATATTTCATGTTCTTTTTTCAATTCTCTCACTTCTTCATTTAGAATGATGTCCTCTCCAATAAATCTACTATTGTTGCATCAGTTTCACTAGATCTACCTTCATCACATAAGTCCTTAATGCCTTCTTCTTTGTATTGGGTGTCATTTTTTGAATAGTCATCTCCTTCTTCTCTTTAGGGATTTATTTAATTCCTCCTTTACAACCTTGACATTCTAAAATGCAAGTTGTAAATCAATCTTTAAATTATCAATAACCTTGCCCAACTTGTAGGCTTCCATCTCCAAGACCTTTAAATCTCAACTGGGTAGATGTCTACCTTAGAGAACTCAGCTTTGATAAAAATTATTATAAATCTAATAGGGAAAGTAACACATTGAGAGTGGGGAGGGGGGGCAAGAATGGGTGACTCAAGATCTATAAAACTTTCACCACTTCAAACATGAATCACATTTGAACTTAATTTACCACACACATCTCAACCTTAACCTTAAACTTTAACATGCAACCTCTTATATTGACATGTAGAATTAGATCTAGCATCTAATAACATGAATAAAACTTAAAATAAATATATCAACACATGACACCAAATATGGTAACACAGAAACCCTTTAAGGTGAATGTAAAACTGTGGTGAAGATGACACCCAAAAAATATTCACTACTATAGCAATATACATGTTAGGGCTACAAAATTTGATCACTTCTAATTATTTACCCTATGATGGATCTACCCTGTTTAGAGCTTACAAGACTATTAAATCTACCTTTATTAAATGACTTAAACTACACAATTAAGTGAGCACTTTGTTAGGAGATTTTCATAGGCCTATTAGGACCACATTGTTAAGAGGTATACCTTGATATGCCTATTAAAATATAACATTACCTTAATCCTTTAGTTTTTACATTAATGTTGATGATAGATCACCTCTTTCCAATATGTAATCACCTCTCTATGATAGATATACTTTATCTTCTCTTTGCACTTCTTGGCCACCTTAGTCATTCAACCTTTGTTATACCTCTAACAATACAATACTTTCTTTAATCATACTACAGTAAACTAAAAACTCAAAATTAAGTTGTAAACCCTCCTTAAAATAGAAATTTGGTGAAGCTTCTAGATATTAGTCAATCATCACAATTCATTCTTTTTGTCACTTGACCTTTCCATTTTTTTGATTGGCTAATTACACAACATTGAGATTAATGATCTATAATTACATGCAAAATTACCTCTATCATTGACTCATCGATCATATACACATACTTCCAACTCAAAAAAATGGTTTACATAAGAGTTTGTGTCATTCCAAACTCAAATACATAAAACTATGTTACTTGTCTCATATAGCTTCTGGTACTCGACACTGCTTTTTCTAACATGTTATCCCTCGACATGAACTTGCCTTGGTTATAACTATGTTTACTTTTTGGATTTCTTGTCACTCATTTCCTCCTAAATAACTCGACAACTTGTGAAATTCTCTATGACACTCATGTGCACATGGCAACTATATATTCCTTGACACCAACTATACTTCTTTATTGTGCTGCTTAATCGTGTTTGGACTATATGATGACTCAATCATTGTGATGACCAACTAAAATTTCTTAGTTAATGACTAAATATTTTACACTAACTAAAAATACTATGATTTCACTTAGGGTTAATAGCTTGGAAAGCTTGTGCAAAACTAGTTACTCTAGAGTATGAACCAAGTGGTTGGATTTCATCATCTAGGATGCTATGATATTCAAAGGAAGTCAATTGTGCATTTCAAGAAGTTCTATGAGGGATAATTTTATCAAGGAGAATCATAGTGGAGGGTTTTACAGACATTTTAGTTTAGGTATAACTATTTCTCTTGTTAGTGATAATTATTGCTAGCTATAGTTGTAGCAAGATGTCAAGAATTTTGTAGAAAGTTGTAGAGTATGTCAGATGGAAAAAGGAGCAAAACAAAATCCAAGGTTATATGATCAGCCATTACCTATACCACATAAGTTGTGGGAGGATATCAACATGGACTTTATTTATTATTTATCATGGACTCAATGAGGGCATGAACCAATTTTTGTGGTGGTTGACAGGTTATCATTTATGACACATTTTATTCCATGCAAGAAGACTAATGTTGTTAATGTGGTAGAATTTTTTTATAGAGAAGTGGCGAAACTACATGGTCAAAAGAGCATAGTTTCATATCAAGACGCCAAGTTTTTTGGGTATTTTTGGAGCACATTATGGAAGAAGTTAATTTGATAGATTTGAAGTTTGTCTCATCAAATTATTTGTAGATTGATGGATAGATAGAGGTCATGAATAAGAGTTTAGGGAATTTACTAAGATGTTTAGTTGGAGATAAGCCAAAGGGATAGGATTTGATTTTAGGATAGGAAGAATTTGCACAAAATTATTTTTTCAATAAGACCACTTGTAAAACACCATCCCATATAGTATATCGAAGTAGTCCTAGAAATGATTCTAAATTAAGGAAGTTGGACAAAGGAGAGATAAGTAGTGTTGAAGTTTAGGATTATTTAGAGCACTTGAAGATTGTCCATGGGGAAATTGAGGAAGCACATTAACAAAATGAATAAACAATAGAAGACTAAGGTAGATGAGAAAAAAAGGCACAAGGTGATTTCAATTTAGAGATGAATTCATGGCTCATTTGAGAAAGGAGCATCCATAGATACATATAATAAGTTGAAAAATGAAGAAGTTTGGACTATGTAAGATACTAAAGAAGCACGATTCAAAAAATGCTTATAAAATAGCATTGCCCATTAAACTAAATACTTCACTAGTATTTAAAATTTTAGATTTGATAGAGTATCATGGAGGGGTGTTGAAGATGAGGTCACATAAACATAGTGGAGCATTTTGTCAACTACTACATCTATAAAAAAAGATTGAATATACACTGGGCAATCATATTGGTAGAAGCACAAGGAGTAGGACATATGAATAATATCTAGTCAAATGGAAAGGATAACCTATAGAATATTCATCATGGAAAACACGGGAGGAGGCTAACCATCTTGGTTTCTCTCTAAACACCTAAGATATGATAGGGTCACCTCTTAAATTACCCCAGGTGTCTGATACAGGACAATTCTAGGTGTAAGGGAAATCTTGCACCACCCAAAATATTTTTGTTTAGTATTTTTTAATATGAGTTGTTTCAGTTCAGATTTATTATTTATGGTTACTTACTATTTTTAGTAAGTTGGTCATACAATCTTAGATTACATTATAATTTCATAGGTGGAGGTCTACTAGTCGAGTTTCATTGCCATGTACTACACACACGTGTACTAAGACACACACACACACACACACATATGTATATATAGGTGAAGTTATTGGGGATTCTTGGTACAAAATATTTGAGATCAATTTTGAAGGATTTAAAGGCTGCAAAATGAGGTTAGCCCTAACTAACAATGCTTATACATCCAAGGCATTGTAGATCGGGAGTTTTCATTTCAAAAAAGTGGTTATAATATCCAATTGGAATTATAGTTAAAAAGTTATGGCCTTTGAAAGGTGGGCTACCTGAGGTTATAATTTGTAATTATTTTTAGCCAAATCTAATGTAAAAAATATAAAAAATTAATTTTTTTGGGGTTGGTTACCCTCAAAGGTTGGGGCTAAATTCTAGAATCTTATTGAGCGATGGAAAATTGCATGTTTAAGTAAGGTGTGTAGGGTTGTCTAGAGTAGTTCTAGGTGGTTATTGGTGACTTTGGCTTACAAAATATTTTACATAAAATGACCATGTGGCTTTGCATATTGTATTTTTAATATTTGTAATTCCATACTTTTGGAGATAATAAAAACCCCATTTTATGTTCTTGGAAATTATTGTTTCTTTATTTCTATTATCTATTTATGGTATTAAGGAGAGAACGCTTCATCAAGTGGTATTAGAGTGACTCTTCATAAAGTGGTATTAGAGTGTTCCTTGATCATGATCAATAATGTCTCAAATAACAAATTTCAAATGGAAATACTTGTCAGTATCATAACTGAATTGTTGATGATATTGATAAAATGATTTTGGATAAAAGTATTTGGATTTTGATTTTGACAGTTCAATGGGGAAGTGTTCATGCATTACAAGGTATGTGCAGGATCATGGTGTACCAAACTATGGCCTTAAGTGGCAGCGAAAAACTAGCAAATCAAGGTTATGTCAACTTGACACATAATTTTAAAGTGGTTCTAGACTTTATATCAAAAAGTTTTAAGAAAATAATCTGTAGGAAATTGAATCTAGTTTCTAAACTACAAGGCCTTATCTGGAGAAAAAATTATTTGATTGGTCAAAAGTTTGGATTTTAATGCAGTACTACAAAAATTTTAGGGCAAAAATAAAAAGTAGGTGTATGTCTGACCACCTTAATCATAATCAAATGATAATATTTTTAAATATAATTTTAGATATAAAAAGTAGACTCATGCCTGGATGTGACGCATATTTTTGGCAATTTTTATTCCAAATAAATAATTAATTATGAATTTTTTACTATACTATTTTCAAAATTTAAAAACTCATGTGTCTAACCACCTTAACTAGTTAAAAAAAAATCAAAATTAAGTTTTTTTTTTTTTTCTTATACTAGTCAAAGCATAGAATGTGATGCATCTTTTGGATTTCACAAATCTTATACGGTTTGAAAGTTATAGCTATTTTTCAACTAGTATGTCAATCAGCACTTTGTAGCTAACTCCATTAGAAAATAAGTAAAAATTACTTGCTGAACTCGTAATTTGACAAAACTTACATTTATGAAAAGCTATGAACATTCTTAAGAAACCCTTTTCATTACATCAAATTTTGGTTTAAAAAAAGTCGTCAGCTACATGCTTGAAGTAAAAAAACACATAAGAACATGCCAAAAACACATTTTCGGGATGTTTTAAAGATGACCCTATGAGGTTGGCATTGAAAGATATAGTAGGAATTATAAAGGTGTTAATTTTTTTCATTTAGTATCAAGATGGGTGGGAAAAAAGTGGGAATAGATTTTGAAATTCTTTGAGGCATTTTAGAACTACATATTTTTCAAATCGCCACTTTTTGGCACACCATGATCCTGCACATACCCTACAATGAACTAACCTTGACATCAAATTATATAAATATATATAAATATGAGTATAATTATGAGTGGGTTTAAAAATAGATGAAAAAGGAGCCACACCTTTAGATTCTACTACCACTTGTTCATAAATAGTGTTGGATGAGTTTTTGATTTTGATGAAGTTATTTAGTTTCTAAAACTTGTTGAGATTAGATGTAACATCACTAGAATAGGATAGGATCCATGGAATGGATCTCTCATAGTGACTCACTTGGAGTTAATAATAATGAAGCACTACACATAATTGAGAAAAAGAAGAGAACTTAGAAATAAACATCTTGTCAAGCTAATGTATTTTTGTAAATTAGATATAATTTTTTTTTTTGTGTCAACATCAAGAACATGATAAGAAATCTGATCTTGAAAATACTTATATCTATCATTTAAATCACTAAATTTTACTTTAAGACCTTGTCTATAATGCATTAAATAATTAGAAGAATTTTACAGGATCAATGTTGGGTTGAAATTTTTGAATGAAATAATTAGCAAGTTTATGAAAGGAATCAATGAAATTTAATGAGGCAAAGAAAAATACTATTGCAAGGCTTTTTCTCAAAAATTTCTAGTAAATAAAATTTTCATGAACATGCAGTCATGAGAGACATCAAAAAAAGGTTTGGAAAGTTTTGACATGAGTTAGAGAGCCACCCTTAGTATTATAAGTCTCAAGATGATAATATCAATACTTTGCAGGATAATATGAATGCCACATATAGAAAAATTGAACTTGAATTGAGTCATGGAATAAATTGGTTTCTTAAAAGAAGATATAATTTGATCCAAGCTATTAATGGTAGAATTGGTATCAAGAATGGTAGGAGAAGATACATGAGATATATTAGGAGCATTATTGTATTCTGAGGGCATGGTTTAATATGAAAAAGGAACACTATGATAAGTGGACATGGATGAAGGAACTAAAACATAGCACACTGAAAGGAATAGAAGAAAGGATAGGATTGGGATGAATCACATATGTAGGATTAGAATTTTGGATATTAGGTGTTATTAGAGGTGGAGCATAAGTGGATACATTAGGAATATCTAAGTAGAGATAGGAAAAGAGGTTTCAACATTGTTGTAGGTGGAAGAAATCCTAAATATTGAGCGCAATCCATAATGAGTTTCACATTAGTTTTAATGAGATGATACATTCAATGTAAGAGATTAACACCATGTTTATCATGATGAATTATTTTTCTTAAGGCTTCTACAATGGGTCCTATTAATATTCCTAGGAAGTAAGGAGGTTTTGGGATCAAAGGAACCCTTAAGTATACAACTTCATCTAACAATAAATCACATAGGTTAGACTCAAATATGTAACACTCATGCACAAGGGAATGAAAGGAAGGATAAATATAATGCAATTAGAAATAAAATTTCAATCTAATCAATTTAATAATCAAATTTAAGCATATGAAACTAAATGCATACAATGCCATTGGACACTTGAGCTTATTGCAGATCATACTTAGAGAGTTAACATAATGATATCTTTGTCATTGGTGTCAATGAGGGAGAGAATAATGCATGAAAAATATCCTTATATATTTATTAATGTCCTTTGGGGGATAGATGTTCCTGAAGGAGAGATTAATTGATGAAAAGAATATGAAAAGATTGATGAAGGATTTGAAAATGTGTTGATGATGAGGGAGATTAACACCTTCCTTAGGCTTGATGGTTATAGTAGAGTTCACATTCATGGACACTGTGAATGGGGGAAAAGTTGCACCAGAAACATTTGATATTCATGGAACTTAGATGTTTTTCATCTATGTTGCCATCAATGTCAAAGGGGGAGATTATTAGTATGAATACTAATGGTACTCCTATGGGGGAGTATCTTAGCATTGTTGGAGACATGATTTAGAGGTTGTGTTTTGAATTCATGACAAAAATTTTCATTGATCTCAGCGTACTAGTTATTCTATGAAGACTGACAAAGTAATAGACAGAGTTTATCATTGTGTGGTCCAAGGATTAAAGATGAGATTATTAACAATTGAGGAAATATATCAAATGGAGTATGTCTAGATGCTATAGTTAAGAGTGTGCACATAGATATGAAGACTAGACAAAGTTATGATGGATTTAGTGAAGGTATCTTTCAGACAATGTTTATAGAAATAAGGTACATATGTATTGATTGCATCTCCTAATAGAGATATAATTTGATTGAATGATCTTAGACGTAGATTGAAGAAATATTGAAGATGTTGTGGTTAATAATGCACATCTAGATAACCAGTGAGTTTAAAGTTATGAAAACTATGAGCCGACAAATTTCTTGTAATTGGAAAAAAGATGTAATATTGTAATGTAACATGTAATGCAATATCTTAATTTGGTCCTATATTATTATTGTAATTGGGAAAGCCTCAAGGATGACTCAATAATTTGTTTTAGGACTTGGTATAAAGGAAAGATGGTTTCCTTGGTTGCAGTCATCAATGTGATCATTTTTTATGATATGCAAATTTGACAGTTGTATTATGTCAACTTTCATGCGAACATATTTTGGATCAAAGAAGAGATTGGTGTGGTTGAGGCATGATGAGCTTACAAAGAACTATATTTGGCAAGAGAAGCTAATGTTGGATAGTTATTGATGTAAACTTGTATTATTCAATGAGGATAGTAGCAAAGTTGTTTAGACAATGGGTCCTTCTATCTTCCTTTCAATTCCTACTAGAGTTGGCACAATCCTAATAGGGATTTAAAGTCTCCTAATAGGGACTCATATGTCCTAAATGTACTTCATTGACTCCTAACTGAGTTCATCGTTTCACAATGAAAATTTATATTAGTACATCATCTTGTGGGTGCCATCCCAACTGGAGTTTTCCCTATCAAGGGTCCCCCTAGTTAACAAGACTAGTGTTATTGTGTATATGATTATCTTTCTATGGTTGTTGGATCTATTAAATTTACATGTTTTAGAATTAATAAGGATATTGAGAGTTGTTTAACTGCATAAATGATTCAACCCCCCCCCCCAGTTATCTTGGTGGACTTTACTTTCTAGCAATATATACATAGATAGATAGATAGTGGGCCATTTCATTAAAGGAAAAAATGAATGCCCATTCCTTCCTTATTTGAGCCTAATGAAAGTATAGTTTTTGAATTTCATTAGTATGAACAGTTAAAATTATTTCATAGGTTTATAATTAAGTAGTTTATCTACTAAGGTAATAAAAAATTTAAAAGCTAGAAATATGATCATACAAAGAAGACCCTAACACTTTGGTTGTGTACGTAATATCTATGATTTTGTTTCATACTAACCTCTACAAATCCTTATGTGGTGATATCGTATAATTGTTTTCATTGTGTTATTTGAGAGAGTGTTTGAACCCTTTTTCATAATATCCTCCAAGGATTCACTATGTGATATAGTTTTTGCTTGATCCACTGCTTTTCTTTATTAAACTCACTTTAATGGCACAAAGGCCTACTAGGTATGTCATCGCACCTATGTGACTAATTGTACATCATAAAAAATATATATTGACAAGGATTTGAATATAGTATAATATTCAATATGTATCAACACATAGATCAATAGTTTTACATGATAATTTAAATTAGATACACTTTGAAAAAAAAGGTGGAAAAATAATCTTTTGAATTGGCATAGACCAACCAATGATGCAATACAATGAATATTCTTATGCACAACTGATTGACCCAAAAGAATATAGATGGAAAATTAGAACTCACATTCCTTAATAATATTACTTCAACTTTTTTGAAAGTTAAATATACTAAACCATTATACTTTAGAAGGGAACAAACATTATTGAATCTTTGAAACCAAAGAATATAGTCTGAGTATGTTAATTGGTTGAAAGACCATTCTCATACAATTTATATTAAAATATATTATATTCGATATCATTTATCTAGAGGAGATATTTCCCTAGTGACATTTCTTCTTTTATGTATATGCATTATACATGCTATTTAAGAATTTATGTATTTAATGGCCATATCTTGTTCCAAATTAAACCTCTTGAATATTTTTTTTTTAATATAATTGAAATGTATTTGATGTGAATATGTGAAAATTTTTAATCCTTTTTACAAATTTGAATTCATAAAATTGATTAGCATTCAGGTGAAAATGATATTTACATGAAATTAGAAATATTACTATTCACCCATTGCATATTTACTTTTAAAAATTGATATATTATATCCTAGTGTTGCCAAGAAATACACATATTTGATGTATAAGGCACTCAAATGGTAGATCTATAGAGAGATTGGTTATTTGTCTTCTAACTTATACATTATTCTATGATATATATATATATATATATATATAGAGAGAGAGAGAGAGAGAGAGAGAGAGAGAGAGAGAGAGAGAGCTTCTTTTGTTTGGATCAAATTATATTTCTTAAATAGTCAACAAAAACCTTAAGCTCTTAACAAAAATATGCCTAAATCTTCTATAAATAATTTATTTATTTTTAATCATAAAAAATTAAAAAAAAATTATTTCTTATCTAAACTCCTATCCCATAAATTCAATACCTAAATTTTATACTATTGTTAGTAATATTTAAATAAATATAAATGATCTTTATAATCATAATATGTAAAAATATAATAATTTTGAAAAACTAAATAGTGTATTATGCACCCATATTGGTTATGATATTGCTTGTTAAAAGATGATGTAGAAAGTAATCCTAGTAAATTTGAATTCTTAATTCAAACTAGATGACGATTCTTGTGGGTGAGATTTAATCTAAAAGACAACTTTGTGTATTGCTAAGTCTAGAATTTTTTTTTTTTAAAAACCTATTTTGTTCTAAGGTGATGGACAGAGTATTAGACGTTAATGATAAGTTCAGGTTTTGGATCAATCAATATGCCAAATTAATCAAATTAGAGTTAAGACAGTAATGTAGTGCAGCCTAAAATGAAGAGATTAGAAAACATGTATGCAGTCTCATTCCTAAACTAAAAATGCTAAATAGTAAAAGTTGACTTAACCTTTCAAAATCACGTGTCATAACCAAATATGATCTTACTATCCATTGCATTTTCAACATCATTTTTAAAATTGAAATAGCTGCTTATTATATCCAAAAATATAAGCTCAAATTCACATATCATAAATATAAGCTGCACTACCCTTACAAAATCACATGTCATAAGCAAATATAAGCCTACTTTCCATTTGCGTTTCCAACATCATTTTTAAAATTGAGATAGCTGCTTATTATATCCAAAGATATAAGCTGCACCAGCCTTTCAAAATCACATGATTCAATAAGCAAACATAAATCAACTAAGAAGAGAAGAGCTGAGAGCATAACATACTCCACAGTTCTCTAAGCTTGACTACATCTCCCCTTCCCGTGTTCACCATCCACACATTCATTATCGACATTTGATGAGAGCGAGGTGTCACAGGAATCTCGAAAAGAAGCGAGTCGCTCTCAATGTGTCCTACGTAACATTGCACGCTACAATCAGTGCACTTGAGGACGACATCACCCTTCAACTCATTGAGAAAACCCATATACAACGTAAGATCCTCATTTACAAAGCATATCATGACTGAACTGCCTGACATTTTCAATCTCATCTTCGGAGGAAATCCACCATTGCCTGCGAAATCTGTTGAGCTAGTGTTGGTCCACCGCCGCCAAGTCATCTTCAATGATGACTCACATCTTTGCGTGATAATGTTTAAGGAATATTCAAAGGACTTTATGATGGAGTTCAATACTTCAATATCATTCCACTCTCCCAGCTTTGCGCAGAATATAAGCTGCCGCAATTTATCCTGTAAGCCCTGCTAGTATACAAAACATTAAGAAATGATTGTCAGTACAACTAGGTTTGATTTCCAGAGAGAATTTGCTGCGTAGGCAGTATTTTGCTATGTAATGTATTGAGGAGAAAACAAAAAAGGTTCATCGAGTGAAGTGAGAAAACAAAATTACCTGAACTTCATTCCATGTTTGTGTTTGACTTACAGAGATCTGAACCTCTTTAAGCCGTTCCATCTCTTGCAGTCCTTCAATGCTCTGTAGTTGCCAACAACCAGCTGCGTAAAACTTCTCCAGGAATCTCAAACGTCCATCACCTGCTAACGCTAAAATATTTTGCAGCGAACCCGAAGTTTCTTCCCTTGCCAACCATCTTAGCTCACGGCACATGCTCACATCTAGTTCTCGAAGGTTGGGAAGCTTCTGAAGGCCTTTCAACCTTTTCAAGTTGTAGCAATGTTTGGCACATAGCTTTTCCAACGAGATCATGAGTTCAAGACTCGGCAGGTCCTTCAATTGCTCACACCCTCCAATGTTAACTTCTCTGAGTTGAACACATTGACACAGCCCCGTGACCATCTCCACAGCTCTGCAATCACTCAAATCAAACTTCACCAGCGTTGTTGGCAGCTCATTGACAGATGCTAGATTGTGGCAACTCGAAAGGTCCAGGTTTTCAAGTTTTGGGCAAAGTTTCTCAGAAATGCTTATTGTGGATATTTTAGTCCCGTGGAGGCTTATTCGTTTAAGCAAAAACATGGGCTGTGAAAATGAAACACCAAGTTGTACTGGGTCAGGGGAATTTCTAAGTGGAGAGTGTGTTACAACTAGAGAGCCAAGATTCCGCATATCTCCTACTCCTGGCAAAGAGAATGCTTTTGATTCGGAGATTTTGAGTCTTTCTAAGCTTGTCAACCTTCCTACTGATTCAGGCAACTCCCTCAGGAAAGGGCTCCCTAGCTTCAGATCTTTCAAATAGCTTAGCTCTCCAATTCTATCTGGTAAATCTGTCAAGCTTGTTCCTTCCACATTTAGGGCCTTTAGATGTTGCTGATGGTCCACTGTGATAGGCAGGGCTTCTATCTTCTTACAGCTTTTCAGATTTAGGTACTCCAGTTTAAAACATCTCTGTAGAACATGGCTACATATATTCAGCTCAGTGCAATCCTTCAAACAAAGATATTTAAGGTTGGCGAGATTGCTAAAGGTTTCTGGCAGCTCTTTTAGACTCTTGCAGTAAGAAAGATTTAAATGTTCCAAACTGATTAAATTCCCTAAATCGTGTGGAAGGAACATCATGTTTTCGCAGCCCACTAACTCCAGATGTTTGAGTGACTGCAAATAGCAAAATGAGCTTGGCAGGGCCGTCATTGTAGAGGAGAATATCTGGCCTTTATTATCAAGCTTTCCCTTCAGTACAAGCTTTTCTAGGTACATCAGCTGCCCTGTTGATTCTGGGAAGTCGGAGAGGATGCAATTAATGCTCAGCTGTCTCAGTTCCACAGGTGCCTGAACATTATAATGTAAGTTTAAAATAAAACTTCCAAAAATATAAAGGGAATTTTAATACATATATCTTTTATTTGTAATATTGTTATCAGGATTTAATTCTGTAGTTTTTGAGTCAAATTCATTGATTCACATTAGTGATTCACATGAATTCATCTATTATGAGAATAAATGGATCACTTAGCACTCATTGGATCTAGGTGATGCACATAGAGATGAAGCAAACTACAGAGTTTCCTCCATGGTTAAACCCACTCTGCTTGTAACTCCATTTGCAAAACCTTGTCAAATGTTGTGCCTTATGGACCATTCATTAGAAAGCTCTCTAAGTTCATCAATTGACAAATAGGAGATATTTTCTACAAGGAGTCAAATTGTATTATTGCTATCAGAATACTAGATAGTTTTTGGGTAGTTTTTGAATCAAACTCATTGACCTATGTTCAACTTCTATCATATCATGATTCATCTTATTATTAGAGAGTTTTAATCTGACCTACATAAACAGAGTAGTGTAAAGAGAAAAACTCAAAACTTAAAACATACAGATAAATATTGTTTATGAAGTTAGAAACAAACCATGCACCATTGGCATCACTTTTCAACAGATCACACAATTGTTCCAATATTACATGTTCAATATGATTTCAAAATATTAAAAACTATAAGATGAGAATTTCACATTCGAAAAGACATTATCCTTTTCATCTCCATCTATATGATTATAAATTAGTGAATACTGTCACTAACAGACAGTTTAATAAAGTAGAGTTAGGTTCACATGCATGAGTCATCCCAACAATTTGAAGTTTAGAGCTGAAAAAGAAAAAGAATTCAAAATTTCAGAACTGAAAGAGTTCTTGTAAAGTTCGAAAAATGGATACCTTAACTCTACTGCTCCATAATGTTGTAAGGCTCGATTGAGAATTGATCTCCAATACCCTTAAGTGCTCGAGAGGTATCCACCAAGGGATCCCAGAGTATGGACAATTGCACCAGCGAAGCCATATCAAACTTGGGGAAGCTATGCTGAATATGTATCTTAAATCATCGCCTTGTGTTATGAGAATCTTTAAACCATCTACAGCATCACAGCAAACACTATCATTTTCCAGATAGCTGCACCTGTGTATGGCTGGGGATATACAGATTCCAAGCCGTGCTAGTCTGGAAGGTTGCGAGCATGAAGAATATTTAATTCCACGTATTTCCTCCTTTTTCTATTCCCAACAAAGAAAAAATTTGAATATAAAATATTTGTTAGTAGAGTGGCCAAGAAAATAAAAATCAACGAATAAGAAAAGGGAGAAAGTGCAGAGCTCTAAATTTTTATATGGTCGATTTTATCAAATAAGCCACTTATAAGTCTAAAACGATCGTAGAAAATGAATTTAATTGATTAGAATATTAATTGTTATAATGGATATTCTTGTAACTCTTTGTCTGTAGAGTTTCAAAAGCAAATAGATTTCTGAACTACTACTAATGATTTTTTCTAAATAATTTTAGTATTCTTCTTCATAAGAAAGCTTTACTACTTTTATGAGTGTACTCTAAGAGACATGTTTTATTCTCTTCAACATACTTAAAAAGTATTAGAGATAGAGAAAATGTTTCTGTTTTCTTAGTTACCTTTCATTTTTATGATGGATCATATAGTATGATTAGAAATGTTGATGATAAAAAAATTATTATACAATCAAACCTAGAAACAAGAATTCATACTTATTTTAGTTTAAGGACTTATAGACAAGATCAGAGGAGGTTGGTGGTCATACCGATAGTTGTTTCTGCAAAGTGGGAATGTCACAGGATTTCCATAGACGGCATGGATACTTCGAAGAATCCTCTTCTGCAATTTCCCTTCCCATGTCACGAAGATTATCATGCATTTTGATAACATTTTTTTCATCGACTTCAACGAGGCATTTGTCCTTGAGGGTTTGGAACCCTTGCATACCATTCCAGTCAGATCCATCCCAAACCCTAATTGCCAGGTCTTGGTCCTCGCCTACAAAGAAGCATGCAATGTCCACAAAGATTTGTTTCTGGTGTCTGTCCAGAGCGTCGAAGCTTATCTTCAGCTTCTCAGTTATCTCAGAGGGAAGTATTTTTGAAAGCTTATTTAATTGACACTTCCAAAAGGACAAGTCTTTTTTATACAAGAGTGCACCAATCACCTTCAACGAGAGCGGCAATCCATTGCAGGCATTTAGAAAGTATTCAACCAGGCGCTTCTGTGTGGGCGGCGGGTGGCACATGCGGAAAGCATGAAAACAGAACAGTTCTTCAGAGTGTTTCCTATTGAGACCACGCACATCATAAATCAGAGACACTCCAGAGCTTGAGAGCTGGTCTCTGTTACGAGATGTTATTAAAATAAGACTGTCATGTCTGAGTAAATTTCTGAGTGACAAAAATGCATCGAGTTGATCTCTGCTATCAACATTATCTAGGATTATGAGAGCATGGGATGAGGAAAGGCAATTACGCAGAATTTCGGTTCCTTCAGTGACAAAATCGATTTTGAAATCGACATGGTTCAAGTCCTTAACAAGTCGAGCCTGCAACACATTTAAGGCAGCTTCTCTCATATCAAGAAAGCTCGCACCGCTGTAGCAGGAACGCTTTTGATTAAATAGCTCAGTAGCAAGTGTAGTCTTCCCCACTCCACCACAACCAACTAACCCCACAACTTTCACAGGATGATGATCTCGTCGCTCCGTTGGCCCTGATAACATTTTTTGCTCAAAATCTTGCACTGCATCTTCAAGTCCTACTGGGTTTTCGGCTACGTGCAACGAAGACTTCTCGACTTTCCGAGAGACTTGTTGCACAATTTTTTCCAGCAACTCCCCAAGGTCGCTGTTTAATTCAAACAATTATACCAAAGGTCAATAAGTATATTAAACTAGCAAGAATGATAAGAAGCTGAATACATTTTTCCACAAACAAAGTTTTATCATGATTTAATGATTTAATTGTGTAGGATTTTTAATACAATTCTTTAACTAATGTTTCATGAGTAGTGATTGACATGAATTTCTTATGAAAATAAATGGAAAACTTAGTACACTTTCGGAGAGGTCATCCATCTCATTACTTCTACAGCTTAAGTGCACTTAACTATAAAGTTTTCTCCATAATTAAACTACTTCTGCTTACAGCTCAATTTGAAAAACCTTAACCAAGTTTTGTGCCTTATGAACTATTCATTAGAAAGCCTCTTAAGTTCGTCCATTGATAAATTGGAGATATCTTGCACAAGTCAAATTATTCTATGACAATATTTTTTCCACACCAATATCATAATTTGACTTTTGTTGAAAATATCTCCTATTTATCATTAAAAAGTTTTATTATGATATTGCTATTAAGATTTAATTGTATAGTTTTTTAGTACAATTCATTGACCCATGTTTCATCAGTAGTGATTGACATAATCCATCTCTCATGAGAATGAAACAATTGATTAAACTCACTCTACTTACGATCCTATTTGAAAACCTTAACCAAATTTTTTGTCTTATCAACTATTCATTAGAAAGCCCGTTAAATTCATCCATTGATAAATAGGAGATATTTTGTACAGCAGTTCAAATTATGATAATATAATATTGACATTCTGAGGAAAATATCTCCTGGTTATCATTGAAAACATATTAAATTATGGGATTAGTGGACATAGAGTGCGGACAAGGTAAGAATTTTGAGCATAAAAGACCTATCACATAAACCTGGGCTTGTTTGGCAGCGGGAATACGAGTGGAATAGGCACATGTAAATTCTTAAAATTTCAAATTATTTGTTTTAGTGCACCAAATCTGAATTGCCAATAGGAATATAATAGGAATATGTTTTCCAATTTTGGTTCAAAAATGAGCATTTGCAATTCCACCTAAAATAGATGATTATTTCAATTTTATTTATTTTAGCAAACATAAATTTTAGGTCCGGAAATTTCCATCAAATTCTGGCTGAACCAAACACATAATAGAAATATGTTCCCTATTTTCTATTTTAGAATAATAATTCCTATTCCTATATAAAAAAACTCTTAAAATAAGGGTATAAAAGTGGCGAAAAGGAAAGGGAAACACACTAATTCACAGTGAAAGAAGAGTGTAAAGGTCCTGGCTGTTTTACCCGTTACAGGCGTCGAGCTCGAAGCCGCTGAGATAGGAAAGTCGATGCAGAGCCGATTTCCAGTTTTCGATAGTTTCGGAGTCATATCTCCCCTTTCTCTGGTGCATCTTCAAAGCTTTGGCATAAGGTCCTCTTTTGTCCATCCATCGGAGGTCACAAGGCTTCACATCGTAGAACACTGGAATTATGGGTGCTCTCGATTCCAACATCAGGCAAAGCTCGTCCAAGCACCATCTTGATTTTGCATAATTCTTGGACAAAATGGCGATGTGGACAGACGCTGTGGCAATTGCGCTTTGAATCTGTTCCGTCAGTTCAAAGCCTCGTTCCATCTCATCTCTATCCAGAAATACTCGTATAGAGCCGTCCAGAGTAAGGCGATTGTAGAGGAGACTAGCCACTGTTTTCTTCATGTCGTCTCCATGGTGATTGATGAATACGTCGTAACACCCAATATAGCTTCCTGAGGACGATGGAGTATCTCCGTAAGCGTCCATCTATATCACTAGATAAAATGATTTTAGTTGCCAAACTTCTTCGCCCAATGTACTCCACTTGTAATTGAAACAAGAAGCGTGTGGAGTGGAGGAGAGAAGTGGCTACTGCGTTGGAAACATAATATAGAAAGCCTGGTACATAGTAAATTCAGCCAACATTCGTGTTCATTGCTAATTACAACAATTATATTATTCAATGATTGTAGATTTCTAAGGATCGTTCCGAACAAGGTTTTCATCGGTGAAAATTCTGCATTTTACCTCGTTCTGCTCATTCTTGCTTCCTTCATAACTTACATGCCCAGTTGGGTAGAAATTTCGCTGAGAATGTGATAAACAAAGAAATATCAAGAACCCAAGAGTGGTAAATGACACAGCTATCAAGGACGAACAAAATGTCGTGAACGAGACAATGCATATTCCACGAAGGATCTTCGAACGCTTTGGAAACGTGTGTATATATTGTTAGAAATAGTCAACAGTCGTGCTGTTATAACCAAACAGCAAGTATGCCACACATTTCCTATTAAATTGGTAACAAGATAGGAATGTCCTCCATGAAACTAGGTCATACAACATTATCCTAAGAAGATATGAATGTCCTCCTTGATACTAGGTCATACAACCTTATCACCTTATCCTCTAGAATCATCTTCTCATCTCATGGGCTCTCTATATATAGAGGCCATTGCATAGCCTTGGAGCAATCACTTTGATGAATAAAATTTGCTTCTCTCTTAATTGTTTATTTCTATTCTTTCATTGCCAAGTATTTGTGCTTATTTCAGATCTTAGTAAATCTTAGATCTCTTATTTTTTATTATGGTATCAGAGCAAGGTTTAGCCAAGTTCCGCTGGAGATTTATTTAGAAGTTCAGCTAGAAATATTGCTAGAGGGTTTTGTTAAAGGAGTATATTGCTGGAAATGGTTTGTTTGTAGGGCTGATTTTTTTTTGGAGTGATATTTGATTGCAGGGCTGTTATGCTGCTGGAATATTGCTAGATTTGTTTGAAGGCTGATTTTTTTGCTAACATGGGTTCTTCAAATGAAGTTTTGCCTATCTTTGATGAAAGTGATTTTGCAGATTGGAAGATTGCAGTCAAGAATGCTCTAAGACAGAAGGCTTTATGGAGGATAGTAAATAAAGAAATTGGGGAACCTCAACAAACTGATAAAGAAAAGGAGTTGTGAAAATGTAAGTTGGAGCAAGCTAGAGGTATTATTGGTAAAGCTTTGAGCCCCAATCTAAATAGAAAATTTGTTGATATTGATAACCCAATAGAGCTGTGGGAGACTTTAGAAAAAGATTATAAAGATGCAGACATGGCTAGCACGTTTAGTATAGAAGAAAAAATGATGAATTTAGATCCATCTTATTTTGAAAAAATGTCTGATTACTTCACTGAAGTTACTTTTTTAAATACTCAGCTAAAAAAAATAGGTGCTAAATATGCAAAAAAGGATTTTCAGTTGATTGCAATGGTTGAAAGTAAGCTTCCCCAGCCATATAAAGTTTTTAAGAAATCAAGGAAAAGGGTTCTTCAACTAAATCCCAATACCCCAGCAAACTTTTGATCAATTTTGCAAATCTATTTTAGATGAAGAAGTTCAACTTATTAAAGAATGACATATTAAAAAGAATCATGCATATACAACCAAAAGTAAATTCTTTAGAAATGATGGAAAAAAGAATTGGAAAGGAAATAATAAATTTCGAAATCATGAAGGTTCTAATCATTTTTCTAGAAATAATGGTGCAGAAAAGCAAGCTGGAAGAAAGCCTTTTATTTGTAGGTATTGTAGAGGTGAGAATCACATGGAGAAGTTTTGTTTGAAGAAGAGGAACAATGAAAGGCAACAATATAAGCCCAAGCAAGAAAGGTTTAAGGATGGAAAGAAGGATAATCATAGTTTTGTAGATATCTCTTTAAAAAGGCAAGAGAAATCAAATGAGGAGGTAATTGCTACACCCAAAAGTAAATCTAGTGTTAAAGGGGGATACTTTGCTTCAGATTCTAATAAAGAATGGATTTTAAATTCGGGGGCATCATCTCACATGACTGGGGATAGATCTTTGTTTATTGATTTTTATGAAGGGAAGAATTCAGATCAAGAAATTTCTATTGGCAATAAAATGAAACTTCCAGTTTTAGGAACATGAACTGTTAATGTAACACATGGGTCTTTGAAAAATGTTTTATTGGTTAAAGGATTGGGGGTGAATCTTATTTCAGTATACAAAATAGTTCAAGCTGGATATGAGTTTGTTGTCAATGCTGATCAAGTTATTGTTAGAGATAGAAAAGACCCAAGCAATATAATTGCTATTGGTAGAGTTGATCATGAAGAGAATCTATTTAAATTTGTGGAGTTTCTTGATGATAAATATACACTCTCTCATGCTTTTATTGCTCAGACTGATTATATGTCACAACTTTGGCATGCTAGACTTAGACATTTAAATTATAAAAAATTACAAGATATGGTTAGAGGATTAACAAAAATTTTAGCTTGTGAAGGTGTGTGTGAAGGTTGAGTGTTAGGGAAACATCATCGAGATCCTTTTGATTCAGGTAAAGCATGGAGAGCTAATCATCCATTGCAACTTATTCATAGTGATTTATGTGAACCAAGATATCCTTCACTTTTAGGTGCTAGTTATCTTCTCACTTTTATTGATGATTATAGCAGGAGAGTATGGGTTTATTTTCTTGAAAGGAAAAAAGAAGTGTTTGAAGTATTTCAAAATTTTAAGGCATTAGTTGAAAATCAAAGTGGCAAAACAATTAAATGTTTAAGGACAGATAATGGGGGTGAATATTGCAATTATGTTTTTGAGTTATTTTGTGAAAATTATGGTATTAAGGTGCAAAGAATAGTTCCTTATACTCCTCAACAAAATGGGGTGGCTAAACGAATGAATAGAACTCTTTTAGAAATGGCTCGTTGTATGTTGCATTTTAAAAGTTTGCATAATAAATTTTGGGGTTTGGCTGTTTCTTGTGCTGCACATATTATAAATAGAATCCCCACCAAAGCTCTCACAAATATCACCCCTAAAGAAGCATGGAGTGGTAAGAAACCTCACATTGGATATTTTAAAGTATTTGGGTGTATTGCTTGGGCACACATTCCTGATGCACAAAGGGAAAAGTTAGAACCAAAGAGTCATAAATGTTTGTCTATGGGTTATAGTGAAGAATCAAAGGCTTATAGGTTATATGATTTGACAACAAACAAGGTCTTTGTTAGTAGAGATGTGAAGTTTGATGAGCATTCACAACTTACAGCCACTCCTTCTCACTCTATAACAACAAATGCTTCTCATTTTTCAGATATTTTAGGAGGAAATGGAGACTACATTGATGAGGATGAGTTGTGCACTTTTACAAATGATGAAAATACTAGTGAAAACAACACAACTAATGCTTGTAATCAGACATTTTCTGCAGGTAGTAATGATGAAGAAGATAACTTTTCAGCTAGCCAAAAGACAAGGAGTGTTGAAGAAATATATAGGCAAGGCTCAAAGATCCAAGGGACGAATGGTAGTGCTCTCATGGCCAAAGTATTACAAGTAAATGACCCAAGATCGCATGAGGAAGCTAGAGGGAAGAAAGAATGGGAGCAAGCTATGGAAGAAGAATATGATGCTTTGGTGAAAAATAAAACTTGGGAACTTGTGCAACTTTCCAAAGGTAAGAATGTCATTGGGTGCAAATGGATTTATAAAACAAAATTTAAATCAGATGGTGCTATAGAAAAATTTAAAGCTGGATTGGTTGCTAAGGGATTTAATCAAAAAGAGGGTGTTGATTATTAAGAAACTTTTACTTCTGTCATTAAAATGAATACAGTTAGAATTATTCTTTCTTTGGCTGCAAGTCTTGGGTGGCATATTCATTAAATGGATGTAAAAAATGCTTTCTTAAATGGAGATTTATATGAAGAAATATATATGGATCAGCCACCAGGTTTTGTAGATCAACAACATCCTAATCTTGTTTGTAGATTAAAGAAGTCACTTTATGGGCTTAAACAAGCACCAAAAGCATGGAATGAGAAGATTGATAGGTATTTTCAGCTTCATGGGTTTCAAAAATGCAAATCAGATCCAAATCTTTATGTGAAGAGAGTGCAAAATGAAATTATTATTGTTGCAGTTTATGTGGATGATTTACTCATAGCTAGACCAAATATTGGGTTAATTAGTGATTTCAAATCAGATCTTAAAGGGGCATTTCATATGAGTGATTTGGGTGAACTGAATTATTTTCTTGGCTTGCAAATTAGTAGACTTCATGATGGGTTATTTACCTCTCAAGAAAAATATGCTTTGGATCTTTTAGATAAATTTAACATGCTTGAATGTAACCCAACCCCTACTCCTTTTCAATCTGGAATTAAGCTTACTAAAGAATGTATTTTCAAGAAGGTGGATGCTACTTTATATAGACAGCTTGTTGGTAGCTTGGTTTATCTAACACAGTCTAGACCAGACATTTGTTTTGCAGTCAATTTGGTATCTAGATTTATGCAGGAACCAAAAGAAACTCATTGGTTGGCTGCCAAAAGAATTTTATGATACATTCGTGGCACCATTTACTATGGCATTCATTATAGTTACAAGTCTTCAATTTCTTTGACTGGCTTCACAGATTCAGACTGGGGAGGTGACATAGATGATAGAAAATCTACTGGTGGTTATATTTTTCAGCTCGGGTCAGGTCCAATTACATGGAGCAACAAAAAACAAACTACTACATCATTGTCCTCATGTGAAGCAGAATATAGAGCAACAAAAGAAGCTAGAAAGGAAGTAGTTTGGATTCACAACCTTTTATTTGAGCTTGGTTTTGCACAAAGTTCAACTACTCCTTTGTATTGTGATAATCAAAGTGCTATTCAAGTTGCAAATAATCCTATTTTTCATGCTAAAACAAAACACATTGAGATTGATGTTCACTATATTCGAGATCTTGTTCAAGCAAATTTTGTTAATCTTCTCTTTTGTCCAAGTGAAGACCAAGCAACAGATATATTTACTAAGAGTATGCTTGAGGCCAAATTTTTGAAACTACAAGGCATGCTCAGCATGATTGAGGTGAACATTAAGGGGGGATAGTCATGTCATGTTCCCCTCTCTTCTTTTTTTTGTAAATAGGTACCTAACAAGGTTGAATGCTGGGACCTATCCTATCTATATTTTTTATTGTAATTTCTCCCATACATTATCATTAGTGGTAGAAATTAAGGGAGGATGTTAGAAATAGTCAACAGTCATGCTGATATAACCAAACAACAAGTATGCCACACATTTCCTATTAAATTGGTAACAAGATAGGAATGTCCTCCATGAAACTAGGTCATACAACATTATCCTAAGAAGATATGAATGTCCTCCTTGATACTAGGTCATACAACCTTATCACCTTATCCTCTAGAATCATCTTCTCATCTCATGGGCTCTCTATATATAGAGGCCATTGCATAGCCTTGGAGCAATCAGTTTGATGAATAAAATTTGCTTCTCTCTTAAGTGTTTATTTCTGTTCTTTCATTGCCAATTATTTGTGCTTATTTCAGATCTTAGTAAATCTTAGATCTCTTATTTTTTATCATATATATATATATATATATATATATATATATATATATATATATATATATATATATATATATATATATATATATATATATATATATATATATATATATATATATATATATATATATGATGAGTAGTCCTTTTCTATTAGATTCTACAAATACAAATAGTTTGGAAAAGTATTTTGGAGTGCAAGAAACGTATATTTGTGAAATGTGATTTGATTTATTTTTTATTTTATATAAGTAGATAATCGTTTCAATTTTATTAGTTCTTGTCATTAAGGTCTTGTATGTTTCATTTAATTCAATTCAAAAAAATGCATGTGTCATTTAATATAAGCTTATGTTGCATATTTTTTTATTAAAAATGAATTATAGATTTCTTATTCTCATTTTTGTATTGGCCGAATACATTTTTGGTAATGGTATTTTTCTTTTCCCTTCTAAAAATTAAGGGAAAATGAGAGGAGGTGAGAAATGTGTGACATGATGGAAATATGTGGCACTTTACAAGTCCATGTGCCTCAACTATGTTGTGTCATTAGTGTGAAGTTAACTAAGTGGAGGTTAAGGGGAAGAGGATAGAAATGCTTACCTTTGTGCTCACCTATTTTATTCCAACATGACTACAATGGTAGTATGAGCACATTCCATAGTAGTAGTACTAGCAAGAAATATGAAAGTGAATATTATGGAACTTTTATCGACAACCTCATTTAATTGATGCAAAGCACCAATGGAAATAGCAACCAAATTGATTGACAAAGAAATAACAATTATATAAAAAAAAATGTTTGTAACATATTTTGAAGGCACCCTAATATGTATTTCTTGTTCTATGTGTCGTTCAACAATACACATCACATTTGTAGTCTTTGTTTCCATATTCTACATTCTAGCACATTTTTGAAACAATTGTGAGACACATGGTTAATATTTTTGTTCATTCACTCTACCCATTGGCCAGATTCAATGGACATCTGAATGCAATAGTCTATTTAGTGAAAAACAAAGATGACAAATTGAAGCATAAAGATTTGGAAAGTTTGAAATTGAAAATATGTTTTTTGGTCCTTGCCTTTTTTCATCTTTACAAATAACATTTAAATTTCTCTTGAAAACTATTTTTCCTAAAATATAATTTATAGGTCAATTTTTATTTTTTTCTTTTTTCTTTTTTTTCATGATTAGCTATAAAAGATTCTAGGGCATTTTGGGCAATTTTTTATTTTAAAAATATGACTTTGAGTGAATGTTGGTCTTGCTTAAATATTTTATTTCTCTAGCAAAATTTAGATATATATGCCTTATTACTCCTTCTCAACCACATGTATTGATATTAATTCAATTTATTAGACTGTGTGGGAGCACTCCTTTTTTGTTAGGGTGGAGTTGCAAAAATATAAATTGCATGAAAGTTTAAAATGGTAGATGGTGAATTTTCTTTCTGAATTTGTGTGTGAGACTTCTAGATCTTTGAATCTAACAACAAAAAATAAAATAGTTTCTGCTATTTTTCACATGTAATAAGTCCCCAAATTTGGTATAAGTCTGTGGCACAATGTATATTAACTTCTCCAAAATGTGTAGAGAAGCATTCAATGATTTAGCCCATGATTTGGCCAAGGGCTTGTTATTGAGACATTATTTTGGTAGCAATATTGGAGTTTGTGGAAGAGTTTTCTCACATAAGGATTGGGTAAAATTAATGATTTTTAATGTATATAATTGAATGCCTAAATGGATGTTGAAGTTATCTAAAGCCTTATGGAAGACTGTGAGATGAAGGAATGATTTGTTGTTAATCAACCATAGAGGTATGCATTTGATTCTCGGTGTTGGACAATAGAAGTTTAAATGTCAAGTTTTTAGTTGTAAGAACCATATATGAAATGTGTTAGATTTTGGATATGAGTGGAAAACCTCTATAAGAGTCAATTAGTTGGGATAAGGGTTTTTGGAAGATGGAAAATCCTAGATGTTAATGAGTAGGATAATAAACAATATTTTGAAACTTGAGTCAAATATTGTTGGGGATAGTAAATGAAATCAGAGATTTGAAATGGTCCATAGATTGTGATTTTAGTAAGAACGGTCTTTGGTTGAGTAGATAAGGTATGCTTCCAAAGGTACAAAGAGAGTTGAAGGGGGTGATCAATCAAGAAGTGATCAGGATCTGTAAATAAATTAGTCAACAAAGTTTGAATCAAAATTTGTGTTTTGGAATAGTCACAGTAGATGAGTGAGTTGTCAAGGAAGGAGAGTAAGTCATGTTGTAAGTTTGACTATTAATAGGCCTAGAAGGGTTGAGTAAAAAAGTTATGAGTTGTTTTTAGAGTTAATTTACCAAATGGAGTGGTCTAGTAAGTTGAGAATTATGAAAGACATTTTGATGCAAGAAATTGTATCTCACAATCAGGTATAAGAGTTTTTTCCTTACATGAGTAGGACATTGGTATGAATTTTCAAGGTATTTATCATCATGCTAGGATTCTTTGCATCATTTTTCATTAATAAAATATACAAAAATAAGAGATAAACATTAAAAAATCTAAATCATATGTACCTTGATTTTAGGAGAAATTAGGAAACAAAATTTTGCTTCCCCAATTCAGCTAGAAATACGCCATAGACCATTGATCTGTGATCATCCAATTATTATTGGTATCTATTGTTAGTTATGTGGGTCTCATTCATTTATTGTCAACTTTGAAGGCTAGCCACTTGACATGTCATCATTCACTTATAAATTTTTAATGCTTCCAAAAATGTTTGTAATTTTATAAAAGTAAATTAATTTTATTCAAATTGAATCCTGATAGTGGACATGTGTCTCATTTTCGGAGGAAGTTTTGAAAATAGTTTTTTTTACCTTCGGCTCAAATTATACCTAATGTGACACATTGTTAATTAAGTGTACAATTGTCAAAAATAATTAATTCAATGACACTAATATGTGTGACATTTTTGAAGGAAGTTTGAAAAGAGAATTATCATTCCTAATGCCCACTAGAAATAAACCTCAAACCATTGATCTTTGTTGATCTAATACACCATGATATCTTTTCTCTTCACATTGTTTAATTTTAAACACTAACAATTTATAATTTTATTATATATTGAGTAATGTAACATGTTTTAAAATGACTTGTAGATTTAAATCTAAGAATTTCTTTTACAAATTATTAAGTCCATAAAACTATAAAGCTTAATAAAATTTAGCTTAATGATACATTTATATGCAAAGCCTATAATTTAATTTAATGTATTTATATATTACAATTCAATACATTTGTCTTAACATTATAGACTAAACATATTTAAATTTACTTAGGTACAAATCTATTAATATATTAGCTTGGAATATATCTATTAATATATTATAGTTTATTACAAACTTACAATTAAAGTTTACTAAATTAAATGGTAAATCTCATAGTTTAACACGTGTCTCATTTTTGAGATTAAGGTTATGGTAATTATTTATTTTTGATTTAGTTTCACATTAAAAATTCGATACAATTATTTGATTCATCTTAGATTGAAAATTTGTAAAAATCCATTTTTTCCATAAAATATGATGCACAATTTTGACGAATTGATTATGAAAAATTGAATATATTGAAACAGAAACCACTTTTTCACATTCACAAAAAGGAAAGATGAAATCATTGTTGATTGATCAAAGTAGCAAAATTTTCATTAATTCATTCAAAAGTTTATGGAAGATTCATTATATCCCTCCAAAACTTTTAATCCAAAATGAGGAGAATAGAAGGCACTACCCTAAAAAACAAAAATTATGCCACTAGGGCATTGGTCATATGATGATATTAAAGCTTAAAAATAAAATAGTGGTACTAGAAACTCTCAATTTCAAGAACCAATGGTATAACATAGGGTGATGGGACATGATGAACACTAAGGGATCCTAATATATCTAGGAAGAATTTTCTACAGAGGATTACTTGAAATAATTCTTCAAGTCATCTATAGTCTGAATTCACCAAATCATCCAAGAGGAACCATTTTCATAGAAAATTCCTCCCAATAGTTTTCCACATGTGACATTGTGTCAGTTGTTTCTCATTCATATTGAGTTCTGAGAAGGGTTTCCTTTCCATATTGATGTTTCACTGGAGAATCTTGGGTATTTCACTATCCCAAGGGATCCCAACCCCTATATCTGTGAAAAATAGTGACATGAATATTGTCCACAAGAATTTCTTTTATGAAAACCCTCCTCAACTACATGAGAATGTCCACCTTATCTCCTATAAGGTTGATAAGAGACATGTAGAAAAAGGAAGTAATGTATTTATTATCATTACAAAGGAACTCAAGGTCAAGAACCATGAAGATAAAGTGGTTTGTGAAAGACCCAACCTCATTAAAAATGTTAGCACTACATTTGGTGGCATGCCCAAAAAGGACTTCTACTCTCCATGGTTGTGCTTCTCAACCTAATTGGAGCATCCATCTCCACTTACAAAACATAAACAATTTATTCTAAAAAAATTAAACCAAAACCTTAAAAGAAAAAGCACAAGTTAAAAAGAACCTAAAAACCTTAAACCAAATATAGAATACATAATTCCAACCATCGAGACCTCAAACGCTGTAGCTACCAAAATCAAAGAACAATTGAACTTAAAGAAGCTTTAACTTCTATAAATGGTCATTTTCCTCATATTAGAGGTAAGTATTTCCCATTAATGCATGATTACAAGAAATCAATAATATATGGCATTTATAGTTGTGTCAAATCACAAGTCATGCATGATGAGTGAATAGAAATTAGAGAATGCCAAAGTCATTGTTAATGGCCACTGTAAGATATTAATTTTTTACAAGTTATTGAACCATCTTAAATTGGAAAAAATTAAATCTAATGATGGTTTAACACCTATTTAATTTAATTTAATTTTATCATTTATTTGCATCTCTCCTCCTTTACCCCCTTTCCTTTCATTTCTCCTAGGCAGAATAGTGGTAGGACCTAATAGATCCTCTTTAAAGATCCTATTTTCATGGCATAATAATCAAGGTAGGATTTAATCACTTAGGTACTCCCTTTCCTTCATAACAACACTCAAATTCTCTTTTCTATGATTTAATGGTCATATCTCAAAATCTATACCTAATTTATGGGATCTAGGAATTGTTTGGGGACCTTGAAAGAATCTCGAGGGTTATTGGTCCTAGTTAATAGGGATGTAGTGCATCCATTCCCAATCAAGGATCTAGTACATCCCTTTTGGGCTAATCAGGTATATAGTTTGTACCTTCTTCGGCCCTATTTTGGGACAACCCCTCAGGTCCTATGTCTAGATTGATTCCTAGAGTTAATGCAAAGTTTTATCATCCCATGGGAGAAAGTTAATTCCAATCTCTTTATAAATTTGTCCATTTGGTACATTTTTCATGATGCATCCACAAGTTATCAAGCATTCTCATGCTCGAGAACTCAAGTTTTCAAGCATTGAAGTCTTCAAGCGCTCTTCAAGAAAGTCCTCCATTGAACATCAAGGATTAAAGAATTCAAGAAATAGTTACCTTCAAGATCTCCCTCAATACATTCAAGGTCCTTTGTCACATCCTCTACATCCATTCATTTGCATTCTTGCAGATCCAATTCAATTGGTAAAGAGAGCTTATTACATCTGATTCAAGAGATCTTGCTATTGTAAGGTAAATTCATACATTTACTTAACATATCTGGAATTAAATTATTTCAATTCAAGTTTAATTCATACCCCCCATTAGTAAACAAAACCTTTCTATTGTAGGTTTTTTGTCTTAAAAATGAAGACATGTTGCAAATTTGGATACCCTTTTCATCATTTTGCAATACTATGAAATTCAAAATTAGATTCAAGAAAGAGTTTATCATGAAAGAATTTCTCCCCTATTTTAGGAGAAATTCAGCCTTACACAAAAGTAACCTTAGCTAGATTGCCAAACAATTTCTAGGTTTTTGAGCTTTCATAATTTTAGGCATAGATTTGACATTATTTGTCTATTTAGAGAAGCACAACAAGCAGAAAATTGGATTCTTCACTCCTATAGTGAGTGTTTGAATTTTCGTCTTCATTTTAGAATATCTACTTATTATATCTATTGTCTTAATTTCATTTTCTATCTCTTAATACACCAACCCATTTAAAGGAATTTTTCATAATTTTCCTTATTCTACAACCACTAGATTCTAGCTTATGTTAGTGCTCCTTTATCACTTGGTTAGGATTAACCTTTCTAGATCTATTCATTTTAGAATTGGGATTTGAAAGGGTCAATTTTCTTGACTCCTTTGAGATGTGTTTGGTTATGTGATGAACTTAGGTTTACTTTCCTTGATTCACATTCTACCTAGACATCTTTGGTGAACTTGACTTGTGCCCTCTTTCTTTTTGCAGTTTGATTGTGTTGTCTATTTTTTTACTTTATGGTCAAATAATTTTTTATTTAGTGACTAAACACTTAATTAGATTGATTTATTACATTGCTACGAAGCTTCTCATACAGATAGTAGTGCATTCCAAGCTTCACAGAGTCTACTGAGCTTTGTAGAGTCTATCGAGCTCATCACTGCAAACCATGTAGGAAGTAGTGTTAACTAATCTCTGTAGTATCTACTGAGATGGTAGTGTTAACAAATTATAATGAAGGTAGTGTTGATCGAGCTATAATGTCAATCGATCTCTTTAGTATCTACCCAGTTCTTCAGTGTTCGTCGAGTCACCAAGTGATAACTGAGTTTGTGCCTACTCTCAAGTGATGAATATCAATCAAGCACTAGTGTCAACCAAGTTCCAGAGTTTTCCAAGTTGATGGTATTTTTGAGTGTCAGAACATCACCCAAGTAGTCTTCTAAACTCGAGTACCAACAGTGAGTCGACTTAGTGAAGATTATTGAATTTGGTGTTGTAGTAGGCTCCAAAAGGTAATTAATTGGATTGGTATTTATTTAAAACATCCTATCATATCCAAATGTGAATGGGTAATAAGTAAGAAGTAGTATGTGTGTGAATTAGAAGAAGGCTACAAGCATTATAAGGAAAAGAAGAGTCTTATCTATCACAACAAGGTGATCAGTTTACATCAAAGGAATCTCATTTAGCAAACTAAGTTGTAGATCAAAGATCAGCCACTAATTCATCCTAACAAGTGCATTAGTAAAATGCTCTAACAAAGTGGACTTAACAATTCAATGAAGAATCCTCTAACCAAGAGCATACTTTTATTGTATGTTGTAAATCCTTTCACAAAGTGGACCTAATAGTCCTTATTGCTCCTAATAGGGAAGATCAATAGAAGGGATCAATTGTAAGCCTTAATAGGCCAACTTTATACTGCAGTCATAAAGCTTGTGGGTATCATCCCCACCCCAGTTTTACTTTCTATTTTGAAAGGTTTCTGGATCACCAAATATTATGTCAAGTGTTATGAATGTTTTATTGCTTTCTGTCTTTCATGCATGTAATTACATCATATTATATTATGAAGGTTTAATTGGGGAATTAAAGTATAAGTTTTATTGGTTCTTGTTTCACCCCTCCCCCTCTCAATCACCTAGTTTATACTACATTTCCAACAATTGGTATCAAAGCTTTTGGTTCTCACATCAAAAGTTTAGCAGCTTGAGAAATAATTTTTCCTATTTTACTTTCCAAGTCCATGACACATATATCAAGGAATTAAGGAGATGTTTGATAGAAGAAAAAAAAGTATATGGTAAATCATCTTAGATGAGCCAAATAACGAAATGGAAGAGTTAAAGACTCTTGTTAGTGAGATA
Organism: Cupressus sempervirens; assembly: GCA_028749045.1. Lineage (NCBI taxonomy): Eukaryota > Viridiplantae > Streptophyta > Pinopsida > Cupressales > Cupressaceae > Cupressus > Cupressus sempervirens. The sequence goes on along the minus strand of CM053785.1, from coordinate 251,997,172 downwards.
CAAAGCCCAAATGTATAGATCATGGACATGGAAAGTAAAATAGAAAAAAATCATGATGACATTGGGCTATTAGAGATAAAGGAGAGGACACTGAAAATATTTTTGCAATTGAAAGAGCACCTTACTTTATAGATAGACCAAGTGCAGAAATGGATGAATATCATTTAGCCAAGGAATCATATGAGAATTTTTCATAAATTGATTTGAATGTAGTAGATATTGCATCATATGAATTATGTGCATTAATAAACATATTAGATGCAATCAAGGAAAATTTTGACAAGCAAATATCTATCTTGAATAAGAACTTTACGGATTGCTATAGATAGATATCCACCCAATAGTCTTAAAGGTAGAAATTCAAATTTTTGATTTGTATATAAGTCTTGACACCACCTTTGTCATTGATGTCAAAGTGGAAGTATAGGAAAATTATATATATAAAAGGGAGTATAGTAAAGAAAATTGGATAATGGAGTTATAAGTAAGAGCATAGTCAAAGGGGGAGTATCCCTTTGTAAGATGGGATACATAAGAAAGTGGTCTAGATTTTGTCAATTTTGTATAGTTGTGTAACAGATGTTACAAGTTTTGAAATTTTTTAATTTTGAAGTTTTTTGTACTTAGCCAATTGTCCCAATATGGTGCCATAAATGCAAAAGGGGAAGATTTTTGGCAATTTAGATAGGCTAGATAGTATGAAGTTTTCATTTATGAAAACATATACTCAGTATGAAGTGAGAAAAGTATGGAGATACATTTTTGGCAATTAGACTTAGAAAATTGTTTAAGTATCATAGAGTTTATCTAGTAGTACAATTAGAGATTTTCTTAGCACAGTTCGCAGAAGCAATATTGGCACATGCACTCTTAGGTAGAAAAGTATAGTATGCCAAGATACCACATTTAAGTGCACAAGGTAGTACAGATAGAGTTATTACATCTTTTCCAGTTGTAGTAATGAGTCGACTGAATAGGATATAGACAAGAAATTGAGTAATTTATGTTAAGCAATTACTTTACCAATTAGGGATGATATCATAGATGCTAACCCTAAGTGGGAAAGATATATTTTTTCATTTTGGTAAATGTGTAAATGTATGAAGGCCGATAGTGCATGTTATTTTGAAATATCAAGGTATAAAGGAAATTTTTTGAAATGCAAAGTCAAGGGGAAGTGTGAATGTGATGTGATTATTTTATGATGCAAATTTTGATGATAAAATAGTAAAGGAAGAGTATGAAAAGTTGATATAGCTATCGACAAACCTTATATCTAATATTGAAGATATTAGCAGTTGTAAAGAGGTTTTTGTATCTACTATTTTGTATACTAAATTTATCATTATCTATTGCATGTTTTTAAATTGGATTCATCTTGCATACATTATATAAATTGTATTAACAACTCGTAATAGGGTTGAGGCTTATAACAAGGACTAAGATACTATACAAATGTAATAGAATCCTAACAGGGTCAATATCTTTCACAAGATACTTTTGATGAGTAGATCATATCGTGGGTATCATTCCCACCAAGGTTTTCCCTTGGATAGGGTTTCCCTAGTCAACAAAATATGGTATTATGTGCTTTATTACTTTACAGTTGTGTTTACTATTCAGCTTAATTAGTTTATTCATTTATGCAAGTTGTAAGATTGTTAATGATATCCATATATGGGAAGAAGTTTGTGAAATACTAATTCACACCCCCGCCCCCCAAAGTATTTACTATTTCTAATAGTCACAATTAGAGAGACATAGGTGGGAATTCTAGAGATAGGTATAGAAATATACAAGGAGGTTTCAATACTAGTAACATGTGGTGCCATTCATATTTCAAATCCAGCTTGAGAAAAAGGCCTAACATGAGAATGAACATGATGACTAAGACCATGAAAAATATTAATGCCATGTTCATCATTACGGATCACTTTCTTAAGAGCAATGATAATATCAGTATTTTGATTCTCTTGAAGAATACAAAATTGCATTTTATCAATCTCAATAGAAAGCTTATGAACTTGTCCAAGAGGAACTATTGAAGCCTCATCTTCATAGTTATATGAATAAGAAGAGTCACACTCCATGGAATGATTAGGATCGTGAGATATCATAGGTTCACTGAGGTTCCTAAAAAGAAGAGAAGAGGATTCTAAATCAAAGGGAGTCATTTGTCTACCACTTCTCCTAATGGGAACACTAGAGGTAGGGCTTAACGTAATAAATTTCATATAGTAAATAAGGAGAAAAGATAATCTTACCTTAAATATATGATCTAAATCACAAAGCGTATAATATAATCTTATGAAAGTAAATACATAAAGAATAGATCACAATAGATAACATAATAAAACTCCAAAAAGAAAGAGGGGACACACTACTACATTTGGGCCCAAATTGTGATGGAAGGTCATCATAATTATGACTGTAAACTATTGCCTAACCGACATCGGTCAAAACTAGCTCCTATCAAACGGGCGACATACTTTTTTTGTCACAAGTTGTAACGACAAGGGTTATCATCACAATTTTGACAACCATGAGTGTCATAAATTGGGCTATAGTTCTGGCAAACTATTTAGTTTCATTGTAAGAATTGTGACAAAAATTTGTCCAATACATTGTCGCAATTGTGACATCCATATGACAAAAATGTTATGGATCTGACGAAAAGTAGTTAGAAACCTCTATCGCAATAGGGATGAGGATGTGGTAGGAATGTTGTGGGAATGATGGCCATCCATCACAATTATGACATCATGTTGTATTAATAAAAGAAAATTAGTAGAAAAGGATGAATTACTATGATGCAATCATAGGTTAATATTGAGCTTCACTTGGTGTCAATAATAGTTTAATATTCTCTGCTAATCAGGGCCAACCACGTGAAGGTGGAAGCTCATTTGGCCCCACTTCAAGCCCCCAACATCTAAATTCTCCATTAAAATCTAAAATCTTCAAGAAATGATCAATGTTTAAAGTACAACAAAAGGTTCTAGAGCTACAAAAGTGACATCACTTTCCCATCTTCTAGTGCATGTCATTTTTTCATCGCATCCAAACTAAGATTCCACCACTCTGAATCAAGAATGTATGTGCAATTGTGTTCTTTATGCATGGACAATAGGCATTGCTGAAAATATGCAACATGATTACATTTATTTAGTAGGTCTATTATGTTTTTTAAGTTATAGACCATCATCATGAACAATGTTCATGATGGTCTATAACTTAAAATACCTAATTAAAGACCTCTAATGAAAATGCAAACCTATTGCATTTTTAGCTCTACTTAATTTTGTATGCATATGAATTGACATTGCATATTGAACAATGGTGTACTTATGCATTGCTTGAAACCAAGAGATTCACACAATTAGTTGTCAAACAATCATAAGTTATTGTTGAGCTTCACTTGGTTTCGAGAATAGTTTAATCTTCTCTACTAATCAGGGCCAACCACATGAAGGTGGAAGCTCATTTGCAACCCATGCCCCCAATATCTAAATTCCCCATTAACATCTAAAATCTTTAATAAAGGATCAATCTTTAAAGTACCTGGAATTTCCTCATCGCCTCTTGCTACTCTTAGGGGAAGTCCATCTTCATTTCTTATAGAAAATTCATCACATGGGTACATCCAAGAATGTCCTCATCACCTCTTGCATAAAATGAATCCAATATCAGAAAATGGCCCCTAAGAAATAATAGTTCAAGTAAAATAAACACATGAAAAATGAGAAAAAAGAAAGAGGAATCTACTTACCAATAGGCATTGTCATTGCATCTGTGGCCATACTACTTGTTGAGTGAGTTTTATTATTATTTTGTTGTGCCAAGATCTCTTTGTTTATATACATACATATACACATATGCATATATGTACATAAATACATACATACATACATACATACATACATATACATAGATCACAAGGGCACGAAAATGAGATGTAGAGATCACCAAGGCACGACAACCTGTTGAGTGAGTTTTATTATTTTTATGTTGTGCCAAGATCTCTCTATTTAGCAACATATAAATGGAGAATGATTGATGTCATGTTTTAATTTTTTATATGATCCATAATCCACAATCCACAAGATCTCTATAGTGATGCCCAAATTAACTTCAATACCTAGCTAACCACCAAATAGGCCAATTTAACTAGGTTATGGCTCGAGCATGTGCTATTCCCATTTATCATATGGTTGCAATGTTGGAGGCAACATTTTTTCAAAAAATTTAGTAGGTTTTGTATCATTGGCTTGATTTTAATGAAGTAACAAAGTGGTTTTTGGGATGGAAAGGACTATTTTTCCCGATCTTCTTGCTAATGAGAGGATAAGAAGTCAGCTAAATGTATCCCTTGAAATGATAAATCGAGCTATAGAGGGTACGACCATAGGACAACATGGGGATAGAGAGAATGTAAGCTATCTTAGGGTGATGGAGTAGCGAGCAACAAGTAGTAGCAACATATGCTCAACAATAAGTCTCAACTTCCATGGGCAATGGGATTCCCCTGAATAATTCCATGGGTGCACCACAATTGAGTTTGCAGGAAGTGATTGTAATATATGCACAAGAACATGACATCCAATTTTTCCCTATAGTGGGATGAACACATGATGGTCTTTAGGTTTATGGCTTTGGAACTCTCAGTATCTATCAAGATTTTGTGAATCAACATGTGCTTGCATAATCTTGAGATAGATGGGTGATTTCATCATTGGAGTAGCTAGTTGAGATGCACTATAATCAAACTAGAGGAAATTGTTGATAAACCAAACAAATAATGAAGAGAAACTTGAAAACCTAAATGTTGAAATGCTGAAATAAAAGCTATCGAGGATCAAACACCTATGCTAGAGTTACAACACAATGTGAAGTTGATTTTAGATATAAAAAATAAAAAATAAAACACGACATGAATTATTCCTAATTTTATGTTCACAACTCAAATGCTCTCCCATGGCCTAAGCTAAAACCCTCATTACTGCATCCAAAATTAAGGAATAAAATATGATTATGTCCCCAATGGAGAATTGAAATGCAATTTTTCAGATTCCACTTAGCACTATGTCAATAAATTCACGAAATCCTACTACCATGCAAATTAGCTTACATTGATTCCAAAGCTTAGGCCCTAACAACAATCAAAAGGTAAATTTTTTGTCCAAGAATGTGCTAAAAACATGCAAGAGTACATATTTAGAATGAACATAGATATTGGCAACAATGAAGAAACATATAATCCTCTTATACATAATCAAAATTATGCCAGAGATGAACTCAAGAAATTGAGCAATATAGGAGGTGCTCAGCTAGATATTCTATCCATCTTGGTTCATTTGGCAAGAGCCTTCTACAAGGGAATGAGCCTCGTGAGTTAACATATAATTTCTTAAAATAGTTAAATGCTACCTAAATATGTCCAAAGAATTTGCACATAGGAGGCATACTCCACCTACCAAGTTGCCAACATACTTATATCCATGAGATCAAGACCCTTGAACTACTCACTCTAACAAATACATAGTTCTAGTTTCTAATTGTTTTGATGTAGCTATATTCCTATAACCACTAGTGAGCTTTACTCACCTAATATATCTCTTTACCATCATACACCCACTCAGGTGAATGAGGCAGTTTTCTATTATTACAATATTGTAATACCCCAGTGCAACCTTTGTGTTGTAGTTTACAGTTAATGTAAGGTTAACCTATACACATCCTAAGTCACTCCTTATATAGTTCAAATGAAATAAACACATAAAAAATGAGAGAAAAAGTGGAATCTACTTACCAACAGGTGTTGTCATTGCATCTATGGCCATGCCACCTATTGAGTGAGTTTTATTGTTTTTCTATTGTGCCAAGATCTCATTGTTTATATACATACATACATACATATACACACACGCATGTGTGTGTGTGTGTGTGTGTGTGTGTGTGTGTGTGTGTGTGTGTACATATACAGATATCACAAGGGCACAACAATGAGCTCCAGAGATCCTGGAGAAAAATAATGTTGATTGTTCCTTTTATTGTACCTAATCTAATGATAGTTTCACATGAATTTGTGATCAACCCAGCTAATTAGTAACTAGACCAAATTAATAGTAGCAATGCATATTTGGGATCCTCATAAGGAGAATGTGCCAATACAATTCAAAACCCATAAAATTTAAATCAAGTTATTTATCTGCAATTCTATTAGATCTTTAATAAGATAGGCATAAAATACCAAGTCTATCATTCCAATTAAATTTACTGAAAAAGATAGAACAAATAATAACATGGTCCACTAAGTTTCTCAACATTTTCCTACATTGTTAATACCCTGTCTTAGCTAATTTTCCTAAATCTAGTCGACATCAAATTGGAATTTCAAAAGCACATAATTCTTGAGCACATAGAAAACATGGTTATAATTAAGAGGTGCAAACAAGTAAACATATTTCAAACCCCATTGCAAAAGAAAGCAATCACTAAATATAGATACTCTATAAAAAGTTGAACAAAATTTCCCTTAACAAAACTAGATATATTCTAGGATTCTATAAGATATTTCAGCAAAATTTTCTCATTAGAATCATGGAATTTGATAAAAAAAACATAGATTTGAATAAAATTTTATATTAGCCAAAACAAAATAAAAATCAACTCAATTTGATATTTTCTAGGATTTCTTTTAAATAAAGAAATAAGTCTTATCACAAGACATACATCTTATCACCTACCTAATTAGTTTGGAATTTTGTTCTTAGCAAAATTCATAAAATGTAAGAACAACTACACCAAAAGAATGTAAAAAGATGATTATCATGCACAATCATTTTTTTAGCTGTTTTGGCACAATTGTTCTTACAATTTTTTGTCTCAATCTCCAACTGGTCAGTATGTGTTTGAAAAATTATTCTTGGATTGTGAGTCAAGAAAAAGAGAAATATCAAACTTGAAAAAGATGTACATAAATGCAATCAATTTTTAAACTTACAAAGAGAACCATAGAATTATGAGAAGCCATTGTGGTTTGTACTATTTGAAAATTATAATAACAAGTGATAAAGTTATATACCTTTGATTTAGAGAGCGCAAATAATGGAAATGAATTATTGCCAAAGGTGCAATCTCAATTGCGCCCCCCCTCCCCCCCCACCTCCACATGTGGATGGCATTGTTAAGTAAAGAATAGTTATATAGATACATACATGGGTAATTACTACCTAACTATGCCCAAAATGTCTACACACTAGAGGTATACTCCACTTACCAAGCTACCTACATACCTATATCCACGAGATCAAGACCCTTGAACTACTCACTCTAATGAATATGTAGTTCTAGTTTCTATTCTTTTGATATAGTTGTATTCCTATAACAACTGGTGAGCTTTACTCACCTAATACAAATCTTCGCAATCATACACCCACTCAGGTGTATCAATCAGTTTTTTATAATTAAAATATTTTAATACCTTGGTGCAAATTTTGTGTTGTAGTTTACAGTTAATGTAAAGTTAACCTATATATGTCCTAACTCACTCCTTATATAAAGTTATGTTTAAAATCTTGTGACAATACCTGTGGCCATGCTACTTGTTGAGTGAGTTTTATTATTATTTTATTGTGGCAAGATCTCTCTATTTACACACACACACACACGCACACACATACATATATATGTATATATATATAGATATATATGTACATATATACATACATACATGGGTGAAAGCACAAACCTATGTCACCCTTTTGTAAAGGAAAAGGCTAACAAAAGTATAATTGTTCAGATGCCTTCAATGACATAAAATTGGTATTATTATTTTGAATTTGAAAATGAAGTAAATTAGTGAAATGTGTGGCAATGGATGAAGTTTAAGATTATAATTTTTAATAATTATTTAAAATAAGAATTGATATATTTTCCTAAGTTTTATAGATAATTTTTTAGCTATTGAAAACCATTGAAAATTGGGGGTCTAGTTCACACCACAAAATTATAGGAAAATAAATTTATTTCCTTTTGATCTTAGACTATATTATAGATAACATATATATCTAGAACAATAAAAAATAAAAATCAGCTTTAGACCTATATTTTCTCTTTTACAATGATTCAAATTCCAACTCACTTGAAATCGATAGTTTTCATCTTCCACCACATTTTTCAAAACAAATTTATTCTAACCAAGAGAAAAATTATACATTCTAGAAGAGGACTCTCTCCTCTAAAACGTCATATCATTTTCCAATTTTTTTTATATAATTTAATATTTTTTCTTTCTCAAAACTAACATCTTCTTGAGTGTTAAAATATGTGCTTGTAGAATTTTTTAATTACAATATACTATATCTAGTTAAAAAACTATAAACTCTATATGAGAATATTCTTGACTCCGAGATCTATAAAATGGTGTTTATATGTTATTAAAGAAATAACATAGTTATTAAAGAAATAACATAAAAAATACTAAAAGTTATTGAAATGTCACTTTTCTAAAATAATTTTATTTCTTTAGTAATTGGATACAAACTAGTATAAAACATGCATTTAATAGCCATTTCCAATTGGAAAAGTGTGAGATCATGTATAACCTAGCTAGAATAAATTTATCTAGATCATATGTTTTAAAAAAATTGATTTATAGATAGAAATGCTCAAATTCAGTCATTTTGATAAGTTAGCCTGAAAGCTGACATAGCGTTGTACTTTTACCCACTATATACATACATAGAGATCACAAGGGCATGGCAAAGAGATGCAGAGATCACAAGGGCATGGCAATGAAATGCAGTGATTACAAGGGCATGACAACAAAATCCTAGATCTCCAAAACTCACAAGATCTCTCTATATATATTCATACATACATATACATACTGATGAAGGGTGTTCCCCTTAATACATAAACACATAATAGAAACAAATAAACAACAACAAATGTGAGAATAAAATATGGAGTTCTTATTATTTTTGCAAATACAGAATTACAAAATTCTGAATTACAATATGCTAACCCAAATAGGCACCTTCATTACAGTAATCTGCAACACATTGCTGTGAACTATCACCCAGAGGTGTTCTAGACAATGTTTGGGTCTTTCTTAAATAGGCAAGTTTATGCTACCCGGGAAGGTTCTAGAAATTGAAACTTAATACCTAGGGTCGACAGACCTCCAATAATGCATATAGAGTCGGCCAAATACATTTTTGACATTTATTTTAGGAATTTTAGGTAGCCCAAGTTTGAAAGGCCATAACTCTCGAACCGTTGCTCTGATCAGCTATTATAAATTGCTAGTTTTTAAAATTAAACAATGTAAAGAGTAAAGATATCATCGTGTATTAGATCAACAAAGATCAATGGTTTGAGGTTTATTTCTAGTGGACATTGGGAATGATAATCCTCTTTTCAAACTTCCTCTGAAAATATGACACATATTAGTGTCATTGAATTAATTATTTTTGACAATTGTACACTTAATTAACAATGTGTCACATTAGGTATAATTTGAGTTGAAGGAAAAAAAAAAACCATTTTCAAAACATCCTTTGAAAATGAGACACATGTCCACTATCAAGACTTGATTTGAATGTAATTAATTAACTTTTAAAAAATTACAAGATTTTTTTGGAACCATTGAAAATTTATAAGTGGATGATGATGTGTCGAGTGGCTAGCCTTCAAAGTTGACAATGAATGAATGGGATCCACAAACTAACAACAAATACCAATAATAATTGGATGATCATAAATCAATGGTCTATGGTGTATTTCAAGCTCAATTGGGGAAGAAAAAATTTGTTTTCAAATTTCTCCTAAAAGAAAGGTACATATGATTTAGATGTTTTAATGTTTATCTCTTATTTTTGTATATTTTATTAATGAAAAATGATGCAAAGAATCCTAGCATGATGCTAAAAACCTTGAAAACTCATACCAATGTCCTAATCATGTATAGAAAAAACTCTTATTCCTAATTGTGAGATATAACTTCTTACTATTGACCTTACGATCAAATCATTTGTTTAATAGTGACTTAATATTTAATCAGTTGGTTACATTTCTACTGAGCTCTACAGTAGGTATTGAGCTTATCATATTGTTAGCAATGTAAACCAAGTGTTTCAATTGCTCCCAAGCTAATAAGTCAAATTACAATTCATATTGTGCTTAATAGTGTCTTATGAGCATTACAATGTGTACCAATGAAAAGATGATGAAATCTCAAGAAAGCATGAATCAATTGGATGAGAAAACTCAATTTGGACACAAATGAAAACCTAGATTAGGCTACACAAAAGAAGTTGAATCATCCTAGCAAGGAGCTCAAAAGAAGAAAAGGTCTACATGTAATCATTATGGGAAAAGAAGACATACATCAAAAAAATGTTGGAGCAATGGTAAATCAAAATTCAATGGAAAGTGTTACAACTCCAAGAAGAAAGGACATAGAGAAATTGAATGCATAGAGAAACCCAAGTTTGAAGGAAAGTGTTTCAATTGCAATAAATAATGGCATAAATCTTTAGAGTGCAAGACCAAGAAGTGGAACCCAGTAGAACAAATTGTCAAAGCTATATTTGGTTGGGATTATGACACATGGTGCAGATGTAACTATTGTGGTGAATTTGGGCACATTGGAGCAAATTGCATGAGAATTTACATGAGAAAGAGAGACCCTACAAAAAGATGCTTTGTATGTACAAAACTTAGACATCTAGCTAGAAATTGCATGAACCAAGATAGAATTGAAGATGAGAAGAAAGAAAAGGCTGACAATATCAAAAGTCAAATAAGGAAACAATGGGTAAAGAAATCTCCAGAGAATGCAAGCCATAATAATGAAAGTGTTGACACCCAAGTCAATGAGTTCGGTGACTCAACCATCTCAAACTAGTTACCTATGGAGATTACTAGAGCTATGATTTAGGAGGAGAAATTTCACATTAGTTCTAGTTAGCAAGTAGAAGATCCATATTAGCATTCCAAGATGCAAAAGGATCACCAACTCATGATGACAGTTGAAGACCTTACCAAGAAAAGTTAGGTCTTACCAATTTGGATATAGTTGTTGAGTTGGTGACTCTACTGAGTACTGAGTTCAGACTAATTCCAAAGTTCTTTTCATGTTGAGATTCCTACTAAGTTTAGAGACCTTACTGAGTTGAAGACATCTCTTAAACATGAAGAATTAAGCGAGTGGAGGATAGCTTGTCACCGAGAAAACATATGTATGAAGCATTAATGGCAATCTTGAAGACTAAATTTTTTAAAAGGAAGAAATTAATTGAACTATTTCACCGTGAATTTCCAGATTTAAGATTTAAGAGCATTCCAGAGCCCCCAAGTGATTCAAAGCTATTATTGTTGAAGTTTACTCTCATGTTTGAAGAATTACCAAGCAAGGATGGAATCTTTCAGTAGAAAAACAAAGAAGGGTTCAAAAATGTTAAAGTTGAGTCTAGCCATCACAGAAGAGCTTGATCTCATTGGAGCACAATTGAAGATTCCTCCCAAGGTACTCTTTATGTACATAGCATTCAATCATTTTATCACTACTCAATTCAAGAGCTAGGAACCCTAGAGATGAATGAAGAATTCAATGAGCTATGTGTGGATGGCATTTTGAAACCTGAGCACAAGAATTTGGAGACAAAATTTTGATGCATATCCTACATATGTCAAGGGATTTCCAAGGAAAATGGATCAGATTCATCTTGAGCCAATTTCACAATATGCATTTGTGGTTGGATCAACCTATCTAGATCACCAAGAAGATGATACACAAAATTATAGGGTTGCCAATGCTAAACAAGGCAAAGACCACAAAAACCCTAGGTTAGGTTGAACTAGCCAAGAGAACTCTTGTCGAGTGGGATGATAGAGGCATGAAACTGAATAGAGTGATAGACATGGAGATAAAGTTTGGAATCCATGTGATTGCACCTAGGGTTTATAGCTCAAGAAGATTGAACAGTGTTTCCTATGAAGCTATTGACCTAGCTTTTAAGGTAGTGAAGAATAACTTATACAATGTTTCCTATGAAGCTATTGACCTAGCTTTTAAGGTAGTGAAGAATAACTTATCTTTTGACCTTGCCAAGTTGATGTTGAACCAACTTAGCAAAAATTTGGAGAGCATCCGAGTTTCAAAGAACAATCTATGTAAGTTTGGATCCATGTTGACTTGTTTATTCTTTTATATGCAAAAGTTCTTTCCTTCCAAAGGAACTATGGTGTTGAAGAAGGATACACCAAATTTATAACAAATCAATGAATTTATAGTAGAAATGGGTGACAACTTTGAAAGTATTATGGATGCCTATTTTGAGTCATTTAAATTGAAAATGCAAAGCAGATACATAATCCCCAAGAAATTGGTGGAAGATTATGAGCAAGACATTTGTTTTCTTGTTGACCATGATAAAGTTCACATCCAGGTAGTAAGGCCACAAGTGGCATGGGTTAAGCCTCTAGGATATGAGGTTAACATAGATGATACAAAGGATATAATTGATGCTCTCTTGAATGAGCCAGTATACCCCAAGGCAACATATTTTGGCACCTATGAGGAAGCCAAGGCCAAAATTGCATTAGAAATCAAGCTTCCACAAGCCATGAAAAGAGGAAGAAAGAAAATTGAGAAAATCCTAAAGGGTAGAAAATCTTCCAGTTCCCCTCTTTTATTGACTAGAGGAAAAGGAGATGATATTGAGGAAGAAGTAATAGAGGAAGAAAATGTAGAGGAAGAGGAACCTAAAGAGGAGCAGCCTCCCAAGAAGAAAGGGAAGGTCATAATTACTAAATGGTGCAGAGCACAAAGCTTGGTATTGGAGGAATGGATAAACTCCATCTTGTCTTCTCATCTTGTCTTCATTCTTCATCTTGTCAAGTGCCATGATGGTTCCAATGATAGTTTCAGTTGATTGTGATTCATTTTGGTTGTTCTTGGTATTGCTTGTTATGGTTCCACATGGCCTAACTTGGCATGTAATAGCATGTAATGGAGATACTCATTTGTTTTACATGGGAGATCCTTCCTCATACCTTTTTGATGTAATTAGAGGTTTCATCAAGTTTTATGTAAGGTTTAAATAAGTATGAGCCCATTTGTGTAGGCACTTCATCCTATTTGGTGACCCTATAAACCAAGGATGTAAGTAGCCTATAGAGCATATATGTTTTAGGTGTTTAGGAGGGTGTCATATGGCCTAAATAGCCATGATGCTCATTAATATCAAGTTTAGAATGAGTTTTGAGGTCTTCAAATGCAAAGTTGCTCATATCGGCAGTTTTGCAAAAAGTTGCTTGACAACTTTTGCAAAAACTGTGCAACTTTTGCAAATTAGTTGCATTCGACCTCTAACTGCCTTGGAGGTTGGTTTTTAGGTGTCCTTAGGCTATAAATACATTGATCCTCTTCCCAAAAGGAGAGAGGAACTTCATTGTACGGATTTTGCTTTGAATGAATACAAAACTCCCTGTTTTTCGTGCATTTTCAGCCTGTGCAGAGTTCACACGTGTTGTACGGCCCTAATCCTATGCATTTAATGATTGGAGAAGGAATTAGGGTGTTCTAACATTCATTTGCATTTGATTTGGGTCGATTTGGAGTCCTGGTTTGGAAGATACATCAATTTTGGTGAAAACAGTTTTAAAACCCTCTCAAACCAAGGGTTTGGTGCTATATGGCTTGTTTTGTGCACAAATAAGCCATCCCTGGCACAAAACCCAATGAATCTCATTGTATATACCATTCCACTGCATTTTATGAGTTTTGGCCGAATTTCCATGGTGGGAGTGCTTTATCCTTGCAAGCCCTAGTTCAAGGCAATGTTTTGGTTTGAACTAGGACATTGGAATTAGGCAAGGAAAGTTGATGCTGGGTTGCAACCAGTTGGTGGATTTGTCTTAGTTGGACTTCCTTAACATCCTCCAATAGCCATTTTTGTCCCATGTACCCCTGTCCATACACTTACTTTGTAATCCAAGCCTATTTAGGCCTAATAGGTCTGAGAGCATAGTAGATGTAAGGGCATGCTGGAGTGGAGTCTAGATTTGGTTTTTGGGGGATCAATAGAACTCAATAAAGGGTATTTGGAGATGATGTTTGTTTTGCAGGTTGTTTGAAGGAATCACAAGTTGTGGTGGAAAAACCAGTTCAGCAGGGCTACAAGAGCCTTCTAGCCATCTATTGGAAAGAGGTGTTCCAAGATTGAAGAAGATTAACTTTTGGTTAATTTGTGGTGTCTTATGCATTGTGAAGGTGATCCAAGCATTAGATTCCATTGGGAAAGGTCAGAAGGTGCTGATGTCACTTTTGGCCTAGTTGAGGGAAAGTGACCCTTAACCGGTTTTTGAGAAGACCTTTGATTGAGTACTCTTGGTGTTGTAGGAGTGAAGAAACCTATTGGATAGGTTGATTACAGTGTCTTGAAAGTACTTTAAGAGGTCTTAGAGGTTGGAGACTTCATTTGTTCATTTGGAGGTCCTAGAGCCATTCTAGGAAAGAGGACGCTTCCCTTGTGCATACTCTGCATCACTAAACCTACAAAATCCTCCCCTATTGTGTTTACTAGAAGGATTGCCAAGTCAAGAAAGAAATTGAAACTTGGAGATGATGAAGATGAAGATGATCATATAACTTTCAAGAGATATGCGCCCACCTTTGAGAAATGGTTGAAAAGATTACAAGAAGATGGAGGTATATCTGATTTCAGATCCCTTGGGTATGAAACAAGGAGAAAAGAAGAGAAAAAATAGATTGAGGATGACCTAGTGGCAAAAATGGCTAAGTGGAAATATTCCCCTAATGAGATGAAAGTAAAAGTTCCTAAAGTCTTATTGAAGGCAATAGAACCTCAATGAGAAAATGAAGTAAAAGTTGCCAAAGACATTAGAGAGAAAACCCTTAGACAACTTATGTCAAGTCTTACTAATAAGGAAGTGAAGGAATCATTAAAGGTGAATGAAAAAAAAATAACACCTAATTTTAATGCATTTCTGATCCTATCAAATGACATTGAATCTATTGAGAAGTCAAACACTATTGCATGGAAGAATATCCATGGGCTACACAAGCCTAATGATGTAGCTATGCAAATTGATGATGAAGACAAGGATGGTGAAGAAGAAGATGTAGAAAAAGATGATGAGGAGAAAATAGATGATGATGAGGAAGTAGAAAATATAGAAGATGATGTTGAGGATGAAGAGGATCATGAAGCAATAGGAGGAGATCTTCTTGACATACAGAGTATTGAAGACTCAGATCTTGAAAAGATGGTAGTAGAGGTAATGGAATCTCTTCCCAACTCTCCAATAAAAGCCTTAGTGCCATCTAGCTTAGAATTTCGACCGCTACTAAGTTAGTTGAGGTTAACACTACTTCACCAAGCACCCAACTAACCATTGGAGCAATATTACCAAGTTTTATGATGAGTGAAGTTTCCATCACTTCATCTACCGAGCAACATGTTCCAATCATTCTAGCATTAGGCCTAACCAAGTCACAACAAGGTATTCCAAGCATTCTCATTGTTAGTGTTATTTCTTCTACATTTGTTACCATTTCTACTGCTATTTCTACTATTTCTATTGTTGTTACTTTACCAAATATATCTACAACAAGTGCAATGACTGTTGAGGTTAATCCTCAACCAAAGACTAATGTTTTGAGCAAAGAAAAGGAAATTGTTCCTTCTGCTATTCAAAAATAAAAGGGTAAAGAGGTAGATGCATCTACTAGAAGAAATTGATCTCGAGGAGGACATTGTGATACTAGATTGGGATCTTACCAATCTAATTTATGATTAAATGGATACCCTTGGTGAGCTATAGAAAAAGAGGGCCAAACAAAAAAATCTTAGAGAAGAGAAGAAAAAGAAAAACTAGGTTCTTGAAGATATCAAGAACATATTCATTGATGCACTAAACATAAAGGTTGATGAGAAACAACCAATTTTGGATCAACTTGTTGAAGTTGTTCACAAATATAATAAAGACATGAATGGGAAAGACAAAATTCTACAAAGGGAAGAAAGAAAATTTGAGGATAAAGTTTTGGAGAAGTTAGCACAGAGGATAGCTATTGATCAAGTAGAATTATCAAATATTCTTGCGACATTTGAAGTTTCTGTAAATAATGTTGTTTCCTTGTTTGTAAAGTTAATTGATATATCTAAATTTACTAAGGAAATAAAAGAGAAATTATCTAAGATAGATGCTAATATGAAGGAAAGTGCACATCAATTGTCACTTGATCCTAGCTATAGTTCTGTACATTTTATAAAAATCAAATATTTGATAGATCTTCAGGCTGAACTATTGAGGGAAGAAGCCAAGATAAGTGCCAGTCTAGTAGAGATATAGGGCATAATCATCCCCAACATGGATGCAATGCAAAAACATATTGCACATGCAAAAAAATTGATCCATGATAACAATTTCTCTATAGAAGATCACATGATCAAGCTATTAATTGAGGTACAAATTACTTTGCATAGTTAAAATATATTGCAAGAGAATAGGGACATGACAATGTCCACAATTTTGAAGGTACATAGTGATTTCCTTTCACATTTTGGTGTTACCTTGTAATATTTGCATTTTTGGCATTTGTGTCAAAAAATGGGAGTAGTATTATGTAGTGTTATCATATACTAGATACTTGTATACAAATGAAATAAGGAAGGAAACATGTGTATAGTATGAATGATGTATATACATAGTAGAAAATATGTTTACAAAAACAATTTTGAAAAATAAAAAAATAGAGTAAGAGGTTACTGAGCTACAGTCATAGACAATAGTCAAAACTGTGTTGAAGGCCCAAATTGTTGATAGGGGGAAGTTTTGACTTATATTTTGAGTATTCATATTTTTGGTATGATAAGTGTTTTTGTCACTAATTCCAAAGGGGGAGATTGTTGACCTTATGGTTAAATCATTTGTCTATCAGTGACTTAACACTTAATCAATTGGTTACATTGCTACTGAGCTCTATAGTAGCTATCAATCTTATCATAGTGCTCGCAACGTAAACCAAGTGTTTCAGTTGCTCCTAAGCTAATCAGTCAAATTAGAATTCATATCGTGCTTTATAGTGTCTACCAAGCATATGAGACATAATATAGTATTTTCCAAACATTACAATGTCTACCGAGAGTCAATGGCAAAGTGCAATATAACCCGAGCTTATCAGTTGCTACCAAGATTATAGTATTAATGAAGTGAAAAAAGATAGTGTTGACCAATCGATGCAGTGTCAACCAAGTAATTCAGTGTCTACCAAATTCTTTAGTGTTCACTGAGTCATCCAGTGTTGATTGAGCTCCTACTACTCCAAGTGATAAGTATGGACCGAGATTCAATGTCAGCCAAGTGCCAGAACTTGTCAAGTGTTGATAGTGCTTCCAAGTGTCAAAACATCACCCGAGTTGTCTTTAGAAACTGAGTTCTAGTAGTTAGCCAACTTAGTGAAGATTTTTAGAGTTTGGTAATTGGAATGCATTATATCATATCCAAGTAAGTAATAAATAATGTGAACAATTAGAAGAAGCACGAGTGTGAATTAGAAGGCTACAAGCAATATAAGGAAAAGAAGAGACTTATCCATCATAGCTAGGTGATAATTGTTATTCAAAGGAATCTCATCCATAAATTCAAGTTGTGGATTAGAATTCATCCTAATAGGTGCATCAATCAAATTCTTTAATGAGGTGGACTTGACATTTCTTTGCAAAATCTCCTAATAGAGTGCATACTTCATTGTATGTTGTAAATCCTTTCACAAGGTAGATCTAATAGTCCTTAATGCTCCTAACAGGGAAAATCACTAGAATTGTAAGCCTTAATAGCCAACTTTATACTACAATCATAAAGCTTGTGGGTATCATCCCCAACCCAATTTTACTTTCTATTTTGGAGAGTTTCTGGGTCACCAAATATTGTGTCAAGTGTTATGAATGTTTAATTACTATCAATACTTCATGCATGCAATTATTAAACTATAAGTTTTATTGGTTCCTGATTCACACCCCTCCCCAGTTACCTAGTCTATATTACATTTCCAACACTTGCATCAAAATGCCTTTCATAATCCACAACTTACTAGACCACTTCATTTGGTCAATTAACACTAAAAACAACTTATAACTTGTTTACTCAACCCTTATAGGCCTATTAATAGTCAAACTTACAACATGACTTACTCTCCTTCCTTGAAAACTCATTCACCTACTATGACTATTTCAAAACACAAATTCTAATTCAAACTTTGTTGACTAATTTATTCAGATCCTGATCACTTCTTGATTGATCACCTGCTTCAACTCTCTTTGTCCCTTTGGAAGCATATCTTATCTACTCAACCAAAGATCCTTCTTACTAAAATCACAATCTATGGACCATTTCAAATCTCTGATTTGATTCACTATCCCCAACAATATTTGACTCAAGTTTCAAAATATTGTTTATTTTCCTACTCACTAACATCTAGGACTTCCAACTTTAGATATAATGCTTTGATCCACTTCTGCGACATGACTGGGAGAGCGAGCAAAAAGGGGCTAGGGTTTCTAGCTCAGATGCTTGTGATGGTGAGGGTGAGGAGTCTAAAGCAGATGAGGATGATGGATGGGGGGCCTTCTTTCTGTCAATTCCCTCTAGCTTTGATGGGTGTTGTCATGTTTTAAGGGTGGATCTCATTGGTGCAAAATGGAGTGGTTTTTTTGTTGTTTAGTGGGTATTTGTTGTTGAAGGATGGTTTTGTTCTAGTGGCTCTTCTCCACACTCCAAAGGGGTTTGGCTCTTATGGGTGGCGATGGGAGATAGAAGGTCCCATGTTAGTGCTTGAAGTGCTATTAGGTTGTGCATTGGTTGGACCTTTATAAGGGGTTGGGGTTTGTGGGTGGATATGTTTTTTGTTGGAACCCTTGTTCCCCACTTTGGGTTTTGGATGTATGGGATCTTTTATCCTAGATGTGTTGTTGGATTCTACCTCCAATGGGCTCTCTTGTATTTGGAGTTTTAAGGAAATGAGGATATAGATGGGGTTGGTTTGGAGGGCTATGTGTAGTGGCTTCATCGATAGTTCTTTCCCTTGTGGCCTCCTATTATGGTTCGTGGGGCCCATGTGAACCCTAGGGTTTTTAGGGGCTTAGATGTCGATGGTCTGGTCTATAGGGGAAATGTGGCCCATGTTCTTGGTGCTAGTTTTATTGATGGGGGTTTTTTTCCCTAGATGGGTTTTCATTTTTAGGGGTTTTACTTTTGATAGCTCCCCTTGGCTGGGAATTTTTGTTCATCAATTGGGGATTATCTTGTCCCTTGATGTTTCTTTCTTTGGGGATTCCTTTGGATGCTCATGCTCTGAGGTGAATGCTTCCTCTATTTGGGACTCGAATCTAGTTAAGGTAGTTATTTCAGAGCCTTTGCATGTGTGGTGGAGGTTTCCTATGCCTTATTATTTCACTTTCCTGCTTCCTATTGAGGTGGAGGACCCTATTGAGGGGGGAGAGAAGCTTATGGAGGTAGCTAGTTGTTGGAGTATAGTGGTTGTAAATGTGTTCAACGGGTACTCTCCCATTGTTTGTGAGTATCTCTTTCTTATTGGAAGAGATCTAGCTAGAGAGAACATGTATGGATGATGTACTTCAGGTGGTGAAGAAAGGATGACTCTAGAGCTAAACACTTTGGTGTGGAGATGTGTGTTACATCCTATGAAGATTGTCTAGGTTTTATTCTTAGCTTCTAAGTTCACTGCTCCTATGGAGGTGGAGCAATCTCTTATTAAGTGGAGATCATATTTGGGCATTGGGAAAAAGAGGAGACTCCTATTGAGATATTAAATACTTCCACTATTTTTTGTAGTTTTGATAGTAGAAGAAGGGGGAGTTGTTCTTACCTCTAGGGCTTGGTCTTCCTTCTTTTTGCCCCTCTTAGTATGGTGTTTTGGGAGTTTGTGGGGGGTTGCAAGTCTTTTGACTACATTTTCCAAGGTTGGAGCCTTGCTTGGACCTATGGTTGGATGATATGCATTGTGTTTGCCAAGGCTAGAGGTATAGTCTTGTTTTGGTCCTATTTCTTTTCTTGCTGTTCTGACAGGTGTAGATGGCCTGAGTTTTTTCACTTGTTTCTTATGGTGATTTATTGTCTTATTGTTTCTTTTCCTTGTGATCGAGTGATTGTTGGAAGTTTTAAAGGGAACACTCTGGTCCTTTGTTGTTATTATTGGTTTAAGTATGTAGCTATCATGGCGGCTTGTCCCAAGTCTTTCATTGTCAACATTGACCATGGTTTGTAGGTTAGTTACTTGTGGAGCTTTTTCTTTGACAACTCGAGAGATTAAACTTGTCTGGATCTTTCTTTAGTAGGCACTGGTAATGTTTTGGTGTCTAGTGTTCTGATTGTACTTCGAGTTAGCACCCGTTAATTGATATTTTTCTTAATTAAAAACATCTAGGACTTTCTATCTTCTACAAACCCTTATCCCAACTAATTTACTCTTATAAAGTTTTTCCACTCATATCCAAAATCTAACACATTTCATATATGGTTCTGACAACTAAAAAAATGATATTTAAACTTCTATTGTCCAACAAAGAGAATTAAATGCGAACCTCTATGGTTGATTAACAACAAATCCTTCCTTCATCTCATAGTTTTCCATAAGGCTTTAGATAACTTCAACATCCATTTATACATTCAATTCCATACTTAAAAAATCATTAATTTTACACAATCCTTATGTGAGAAAAGTCTTCCACAAACTCCAATATCACTACCAAAATAATGTGTCAATAATAAGCCATTGGCCAAATCACGGACTAAATCATTGAATGCTTCTTTGCACACTTTGGAGAAGTTAATATACATTGTGCCCCACTCTTATACCAAATTTGGGGACTTATCACATGTGAAATATAGCAAATACTATATTTTGTTGTTGTTGTTGTTACATTCAAAGATGTAGAAGTCTCACAAAAATTCATAAAGAAAATTCACCATCTACCATTTTTAACTTTCATGCAATTTATGTTTTTGCAACTCCACCTTAACAAAAAATGAGAACTCACACATTGTGCAATAAATTGAATTAATATCGATACATGCGGTTGAGAAGGAGTAATAAGGCATATAAATCTAAGCTTTACTAGAGAAATAAAATATTTAAGCAAGACCAACATTCACTCAAAGTCATATTTTTCAAATTAAAAATTACCTAAAATGCCCTATAATTTTTTATAGCTAATCATGAAAAATAAAAGATAAAGAAAAGAAAATATTTTGATAGAAAAAAAAACAACATACTATATATTATTTTTATAAAAGTTCATTTTCAAGATAAATTTGAATGTTATTTGCAAAGATTAAAAAAAGGCAAGCACCAAAAATCATATTTTCGATTTCAAACTTTCTATATCTACCCTCTTCAATTTGTCATCTTTGTTTTTCACTAAATAGACTATTTGATTTAGATGTCCATTGAAACTGGGAATGGGTAGACTGAATGAACACAAATATGAGCCGTGTGTCTCACAATTGTTTAAAAAATGTGCTAGAATGTAGAATATGGAAACAAAGACTACGAATGTGATGTGTATTCTTGAATGACACATAGAACAAGAAATACACATTAGGATGCCTTCAAAATATGTTACAAACATTGTTTTACATAACCATTATTTCTTTGTCAAACAGTTTGGCTGCTAATTCCATTGATCATGTTTTAATAAAAAAAAGTGAGTGCAAGGTAGGCATTTCTACCCTCTTCCCCTTAACATCCACTTAACTACACACTGATGACACAATGTAGTTAAGGCAGATGGACTTGTAAAGTGCCACATATTCCCATCATGTCATACATTTCTCACATACTTTCATTTTCCTTAATTTTTAGAAGGCAACAGAAAAATACAACTACCAAAAATGTCTGCACCAATAGAAATAAGAGAATAAAAAATGTAAAACTTATATTTAATAAAAATATGCAACACAAGCTTA
Source organism: Cupressus sempervirens (assembly GCA_028749045.1). Classification (NCBI taxonomy): domain Eukaryota; kingdom Viridiplantae; phylum Streptophyta; class Pinopsida; order Cupressales; family Cupressaceae; genus Cupressus; species Cupressus sempervirens. Next base: position 251,975,152 of record CM053785.1, on the reverse strand, counting down.
GATTAAATAATTTATACACATTTTTTAAAAACTGAATTAATTGAAAAATGCAACACCAAAAAAGACCTTAACGACAAGGACTAATAAAACTAAAACCAATATCTACTTATATAGACTAAAAGGTAAATCAAACCCCATTTCACAAAGATCAGTTTCTTCCACTCCAAAATTCTTTTCCAAAGTATTGGAAGATCCTTCGTCGAATATGCATTGTCTTGTTCACGACATTGTGTTCGTCCTTGATAACTGCGTCGTTTACCACATTCTTGGGTTCTTGATATCTCTTTGCTTATCACATTCTCAGCGAAATTTCTACCCAACTGGGCATGTAAGTTATGAAGGAAGCAAGAATGAGCAGAACAAGGTAAAATGCAGATTTTTCACCGATGAAAACCTTGTTCGGAATGATTTGCCTTAGGAATATACAATCTTTGAATAACACAATTCTTGTTCGCAATGGACACAAATGTTGGCTGACTTTTCTGTATATGCAACAGGCTTCCTTATTATGTTTCCAACGCAGTAGGTACTTCTCCCTCCACTCCACACGCTTCTTGTTTCAATTACAAGTGGAGTACATTGGGCTAAGAATTAGTTTGGCAACTAAAATCATTCTATCTAGTGATGGACTCTTATAGAGAAACTCCTTCGTCCTCAGGAAGCTATATTGAGTGTTACGATGTATTCATCAATCACCATGGAGATGACATGAAGAAAACAGTGGCTAGTCTCCTCTACAATCGCCTCACTCTCGACGGCTCTATGCGAGTATTTCTGGATAGAGATGAGATGGAACGAGCCTTTGAACTCACGGAACAGATTCAAAGCGCAATTGCCACAGCATCTGTCCACATCGCCATTTTATCAAAGAATTATGCAAAATCAAGATGGTGCTTGTGTTAGAAATAGTCAACAGTCATGCTATTATAACCAAACAGCAAGTATGCCACACATTTCCTATTAAATTGGTATCAAGATAGGAATGTCCTCCATGAAACTAGGTCATACAACATTATCCTAAGAAGATATGAACGTCCTCCATGATACTAGGTCATTTAGCATTATCCACTTATCCTCTAGAATCATCTTCTCATCTCATGGGCTCTCTATATATAGAGGCCATTGCATAGCCTTGTAAAAATTAGTTTGATGAATAAAATTTGCTTCTCTCTTAAGTGTTTATTTCTGTTTTTTCATTGCCAAGTATTTGTGCTTATTTCAGATCTTAGTAAATCTTAGATCTCTTATTTTTTATCATGGTATCAGAGCAAGGTTTAGCCAAGTTCAGCTGGAGATTTATTTAGAAATTCAGTTAGAAATATTGCTAGAGGGTTTTGCTGCAGGAAAATAGTTTGCTGAAAATGGTTTGTTTGCAGGGCTGATTGTTTTTTGGAGTGATATTTGGTTGCAGGGCTGTTATGTTGCTGGAGTATTGCTAGATTTGTTTGAACTTGATCTTTTTGCTAACATGGGTTCTTCAAATGAAGTTTTGTCTATCTTTGATGGAAGTGGTTTTGCAGAATGGAAGATTGCAGTCAAGAATGCTCTAAGAGAGAAGGCTTTATGGAGGATAGTAAATAAAGAAATTGGGGAACCTCAACAAACTGATAAAGAAAAGGAGTTGTGGAAATGTAAGTTGGAACAAGCTAGAGGTATTATTGGTAAAGCTTTGAGCCCCAATCTAAATAGAAGATTTGTTGATATTGAGAACCCAATAGAGCTGTGGGAGATTTTAGAAAAAGATTATAAAGATGCAGACATGGCTAGCACGTTTAGTATAGAAGAAAAATTGATGAATTTAGATCCATCTTATTTTGAAAAAATGTCTGATTACTTCAATGAAGTTACTTTTTTAAATACTCAACTAAAAAAAATAGGTGCTGAATATGCAAAAAAAGATTTTCAGTTGATTGCAATGGTTGAAAGTAAGCTTCCCCAGCCATATAAAGTTTTTAAGGAATCAAAGAAAAGGGTTCTTCAACTAAATGTCAATACCCCCCAGCAAACTTTTGATCAATTTTGCAAATCTGTTTTAGATGAAGAAGTTCAGCTTATTAAAGAAGGGCATATTAAGAAGAATCATGCATATACAGCCAAAAGTAAGTTTTTTAGAAATGATGGAAAAAAGAATTGGAAAGGAAATAATAAATTTCAAAATCATGAAGGTTCTAATCATTTTTCTAGAAATGATGGTGCATAAAAGCAAGCTGGAAGAAAGCCTTTTATTTGCAGGTATTGTGGAGGTGAGAATCACATGGAGAAGTTTTGTTTGAAGAAGAGGGACAATGAAAGGCAGCAATATAAGCCCAAGCAAGAAAAATTTAAGGATGGAAAGAAGGATAATCATAGTTTCGTAGCTATCTCTTTAAAAAGGCAAAAGAAATCAAATGAGGAGGTAATTGTTACACCCAAAAGTAAATCTAGTGTTAAAGGGGGATACTTTGCTTCAGATTCTAATAAAAAATGGATTTTAGATTCAGGGGCATCATCTCACATGACTGGGGATAGATCTTTGTTTATTGATTTTTACGAAGGGAAGAATTCAGATCAAAAAATTTCTATTGGCAATAAAATGAAACTTCTAGTTTTAGGAACAAGAAATGTTAATGTAACACATGAATCTTTGAAAAATATTTTATTGGTTAAAGGATTGGGGGTGAATCTTATTTCAGTATACAAAATAGTTCAAGCTAGATATGAGTTTGTTGTCAATGCTGATCAAGTTATTGTTAGAGATAGAAAAGACCCAAGCAATATAATTGCTATTGGTAGAGTTGATCATGAAGAGAATCTATTTAAATTTGTGGGGTTTCTTGATGATAAATATACACTCTCTCATGCTTTTATTGCTCAGACTGATTATATGTCACAACTTTGGCATGCTAGACTTGGACATTTAAATTATAAAAAAATACAAGATATGGTTAGAATGGATATGGTTAGAGGATTAACAAAAATTTTAGCTTGTGAAGGTGTGTGTGAAGGTTGTGTGTTAGGGAAACATCATCGAGATCCTTTTGATTCAGGTAAAGCATGGAGAGCTAATCATCCATTGCAACTTATTTATAGTGATTTATGTGAACCAGGATATCCTTCACTTTCAGGTGCTAGGTACCTTCTCACTTTTATTGATGATTATAGCAGGAGAGTATGGGTTTATTTTCTTGAAAGGAAAAAAGAAGTGTTTGAAGTATTTCAAAAGTTTAAGGCATTAGTTGAAAATCAAAGTGGCAAAACAATTAAATGTTTAAGGACAGATAATGGGGGTGAATATTGCAATTATGCTTTTGAGTCATTTTGTGAAAATTATGGTATTAAGGTGCAAAGAACAGTTCCTTATACTCCTCAACAAAATGGGGTGGTTGAACGAATGAATAGAACTCTTTTAGAAATGGCTCGTTGTATGTTGCATTTTAAAAGTTTGCATAATAAATTTTGGGGTTTGGCTATTTCTTGTGCTGCACATATTATAAATAGAATCCCCACCAAAGCTCTCACAAATATCACCCTTGAAGAAGCATGGAGTGGTAAGAAACCTCACATTGGATATTTTAAAGTATTTGGGTGTATTGCTTGGGCACACATTCCTGATGCACAAAGGGAAAAGTTAGAACCAAAGAGTCATAAATATTTGTTTATGGGTTATAGTGAAGAATCAAAGGCTTATAGGTTATATGATTTGACAACAAACAAGGTCTTTGTTAGTAGAGATGTAAAGTTTGATGAGCATTCACAACTTACAGCCACTCCTTCTCACTCTACAACAACAAATGCTTCTCATTTTTCAAATATTTTAGGAGGAAATGGAGACTACATTGATGAGGATGAGTTGTGCACTTCTACAAATGATGAAAATACTAGTGAAAACAACACAACTAATGCTTGTAATCGGACATTTTCTGCAGGTAGTAATGATGAAGAAGATAATTTTTCGGGTAGCCAAAAGACAAAGAGTGTTGAAGAAATATATAGGCAAGGCTCAAAGATCCAAGGGAGGAATGGTAGTGCTCTCATGGCCAAAGTATTACAAGTAAATGACCCAAGATCATATGAGGAAGCTAGAGGGAAGAAAGAATGGGAGCAAGCTATGGAAGAAGAATATGATGCTTTGGTGAAAAATAAAACTTGGGAACTTGTGCAACTTCCCAAAGGTAAGAATGTCATTGGTTGCAAATGGGTTTATAAAACAAAATTTAAATCAGATGGTGCTATAAAAAAATTTAAAGCTAGATTGGTTGCTAAGGGATTTAATCAAAAAGAGGGTGTTGATTATGAAGAAACTTTTGCTCCTGTCATTAAAATAAATACAGTTAGAATTATTCTTTCTTTGGCTGCAAGTCTTGGGTGGCATATTCATCAAATGGATGTAAAAAATGCTTTCTTAAATGGAGATTTATATGAAGAAATATATATAGATCAGCCACCAGGTTTTGTAGATCAGCAACATCCTAATCTTGTTTGTAGATTAAAGAAGTCACTTTATGGGCTTAAACAAGCACCAAGAGCATGGAATGAGAAGATTGATAAGTATTTTCAGCTTCATGGGTTTCAAAAATGCAAATCAGATCCAAATCTTTATGTGAAGAGAGAGCAAAATGAAATTATTCTTATTGCAGTTTATGTGGATGATTTACTCATAGTTGGACCAAATATTGGGTTAATTAGTGATTTCAAATCAGATCTTAAAGGGGCATTTCATATGAGTGATTTGGGTGAACTGAATTATTTTCTTGGCTTGCAAATTAGTAGACTTCATGATGGGTTATTTATCTCTCAAGAAAAATATGCTTTGGATCTTTTAGATAAATTTAACATGCTTGAATGTAAGCCAGCCCCTACTCCTTTTCAATCTGGAATTAAGCTTACTAAAGAATGTATTTCCAAGAAGGTGGATGTTACTTTATATAGACAGCTTGTTGGTAGCTTGGTTTATCTAACACAATCTAGACCAAACATTTGTTTTGCAGTAAATTTGGTATCTAGATTTATGCAGAAACCAAAAGAAACTCATTGGTTGGCTGCCAAAAGAATTTTACGATACATTCGTGGCACCATTTACTATGGCATTCATTATAGTTACAAGTCTTCAATTTCTTTGACTGGCTTCACAGATTCAGACTGGGGAGGTGACATAGATGATAGAAAATCTGCTGGTGGTTATATTTTTCAGCTTGGGTCAGGTCCAATTACATGGAGCAGCAAAAAAAAACTACTACATCATTGTCCTCATGTGAAGCAGAATATAGAGCAACAAAAGAAGCTAGAAAGGAAGTAGTTTGGATTCACAACTTTTTATTTGAGCTTGGTTTTGCACAAAGTTCAGCTACTCCTTTGTATTGTGATAATCAAAGTGCTATCCAAGTTGCAAATAATCCTATTTTTCATGCTAAAAAAAAACACATTGAAATTGATGTTCACTATATGGGTATGTGCAAGATCATGGTGTACCAAACTATGGCCTTAAGTGGTAGTGAAAAATCAGCAAATCAGGTTTATGTCAACTTGACACATAATTTTGAAGTGGTTATGGAATTTATATCAAAAAGTTGTAAGAAAATAATTTGTAGAAAATTGAATGTAGTTTCTAAACTACTAGGCCTAATCAGGAGAAAAAAATAATTGATTGGTCAAAAGTTTGAATTTTAATGCAGTACTAAGAAAATTTCAGGGCGAAAATAAAAAGTAGGTGTATGTCTGACCACCTTAATCAAAATCAAATCATAATATTTTTTTAATATAATTATAGATATGAAAACTAGACTCATGCCCGGATGTGACGCATATTTTTTGATATTTTTATTCCAAATAAATAATTAAATATGAATTTTCTACCAAAACTTTTTTGGATTAAAAAAAGTCTCGTGTCTGACCACCCTAACTAATAGAAAATTTGATCAAATTTTTTTTTTTTTGTTTTTTTCTTATACTAGGCGAAGTATAGAATGTGACGCAACTTTTAGATTTAAAAAATGTTATACCGTTTGAAAGTTATAGCTATTTTTCATTCAGTATGTCAATCAGTACTTTACAATAATCTTCATTGATAATTAACTAATAAATACTTATCGAACTCAGAATTTGACAAAAATTATATTGATGGAATCTAGAGAGCGATATTAAGAAACCCATTTCGTTTCATTCAATTTCGATCAAAATAACATTGTCAGACGGCTACCCGAAGTCTGAGTATCACTAAAACTCTCTATAAACACGTCTTTGGCGTTGATCGGGCAGGCTTGGTAAATACCAAGCCTGATCGGATATCCGATTTGACATCGGATATCCGATATGGCTCGGTAGTCAAATTATAAAAATCTTCAAATTTTGGAGGAAAATTTGATTTAAACGTTCTAGTTTTTTATTTTTAAATTATTTCACTTATATTAATATGTAAAGGCATATTTTAATATATTATATATATATATATATATAATAACGTAATGTAAACATACAAGATATAATCTAGTAATATATAATAATATCTTATGTTAATCTTATTACAATCTATAAATATAATATATATTATTATTATTTTTACTAAATATAATAACCTAATTTATATATATATAAAATAAGTATTATATATTATTATATTAATATGTATGTTATTAATATATTTATATAATAACGTAATATTTTCATTAAATATAATAATGTAATATGTATATGTATATATATATATATATATATATATATATATATATATATATATATATATATATATATATATATATATATATATATATATTGATATGTATATTATTAATATATAAGAGTCAAAGGGGGTCATAGGGTGACCTATAACCCTCTTTGACCCATTAAATGACGATATCTGTTTCTAGGGGTCCTAGGACCCCTAGGGACATATGTCATCCTTTAATGGGTCAAAGGGGGTCCCTTTGACCCATTAAATGACGACATATGTCCCTACCCCCAGGGACATAGCCGAATTGTTCATATCGGTCAAAGGGGGTTATAAGGTGACCTATGACCCCGTTTGACCCATTAAACGACGACATATGTCTGTAGGGGTCCTAGGACCCCTAGGGACATATTCGAATGGGTATTATGGGTCAAAGGGGGTCATAGGGTGACCTATGACCCTCTTTGACCCATTAAACGATGAGATATGTCCCTAGGGGTCCTAGGACCCCTAGGGACATAGTCGAATCGTTCATATGGGTCAAAGGGGGTCATAGGGTTACCTATGACCCCCTTTGACCCATTAAATGATGACATATGTCCCTGGGGGTCCTAGGACCCCCAGGGACATAGTCGAATCATTCATATGGGTCAAAGGGAGTCATAGGGTGACCTATGACCCCCATTGACCCATTAAACGACGACATATGTCCTTAGGGGTCCTAGGACCTCTAGGGACGTATTCGAATGGGTAATATGGGTCAAAGTCTTTGACCCATTAAACGACGACATATGTCCCTAGGGGTCTTAGGACCCCTAGGAACATATTCCAATCGTTCATATGGGTCAAAGGGGGTCATAGGGTGACCTATGACCCTCTTTGACCCATTAAATGACGATATATGTCTCTAAGGGTCCTAGGACCCCTAGGGACATATTCGAATGGGTAATATGGGTCAAAGGGGGTCATAGGGTGACCTATGACCCTCTTTGACTCATTAAACGACGACATATTTCTCTAGGGGTCCTTGGACCCCTAGGGACATATTTGAATTGTTCATATGGGTCAAAGGGGGTCATAGGGTGACCTATGACCCCCTTTGACCCATTAAACGACGACATATGTCCCTAGGGGTCCTAGGACCCTTAGGGACATCTTCGAATGGGTAATATGGGTCAAATGGGGTCATAGGGTAACCTATGACCCTCTTTGACCCATTAAACGACGACATATGTCCCTAGGGGTCCTTAGACCCCTAGGGACATATTTGAATCGTTCATATGGGTCAAAGGGGGTCATAGGGTGACCTATGACCCTCTTTGACCCATTAAACAACGACATATGTCCCTAGGGGTCCTAGTATCCCTAGAGACATATTAGAATCATACATATGGGTCAAAGGGGGTCATAGGGTGACCTATGACCCCCTTTGACCCATTAAATGACGACATATGCCTCTAGGGGTCCTAGGACCCCTAGGGACATATTCGAATGGCTATTATGGGTCAAAGTGGGTCATAGGGTGACCTATGACCCTCTTTGACCCATTAAATGATGACATATGTCCCAAGGGGTCCTTGGACCCCAAGAGACATATTCGAATGGGTAATATGGGTCAAAGGGGGTCATAGGGTGACCTATGACCCTCTTTGACCCATTAAACGACGACATATGTCCCTAGGGGTCCTAGGACCCTAGGGACATATTCGAATTGTTCATATGGGTCAAAGGGGGTCATAGGGTGACCTATGACCCCCTTTGACCCATTAAACGACGACATATGTCCCTAGGGACATATTCGAATGGGTAATATGGGTCAAATGGGGTCATAGGGTAACCTATGACCCTCTTTGACCCATTAAACAATGACATATGTCTCTAGAGGTCCTAGGACCCCTAGGGACATTTTCGAATCGTTCATATGGGTCAAAGGGGGTCATAGGGTGACCTATGATCCTCTTGACCCATTAAACGACGATATATGTCTCTAGGGGTCCTAGGACCCCTAGGGACATATTCAAATGGGTAATATGGGTCAAAGGGGGTCATAGGGTGACCTATGACCCTCTTTGACCCATTAAACGACGACATATGTCCCTAGGGGTCCTTGGACCCCAAGGGACATATTCGAATGGGTAATATGGGTCAAAGGGGGTCATAGGGTGACCTATGACCCTCTTTGACCCATTAAACGACGACATATGTCCCTAGGGGTCCTAGGACCCTAGGGACATATTCGAATCGTTCATATGGGTCAAAGGGGGTCATAGGGTGACCTATGACCCCCTTTGACTCATTAAACGTCGACATATGTCCCTAGGGGTCCTAGGACCCCTAGGGACATATTTGAATCGTTCATATGAGTCAAAGGGGGTCGTAGGGTGACCTATGACCCCCTTTGACCCATTAAACGACGACATATGTCTCTAGGGGTCCTAGGACCCCTAGGAACATATTCGAATGGGTAATATGGGTCAAATAGGGTCATAGGGTAACCTATGACCCTCTTTGACCCATTAAATGATGACATATGTCTCTAGGGGTCCTAGGACCCCTAGGGACATATTCAAATCGTTCATATGGGTCAAAGGGGGTCATAGGGTGACCTATGACCCTCTTGACCCATTAAACAACGATATATGTCTCTAGGGGTCCTAGGACCCCTAAAGACATATTTGAATGGGTAATATGGGTCAAAGGGGGTCATAGGGTGACCTATGACCCTCTTTGACCCATTAAACGACGATATTTGTCCCTAGGGGTCCTAGGACCCCTAGGGACATATTCGAATGGGTAATATGGGTCAAAGGGGGTCATAGGGTGACCTATGACCCTCTTTGACCCATTAAACGAAGACATATGTCCCTAGGGGTCCTAGGACCCTAGGGACATATTCGAATGGTTCATATGGGTCAAAGGGGGTCATAGGGTGACCTATGACCCCCTTTGACCCATTAAACAACGAAATATGTCCCTAGGGGTCCTAGGACCCCTAGGGACATATTTAAATCATTCATATGAGTCAAAGGGGGTCATAGGGTGACTTATGACCCCCTTTGACCCATTAAACGACGACATATGTCCCTAGTGGTCCTAGGACCCTAGGGACATATTCAAATGGTTCATATGGGTCAAAGGGGGTCATAGGGTGACCTATGACCCCCTTTGACCCATTAAATGACGACATATGTCCCTAGGGGTCCTAGGACCCTTAGGGGCATATTTGAATCATTCATATGAGTCAAAGGGGGTCATAGGGTGACCTATGACCCCCTTTGACCCATTAAACGATGACATATGTCCCTAGGGGTCCTAGGACCCCTAGGGACATATTCGAATGGGTAATATGGGTCAAATGGGGTTATAGGGTAAACTATGACCCTCTTTGACCCATTAAACGACGATTTGAATCGTTCATATGAGTCAAAGGGGTTCATAGGGTGACCTATGACCCTCTTGACCCATTAAACGATGATATATGTCTCTAGGGGTCCTCGGACCCCTAGGGACATATTCGAATGGGTAATATGGGTCAAAGGGGGTCATAGGGTGACCTATGACCCTCTTTGACCCATTAAACGAAGACATATGTCCCTAAGGGTCCTAGGACCCCTAGGGACATATTCGAATGGGTAATATGGGTCAAATGGGGTCATAGGGTAACCTATGACCCTCTTTGACCCATTAAACGATGACATATGTCTCTAGGGGTCCTAGGACCCCTAGGGACATATTCGAATCATTCATATGGGTCAAAGGGGGTCATAGGGTGACCTATGACCCTCTTAACGCATTAAACGACGATATATGTCTCTAGGGGTCCTAGGACCCCTAAGGACATATTCGAATGGGTAATATGGGTCAAAGGGGGTCATAGGGTGACCTATGACCCTCTTTGACCCATTAAACGATGACACATGTCCCTAGGGGTCCTCGGACCCCAAGGGTCATATTCGAATGGGTAATATGGGTCAAATGGGGTCATAGGGTGACCTATGACCCTCTTTGACCCATTAAACGACGACATATGTCCCTAGGGGTCCTAAGACCCTAGGGACATATTCCAATCGTTCATATGGGTCAAAGGGGGTCATAGGGTGACCTATGACCCCCTTTGACCCATTAAATGACAACATATGTCCCTTGGGGTCCTAGGACCCCTAGGGACATATTTGAATCGTTCATATGAGTCAAAGGGGGTCATAGGGTGACCTATGACCCCCTTTGATGCATTAAACAACGACATATGTCCCTAGGGGTCCTAGGACCCCTAGGGACATATTCGAATGGGTAATATGGGTCAAATGGGGTCATAGGGTAACCTATGACCCTCTTTGACCCTTTAAATGATGACATATGTCTCTAGGGGTCCTAGGACCCCTAGGGACATATTCGAATCGTACATATGGGTCAAAGGGGGTCATAGGGTGACCTATGACCCTCTTTGACCCATTAAACGATGATATATGTCTCTAGGGGTCCTAGGACCCCTAGGGACATATTCGAATGGGTAATATGGGTCAAAGGAGGTCATAGGGTGACCTATGACCCTCTCTGACCCATTAAACGACGAGATATGTCGCTAGGGGTCCTAGGACCCCTAGGGACATATTCGAATGGGTAATATGGGTCAAAGGGGGTCATAGGGTGACCTATGACCCCCTTTGACCCATTAAACGACGACATATGTCTCTAGGGGTCCTAGGACCCCTAGGGACATATTCGAATTGGTATTATGGGTCAAAGGGGGTCATAGGGTGACCTATGACCCTCTTTGACCCATTAAACGACGACATATGTCCCTAGGGGTCCTCGGACCCCAAGGGACATATTTGAATGGGTAATATGGGTCAAATGGGGTCATAGGGTGACCTATGACCTTCTTTGACCCATTAAATGATGACATATGTCCCTAGGGGTCCTAGGACCCTAGGGACATATTCGAATCGTTCATATGGGTCAAAGGGGGTCATAGGGTGACCTATGACCCCCTTTGACCCATTAAACGACAACATATGTCCCTAGGGGTCCTAGGACCCCTAGGGACATATTTGAATCGTTCATATGAGTCAAAGGGGGTCATAGGGTGACCTATGACCCCCTTTGATGCATTAAACGACGACATATGTTACTAGGGGTCCTAGGACCCCTAGGGACATATTCGAATGGGTAATATGGGTCAAATGGGATCAGTGGGTAACCTATGACCCTCTTTGACCTTTTAAATGACGACATATGTCTCTAGGGGTCCTAGGACCCGTAGGGACATATTCGAATCCTACATATGGGTCAAAGGGGGTCATAGGTCACCCTATGACCCTCTTGACCCATTAAATGACGATATATGTCTCTAGGGCTCCTAGGACCCCTAGGGACATATTCGAATGGGTAATATGGGTCAAAGGGGGTCATAGGGTGACCTATGACCCTCTTTGACCCATTAAACGACGAGATATGTCACTAGGGGTCCTAGGACCCCTAGGGACATATTCGAATGGTTAATATGGGTCAAAGGGGGTCATAGGGTGACCTATGACCCTCTCTGACCCATTAAACGATGAGATATGTCGCTAGGGGTCCTAGGACCCCTAGGAAGATATTTGAATGGGTAATATGGATCAAAGGGGGTCATAGGGTGACCTATGACCCTCTTTGACCCATTAAACGACGACATATGTCCCTAGGGGTCCTTGGACCCCAAGGGACATATTCGAATGGGTAATATGGGTTAAAGGGGGTCATAGGGTGACCTATGACCCTCTTTGACCCATTAAATGACGACATATGTCCCTAGGGGTCGTAGGACCCCTAGGGACATATTTGAATCGTTCATATGAGTCAAAGGGGGTCATAGGGTGACCTATGACCCCCTTTGATCCATTAAACGATGATGTATGTCCCTAGGGGTCCTAGGACCCCTAGGGACATAGTCGAGTCGTTCATATGGGTCAAAGGGGGTCATAGGGTGACCTATGACCCCCTTTGACCCATTAAATGACGACCCTCTTTGTATTATATATTATTATATTAATATGTATAATAATATAATATATATATAACAAAGTAATATTTTTATTAAATATATATTATATTATAAATATTATTATATTAATATATATGTTATTAATATATCTATATAATAATGTAATATTTTAGTATATATAACGTAATATTTTAGGATATACTATTTTAGGATAATAATTATAATATAAATAAACACTAAATATTAATATTATTATATGTATAGTAATAATAATAATACTATTATAGCTATAATAATAATATATATTAATACTATATATTGTAGCTTAATATAAATAAACACTATATATTTACACTATTATATCTATATTAATAATATTAATACTATTATAGGTATAATAATAATATTGATACTATAGGTATATTAATACTATTTTATATTAATATTATTGATATTTTATACTAATACTAATATACTATTAACTTAGTTATAAATTAAAGTCGTTTGCCTCCAAATATTTTCATAATATTAATATTATTGTGGCAAAGGAGGGAAACCTTAGCAAGTTTTCCCCCCAAAAGTCCTTTTCCTATATCGGATATCCGATCTATTATCGGATATCCGATTATACTGGCATCAATTTCAAATATTTGACTGTCCCTACAGACCCGACAACATTAGTTTTTTACCTCTTTTTTCACGGGATTTGTAAAAAGTCGTGTTTTGGGGCCCAACCAATCGAAAAGAATTCGAAAATATAACCTTAGGTGTTCAAATTTGTCATCTGAATGGGGAGCAGCAGTCGTCGAAAGAATAAACGTAAAAGGAAGATATCCAATGAAGACATTGCAACATATAGGGAAAAGGACAAAATGAAACACTGAAAAAAAAGACAAGGTATGCTAAATATCAATCAAGTTAACGATGAATTAATAGAAGGTGAAATCATAGAGTCAAATAATGAAAATGTACAGTTGGGGAATGAAAATGTACCTATTGAAAATGATAATGCGGAAATTGAAAATGTAGAGATTGAAAATTTTGAAGAAATTCCACCAAGTCATAATCCAAATTGCATAATTGACCATGTTGAAGATGACAATGCACAGGAACTTAATGCACAAGAACCTTACATATCTCCTAATTATAATCAACATGAAGGTTTTAAAACACCAAAATGGATAATTGAAATTGATGAAACGATTGACTAGTTTGGAAGGAAAAAAATCAGAAAGAACCATTCGGTTATGGGGTTCAAGACTATATTAGATGTTTTTCGGCAACAAAACAGTGGTAGAGAAATGTCAGCTTTTCATGCACTTATTAAAGATGCAAAAGATGAGACCTATGCTTTCCAAATTGAAAATTCGTGTCAATAAAAAGTCGGAAAGAAATGCCATTATTGTGAAGAATCTTTTCAGTGCTCTCAATAGCGTTGGGAAAAATAGCAGAGAGAAGGATAATAGAGCTACTCGAAGGGTTATTACAACTTCTTTGGTAAGTCATCATTTGAGAAAGGGTAGATATATGAGACAAACTTGTATTGATTTGAATCTAAATTGTACTACTTTGAGAAGAGCACTTAGTCGACGAGAGAAAATTGATGATCCTCTTCAAAATGAAACATGGGCATTTGGTGGGAGACTTCCATGTTTTGATAAGAAGCTATCCGACGATGTGAAGGAAGAAATTATACAATTTTGGCACTCTAACTCACGAGTATCACCGAATGCTAAAGATGTCTTAAAGTTGAGAATTGACATCAGAGACCGCACGCCACATCCTAAACACTATTTGGAGGTAAGTCAAACTATGTTGTTCAAACAATTTAGAGAGAGTCATCCAAGTGTTCATATATCACAAAGGGATTTTGAATCTTTGAAGCCATTTTATTGTGTGCCACTCAAAATTCGAAATACATGTTGTTGCAAATATCATGTTGAGTTTTCTATGCACCATGAACTATTATGCTCCATCCGTTCTACTTTGCATAGTAAAGAAATGTTGGAGGATTGTGGGGCTAGTGGGCTTCCAAAATCATCAAGAGACTTGTTAGATCAACTCTTATGTCATAGAGTTGATGGTTGTTCCTTTTATAAAAATGCTTGCTTAAATGAGAAGTGTTCAGAATGTGGTGGCTTATCCAAGTTTGACACATGTTTCCATGAGGGGTGTGAACAAGATCTTGGAAAGACAATAGTGAAAAAAAAGGTCTATGAAATGGTGAAATACACATTGAAGAGTGGGAGTGAGAGCTCTAGATGTGAATTGGTTGGAAAAGATATCAATGTGGCTAATTTTATTTTAGATTTCAAGGCAAATCTTTTTTACAAGTATGCAAGACATAGTCACAGGTCTCAGTGGTTGGATCAACAATTTAGAACGTGTAAGGAGACTTTTCCCATTGGCACTATTATATCAGTTGTTGATTTTGCTGAGAACTACACATTGCAACCTCAAAATGAGACACAATCTCAGTATTACAACTCTATTTAGATTGCAATTTTTGTTCACATAACATATAGACATGCCCCTGATAGTGCGGAAGATAATCGAAAGATTATTAGAGAGTATCATTTTTATATGAGTGATGATAGATCTCACTCTCACGAGTTTGTGCAACATTGTTTCGAGAATTTTTTTATTTCTTACACGAGCATGCAATTGCTATGGATAGACATATCATTTGGTCAGATAAATGTACAGGTCAATTCAAGAATGCTCGCATGTTTTATTGGTTGTGTAGGATACACGTAGAGAGAGGGGTGCCTCATATTTGAAGTTTTTTTGAGTCCGTCCATGGAAAAGGGGAACATGATGGAGCAGGGGCATGTGTGAAGAGAGCTCTAGTTAAGGAGCAACTGAAGATTTCAACAACAGAGCTTCTTGATGCTCGTAGCATTGTTGATTGGTGTAGTTTAGCATTATCACAGGGGGGACTCTTAATTCAGTGGTACGCAGGTTCTTTTGTTTGGTTGAGGAAGGGTCCATAGGTGATAGATCAGATTGTGCTACAGTGACAGACTCATCAAAAATGCATTCATTTCAGAGCTCTAATTCTAGTACATGGACCATTTGGACACGACAACTAGCTTGTTTTTGTCTTACTTGTTTTCAGTGTGATTGGGATCACTGTGAGTCAAGTGAGTGGGTGGACACATGGGCTCCACATTATCTTACTCCATTGTCTATCATACCCTCTATCAAAAATGATGACATGGAAAGTTTGCTTGAGCATAATCATCTATCAGATCTACTTCAGCCAGGACATGTCTTTGCATTGGTTGCACCACAGGGGAATGATGAGAAATCTGATTATTGGTTAGCACGCTGTGTAAGAGGAAAACAAAAACTTGCACAACCGATCACAAATGATGATGGATTCACGTATCCTACTGGTTCAGTGGTTGTTGCTGGAACATGGCTGCGGACATACATGCTTAGAAGGAACGAAATTCCTGCATTCGAAGACTATCAGAAGCACAAAGTAATTCTCATCTATTCGCATCTTATTATAGCAACAAATGTAAAGTTATTGAAGCATCAAGGAAGACCAAAATTAAAAGAACTTTT
Organism: Cupressus sempervirens; assembly: GCA_028749045.1. NCBI lineage: Eukaryota > Viridiplantae > Streptophyta > Pinopsida > Cupressales > Cupressaceae > Cupressus > Cupressus sempervirens. Next base: position 251,958,953 of record CM053785.1, on the reverse strand, counting down.
TACTATTGCTAATGCTGATTATGAAGCCTTGTTGGAGACCCTAAAACAGAGAGAGGACCCTATTGGAATACTTGACTAGGTATATATACTTCTTATGTTATTTTCTTCATAATGATTTAATGAATTGATGATTATCTTGTTTAATACAATAAGTTACTAATTTTTGTATGATATTGGAATGTAAGTACATCATGAAGAGTTGGAGGGGGGTGGTATTGGGGAGAATTTCTAAAATTTATGATGTATTATGATGTAAAATGTGTAGTTTTTTGTATATGGTTTTTGTATTTTGGTAGGTTCTTTGTAAGGAATTATAAGAGGAAGATATTGAACAAGTTCTTCCAAATCATATTTGCATGTGATACAAAGCTATAACGACAATTTTAAGAGCATTTATAACTATATGAAAGATAATTGCATGCGGATATCTTATTACAAATTTGGTTTTTTCCTTATTTGACATAAAGTTGACATTATGATTATTAAAACTATTTTTATCAAACTAATCAAATAAGAAAAATCCATAAAGTACGGATGAATAATTAGAATACTTGATTTCTTCCATTTTACAACCAATCTCATTTCTTCCTGAGGCCTAAAATAACCTATCTCATTTTTGAGAGATCACATTTCGTTTGGATTCAGCACAAGGATCTCGCTCGATGCCAAAACTCGCAGTGTGCCTCAGTTCATAGGTGCACCACAGCGTAACTTTGAAACCACTAATCTTGGCATCGAATCGTCAGTCCCATTAGCTCCAGATGAGCGGGTGAACCCTAGTCACACCTTTGTTTTGGCCACGAAGACCATCCATCATTTGCGGCCACCCCGTACCGAGGAGTCTTCAAGGTGCTCTAAGTGCATTTTGAGGTCGATCCTTCGAGGGTCATAACTCAGAGCTCGTGAGGGCTATCGATGAACCGTTAGAGGAGACAAGTTCCTAAGGATGGAGTGGCTTAGTTTTTTTGCTAAAATAAGTTAGTGGGAAGGCTTTATTAGAGGGTCTTGGCCAAATTAGTGGGGTGTTTGCCAAAATTTCTTATTTTATTTCTACTTGGTTTTGTTTTCTTGTTTTGTGCTTGAGTATTGTTATGGGATTGGGACTTACACTCACCCTTGTGGGAAGGGAAGAGAAGTCCAGGGTGAAGGGCTTAAGTTGGGTTCGAAAAATGTATTGAGAACCTTGGAGTATGGGCTCCATTGTATGCCATAACATTTCATATCTTGCTGGGGGTGATAAGGAAAGTATGGTGTAGAAAGGAAGTTTGAGGAGTTACAGCTAATGGTAGTGGGTTTGGAGGAGGAAATGTGGAGGCCCCGAGAGGGCATTAAATGGTTCATTTATGATAGCCCCGAGAGGGCATGAAATTTGGTGAATTATGATAGCCCCGAGAGGGCATGAAAATTGTTTATTGCAAATATGGTTTGGTATGGCAAGTCTCCATTTTAGAACACACCTTCACCCTATGCTTATGGTTCCATCTGTGAAGCCATTGTGAAATAGTCTTGGGGGGAAATTGTTCAAGTTTGAAATGTAATGTTTATGCATTGAAAGATTGTATGTGTATCCCAGTTTGAGCCTTGTTCCCTAGCGTGGGGGTGGTCTCTTTGAGGCCTATGGTTGGGTGGAAAGCACCCATGGTCCTTGTTATTTTGTTGTGTTGCATATGCAGATTTGTGTCCAAGGGAGCAATGGAAATGGCTTGGAATGATCATCTTGCAGATTGATGTTGGATGAGAAAACTTGACATTGTGCCCTCATTTGTGAAGGAGGATTCACCAGCTTGTTCATGTTCTCAACGATCATGTTGGACAATGTTCATGCTACTCATTGTCCATATCTTTCAGTGTCCATGTTCCTTATGATTTTGAAAAGTCCCTTATGTTGCCCCATTGTGATGGAAGGAGATTGTATCATTGTTACCTAATGTACGTGTAGAAGAAAATATTGATAAGGTTGTATATGCATGTTTCATTTGGAGTTTATATTGTTATGAAAGCATTGGTACGAGTCACAGATTTTCTTTGACATCATTGTTATCATTTGAAAATGTGAAAGAAAGTTTTCTCCTTGTGGTATTGTAAATGACTAGTTGATAATAACAATCCATAGATGTTATGTGATACCATTGATTGTATAAATTTAAAACTTAGTAAATTGCTTACAATCTTGTTGTGCACTCAATAATTTGGTGAGTAAGCAATTTTGATAGATAATGAGGATATAGTAATATACTAATTGTCACATTAATATATATTGTAATGATTAATGAATGTGTGTACATTGGTAATGAGGATAATAAGTAATTCTGATCCCCTTCCCTTACATGAGGGAATCACGACCTAGTCCATATGATACAACTGACAGACCCTAATAGAATATTAGTATCAGAGGCTTGTTAGGATATGAATTACCTCACTAATTTATGAGTGTTGTATCTTGAACTTGCTCGTTTGACTCGTGACGCTAACTTGAACTAGACTGTCATCCAATCTATTTGAAAACCACCTGTGACTAAAATGTTAACACCTTCACACTATTCACATGAGTCTTGAACTCCTATTCAATGATAACCTTGTTTTACAATATGTAATTTCTTATGTGACTTCATAAGCTTAAAAAAAAAAAAAAAAAATTGTTGTGTTTTTACTAGTAAAATTTAGGGCATGACACATGATCCACGATAAATTGAACAATACTAGATACTAAATTAATATGTATATCATTGTGCACGTAAATGATAAAAATATATATCAAAATACATGTATCCATAGACAAAATTTTACACAAATATATATCAAAGATCATGTATCCATAGACAAAGTACTCAAATATATATATATCAAAATACACAGATCCATATACAAAATGTGGCTGATCCTGCCATCAGAATGTGTATAATATCAATGTTTCTATATACAATGTGGCATATGCCATCTCAAAATGTCTCATGATGCATCCTATGAAAACTATACTATCCTAGGGTGCTAGTGGATGATCAAAATGCAGCCTCTTCGCTGCACTAGGTGGATCAGATGCCTCCTACATAAACAAAAAAGGAAAACCCAAAGTTAGACTACTAAATTTATATGATTCTACGTATCTAACATTGAATTACTCAAATGCATAATGATCTTTTCCGTATTGGAGATTAATACTATCAAAATTTCATAATAAATACCTCTCTCGTCGACCTCTTGCGCCAGTCAGGAGTCCTCTCGTATGCCCTCGGCAACGCTGGTACCTCTGTGATTGTGGGCTGTATATGTTCAAATACCTTTGTCAGATGAATCTACAATTTAAACTATAACATTATAATTCATAGCATGCTAAATTTATAACATATTTAATCATGAATTCAAACTACAACTTACTATTATAGGCTCCTCCTCAGGAGTGAGTGGCCGCGTCATCAAATCTACATAACTGTCCCGTTGAACCTCATGTGCACTAGGAGTCTCCTATGAGATACAAAATAGTAGTTGTTAATATCACGGAAATTAGTTTTGAATTTATTTATGAAGATAAGTGATGCAAGAGCATCCCATGCTCATCAGGGGAACATTGAAGATCCAAGGCATTACAGAGGTCATGGAACATCTCTTGAAGTCAATTGGGCAATCCTTGCACCAATTATGGCTCATGGAAGCATACAAAGTTATAATGTTGGACTCATATGTGGAAGAAAGTTGTAATTGGGCATGAGATAGGATTTTAGGATTTCATATGGTAGATGTGTCATTTGATAGGTTCACGTAGGTTGTCATGGTCATATCTTGTCATTAGACAAGTCAAAACGTTCTAGAATTGAGTTTTGGGGTTTGAACAAGCAGGCCCTGGTTTTTAAGCCATTTTAAGGAGGGTTTTGAAGTTTGGGTGTTTAGGAGTGTGACCAAGACCTATAATCTTGAAAATCCTTAGTGTGTTGGTCCCTTTGTTGAAGCCTTGGTGTGTCTAATTCCTCGTGTGTCCCAGAGTTGAAAGGTACATAAGTTTTGTCCAGAGATTTCTTGGTGAGGAAAGAAAGAGAATCAGTGAGTTGGCCCTTGGGAAGGAAGAAAACTTGTTGTGAAAATGCCTCCTAAAAATCAAATGGCTAGAGAACTTGAAGAATTGAGAGAAGAGTTGGCAAAAGAGAAAAGAGAGAGGAGAGAACTTGAAGCATCTAGAGTGAGGGAAGAAAGACAGATGAGAAGAGAGAGGCTGAAGCTTATTGCAAGGATAGAATCCTTAGAAAAGGAAAGGCAAGAACCTAGAGGAGAAGAGGTTAGAGGAAGAAATCATGGAGAGAACCATGAAGAAGAAGAGGTTGGTAATGCAAGGCAAGAGCATGAGACAACAGATGATCCTGAAGAAAGGAGATTTATGAGAATCATTAAGGCAGTACAAGGTAATGGTGGAAAGAACCATATTGATTTTCCAATATACCAGGGTAAAAGGGATAGCGAAGAAGTGCTAGGGTGGATAGAGGCCCTTGAGAACTACTTTGATCTTGAAGACATAGAGGCAGATAAGAAGGTAAAAGTAGCAACAACAAGACTGAGAGGAACATCACCCACTTGGTGGACTAGTGTTCAGAATGAGAGAGAGGAAAGGTGGTGCAGGGCACCTAACTTATGTGGCAAGGGGGAACAAGTATCTCTGTTGCCAGACACCTTTCCACTCCATGAAAGCGAGGATTCAAGTAGATTAGGAAGTTGGAATAAAGGTTTGGTCCATATTTTACAAGTTGGTCTATGTTTTGTAATAAAGGCACATGTAAGGCCCACAAGCATTTTGGTGTGGTTATAAACCAAGTGACTCCATGAGACCAAAAGGCCTTAGAATAGGGTATTTAGAGTCTAAACAGTATTAGCAAAAAGTGGTTGTTTGTTTGTTTTATGGTTGGAAACGCCTATATGGTTGTTCCAACGGTCATGTAGACCTTTATATATGTCATATGTGATCTCAGTTGAAAGGGGGAGATCAGAGTGTACGGTGGTTTGGAGAAAAAATAATAAAAACTTCAATTTTCTGAAAATTTACTTAGTAGCATTTAATAAATCCATATGACCAGTTTTGAGTCAATGGAATAGTTTAGAAAGTTAGGGAATGCATAAAAACTATAGTTTGAAATTTGAATTTCAAATTCAAACGGTCATATTAGTTTTGGAGGGAAAGTAGTAATTTGGTATTTGTTTGATTAAATAAACCTTTGTAACCAACTTGGTCGGTTGGACAGGTGCATATAAGCCTATTTAAGTTGTAATGAACATATGCAAGACATGAATCATTATTGGTACGAAAAAAATCATAGAAATTGTATAGAACAACAATCATACTTTCCTCTGAATCAATTAAAAATAAATAAAATAAATGATACTTATATATATAATGGGGCTCTCTGTGCGAATGAAAATTCCTGATGATCTAGGACGCCGAATCTGTACAGGCTCATCGCCAGTAGCCACACCCTATATACAATAAATAATGTAATTAAATGAGATTACCACAAACATTTTACAAGAATGCATCAAAATTAAATTAATTAGAAAACATCTAATTACCTTACCTTTGTCAATGCATGCTGGCTCACCCCCCGCACTTTGTCCCCCCGGGGGGCAGGTGGTATCTGCAAGATAAAAGAAAGATTAGCAACCATATATGCTACAATATCAAATAGAAAAAAGAAATGCGAACACAACATAATGTACCGTAGATGTCTCAAAGCCAAATGAAATGGTCGAGAGTGTAGCATCATCTATCTGTCTGAGCTCCTCCTCGGTCATCAACTAAACATGAATGAAGATCACATACATGTAAAAGTCAGTATGGCTTAAAAATTAAAATTACTCTATTATAAAAATTAACTTTAAATCACATATGTCATAACAAAAAAATGTATACACGTACTGACACTGAAGGAGTCCATGCCTCTACATTCCCCTCCTCTCTCGCATCAGGGTCTGTAGCCTCTACACGTGCGTCTAGTGTATCCTCATCTAATACAAAATGATACTCAGGAAGATCACCTATGGGACCCAGGCAAATATTCTTGCATGTAATGCAAGTGTGAGGCACACAAACGTGTGATGAGCTAGCCGATGATGAACTGGCACCAACATCATCAACACGAGGAGGCAAGACTGACCTAGCCTGAGATACCATTAGGCTACGCAGCCTATGAATGGCTCTGATGGTCTGAGAGCTAGCCTCTGCCATAATATCTGGATGCTGCACTCGAGGAGGGGGGGAGATATCAGGGGGGGGGGGGGACAAAAGTGCCAAGTTTCTTCCGCTGGGAAGAGGGTCTATCCTGAGGAGCTCCTAGTCCTAAGCCCATGTTGGGCTTCATGCTCCAATAGTTCACTTTAAGTTTCAACACAAATTCTGCATATAATTTTTTAAGGAAATAAAATGGTATGTCTAAATTTCCATGTGGAGGGATATCAAAGACCATCCACCAACGGTCCCAAAAATTTGCACGTATGGCGTCATTTGTGCACCATTTAATCGATAGTTTAGTTTTTTTTGGGTCAACTGGTATACCCGTTTTTGGGTTAGCAAAAAGGCTTGCCAAATCATCTTTGGTTATGTTGAGGGCTGCGACCTCATCATAATCCAAACCATCATCAAACATCTGGTGCATTTCATCGCGCCAATGAAGAGCGGCATTTTGTTGGTTTGTAAGAGTTTCAATGTTATCCACTATGGTGTTTAACGTGGATAACATAAGAGCCAGTGGAGGTACATTATTGTATGTTCTATGCAAACCTCTCAACTCAGTGAGATTTTCATTTATCAAATCCTCGATTCGAGGAGGGTTTTGAGGAGGTAGAGGATCATTTGGTGGACGGTTTTGTGGGGATACTGGATCGTTTGGTGGTGGGTTACGAGGAATATTATTCCCTACCTCAGTGTCATCATTTTGATCAGTCATTCCTATTGAATTGCAAAACGTAATATATATTAAAAAAAAAATTCTAAATTTTAACCATTTTTGTCAAAAAAACCCTAGATTCAACTAAAACAAAAAAAATCTTGTTAAAATCTATTAAATTTAGGTTAAAAATGAGTCGGGGTTGGGGGGGGGGGGGGAACATACCTGATATCTGATATCCGATTTGCTATCTGATATTCGATTTATTATCTGATATCCGATCTAACTGGCCCAAATTCGCGTGAAAATAAGGGCCGCGGGTCTGTGATTTTGTGTTTAATCCATGCACAGGTATCGGATATCCGATATTATAATATATATAATATAACATATATATTACATTTTATATATTTTTATATTATATTTTATATATTTATATATTATATTTTATATTTATTATATTAATTTACTATATATTATAATATAAAATATTATTATTATACTATATTATTATAATTTATAATATATTATACTTTTTTATTATATATTATATTATAAGATATTACTTTTTATTATTATATTATATTATATATATATATATATTATATTACATTACTATATATTATAATATATGAAATATTATATTATATTATTATAATATAATATGTTATTATAATATTATTATTATAGTATAATATTATACGATTAAATATAATAATAATATTATTATTATATTATAGTATAATAATTATTATAATAATAATATTAAATAATAATATTATTATTATAATATAATAGTATGATATATTATTTAATAATATTATTATTATTTTATATCAATAATAATAATATTAAATAATATATCATACTATTATATGATTTTAATTATTAGTCGGATATTGGATTTAAAATTGGATATCCGATATGAAATCGAATATCCGATATGAAATCGGATATCCGATATGATATCGGATATCTGATAAGGCTCGGCTTAACCTTCCAGGTTTGGTTCCTAGATAGGTAAAAAAAGTCAGAGCGGATTTTGAAGCACTTTTAGGTGTCTTCAAACTCTCTTTTTTTCACATCGCCACTTTTTGGCACACCATGATCCTGCACATACCCATATTCGGGATCTTGTTCATGCTGTAATGTCCCCTTTCTAGCATTCATAGCATGATGTTGTCATTAGCCTATTTCCCCACAGTCCCGTAGGCTAACTAGGACATTAAAGGGGCTTAGAGGCCATTTGGCCTAGACAGTTTCAGTTGCAGGTCTTTCTAAGGGGTTCTGGGGAAACTTTGGGCATACTTACTATTTATAGTAAGTCATCTTGGACATGGTCGGACATTCAGTCACAGTGGTATGTCGATGGTAATTGTTTAAAATCGACAGGAAAACTTATTTATCATTGATAAGATTTGTTATGCATTGATAAAGCCATTTTATAAAGTTAAATTTAAATATTTAACTTTATTAATGCATAGACTATAGTTTGTGGGAAATATTTAAATTAAAAGAGTTCCCTTTATTTTTATAACACATTGGAGACATAAGGTACATAAAGGGAGTTATGTTTTATCCCACATTGAGAAAACGAAGGATTGAGCTCTTGTGAGAACACTATAAAAGAAATGGAAGAGTTTTTTTTTGTATGCTTAGATGAAGATTAATGTTATGTTGCTGGATATCTGATTATCGGGCTTGGAGGGCAGAATCCCTCTTTCCTAGCATTCTCTTCGCTGTTGGAAGACACAGTCAGGAGGATCAAGGGTGTTTTCACTTCAGGAAACACACTGGGTTTCATTTGGGGTGTTCGCATAAAGAAATTTACAAGGGTTTGAGGTGCAGATCCGAAGTTAGTTATTGCTATAGTGCCGCATGAACAGTATTTTGCTACAGTACGGCGTGAACAATGTTGGTATCAAGTTTACTTGTTTTTCTGGCTGATTAGAAGTTTGGAGGGTTGTCGACTACATATGCAAAATACTACGACAACTAATTCCAGGTTTCTTCTGTCAAATTTTGATATTTTGCATAATAATTGTTGAATACAAGTTTGAATAGTTGTTGCAGCGTTTAAGGCAACTGTAAGTGCACATCTACATTTAAAAATCATCCTTTTATCAGCAGATTGAAAGAGTTTCCAGATTTTTCATATACTGTTGAATGTGTGCCAAGTGTTTGTAAAAATGTTATGATGTGTATTATGCATTTTAATGTCACTTCATAGTTGTTCGTAAATCTACTCATTGGAAAGCAATTTATTGAGGAAATCAGCTTTATGAGTTTGCATACAGAGTGTTTGACAATATTCCTTAAGTTAAATTTCTGCAAGTCAAAGTTCAAATCAGGGGAGGATATTACAGTGGTATCAGAGTTATAAGTCCTGCCATCCTGTGGAGGTCTTATAGGAAATTTGGAACTGGCGGATAAAGGGGAAAGTGTTTGATGAAATGTCAAAACACTAAAATCAGAGCATTTATGTTTGAGCATGCGATAGGGGCCTTATAATTTCTGCAATACCAAAGCAAGACAAAGTAGGAGTTCAGACCTACAAAGCAAACAGTCTAGTTCATACGTACAGGGGGGTATAGAATCCAGTCATATAGACACAACGGAGGTATTCTTTGATCAAGACAGCAATATGGGTGACTGAGATGACAGGAATACAGGATTAGGTGGAGGCGGGAATGCCGGTCCAGAGCCTGGAGAGGAAAGATTCTTACAGTTATTAGAGACCTTGGTACAGGGTTAGCGAGTAGCAGAACAAAGGGCACAGGAATAGAATCAGAGATTGGATCTTATGATGCAGATGATGGCTCGTCAAATGGGGTTGAATGCTAACATGGGTGGAAGAAATAATCAGAATGGTAACAATCAGAATGGAAATGGTCAGGATGGGACACATAATGGAGATGAACAAGTTGGGAACAATTTCGGTCATGCACCCCAGCGAGCTAGGACAGTTAGTTCAAGGCCCATGATTCCTACATTTCCTCCTAGAGTTCTAGAGCAGTTCGTACCAGAGCCCCAGATTACTGATATACAGGACCAATTGAGGAGAGATTGGGAAGCCGGAGGGCCAGATTTTACTACTGCAATTACCTTTAGGGAGTATATGGATGTGCGGATGAAACATATGCCACGTGGACATGACAGGAACCAGAGCTATGAGCTACGGAAGAAAGTAGGGAGACTTGAGTTACCATATTATGATGGCTCAGGAAAGTCTACAGCAAGAGCTTGGGTTCAAAAGCTTGACACATACTTTCAATTGAACCCTATGCCCGAGGAAGAAGCTATTAAGTACGCAGCAATTCATCTAGATGGGTTAGCACACGAGTGGTGGCATCATGGTATGGTCACTATGGGACATGCACACATTACCTCATATGTGGAGTTTACAGAGAGGCTGATTGAACGTTTTGATAGGAAGGATCTAGAACTCCATTTCAAGGAGTTAGCTCAGCTTAAACAGCGGTGATCATTGGAAACGTACATTTCAGAGTTTCAGAAACTTGCAGTGTTAGTAACAGATGTATCTGAATGAAGGATACTAGTTCTATTTATGGATGGTTTAGCTGATCCGTTGAGAGGGTGGATTAAAGCTCTCAACCCTCCCACTTTGCAGGAAGCCATTAAGAAAGCTCGTGACATGGATTCCTCTTCATCTTCAAAAAATAAATTCCAGGCAAAGAGTTTCCCTTCAAGGAAAGATAAGGACAGGAAACCTTTTCATAAAGAGGTTCAGCCAGCTAAGGAGGAAAGTAAGAGGTTGGACAATGAGACACTTAATGATCTCAGGAAGAAGAAGCTTTGTTTTCATTGCAAGGAGCCTTGGGATTTGTCAAATAAGTGTCCATTGAAAGAAAAAGCTAAGCAGATGGAGTACTTTTCAGCCAAAGAGTCAGTAGATGGAGATTCAGAGCAGTCATCTGAATAAGATGGAGATGATGATAGTTCTTCATAGGAGGAAGCACGTGGTGATAGCACGATAGCTCAGTTGTCAAGTATATAGGAGGCCATCACTTTCAGAGTTAGGGGAACCTTGGATGGACAGAGAGTTGTGGCACTCATTGATACAGAGGCGACACATAACTTCATTGATGAGAAGTTTGTGACATGCAGAGGGCTACATACAGAGGAGCATAGGGGATTTAAGGTGATGGTTGCCGATGGCTTCAAAATTGAATGTACCAAGAAAATCTCCAACTTGCAGCTTCGTTTGGGAGATTATGACATGACAGGAGATTTCTTTGTGGTCAACATTGGTGATCAGGATATGGTGCTTGGGATGAGCTGGATGAAGTCTCTGGTAGAGTTTACATTTAACCTTGAGAAAATGGAAATGAGGTTTGAGGCAAATGGTAAGAAGATAGTGCTCAGAGGTTTGTCAGATGGGAGACTTCGAGTGGTGTCACTCAAGCGGATGCAGAGTTTCTTTAGACATGATCAGGTGCAGTGGGCAGCAGAGTTTAGAGTAATGCCTAAGATGACAGAGCAGCATAAACAAGAGTATCCACCTGATGTACAAAAAATAATAACCAAACATACTAAGGTGTTTGGTGAGATACCTCCAGGGAGACCCCCGGATAGGGGAATTGAGCATGTTATTGAATTAGAGGAAGGGGCTAAGCCAGTTATCATCACACCTTACCGCCATCCGAAGAGATGTAAGGATGAAATAGAAAAGGCAATTAAGGAGTTGATTGACATGGGGCACATACAGCCAAGAAAAAGTCCTTTCGCTTCTTCAGTAGTATTGGTGAAGAAGAAGGATGGTACAATGAGGATGTGCATTGATTATAGGGAGCTAAACAAGAAGACAATCAAGAACCGATACCCTATCCCGTGCATCGATGAGCTTATTGATGAATTGCATGGTGCATGCTATTTCTCCAAGATTGATTTGAGATCCAGCTACCATCAGATACAGGTTAGAGAGGTGGATGTGGAGAAGACAGCTTTTAGATGCCACTATGGACATTTTGAGTTCTTAGTCATGCCCTTTGGGTTGACAAATGCCCCTGCCACTTTCCAGTCCTGTATGAATATAGTGTTTAGAGATCAATTGAGAAAGTTTGTGTTGATATTTTTTGATGATATATTGATATACAGCCGTACTTGGGAGGAACATTTGAAGCATATTGATACAGTGCTCAGTATTCTAGAGAGGGAGTCATTATATGCCAAGATGAGTAAATGTGAGTTTGGGATGACAGAGTTGCTCTATCTAGGGCATATTATTAGTGCAGGAAGTGTTCGGGTTGACCCAGACAAGATCAAGGCCATTCTGGATTGGCCACCACCGAGGAACACCTCACAACTCAAGGGATTTCTCGAGCTTTGTGGGTTCTACCGCAGATTTGTGAAGGGATTTTCACAGATAGCAGCACCACTTACAGATTTGACATGGAAAGATAGTTTCAAAGTGGTTAGAGAGGGCTCAGGATTGTTTTGACAGGTTTAAGGAGTTGATGAGTACATGTCCTGTTTTAGCCATTCCAGATTTCACCAGGCCTTTTGAGCTGCAGTGTGATGCCTCGGGAGAGGGCATAGGAGCTATTCTCATGCAAGACAAACATCCCATCGCATATGAGAGTAGAAAATTACGAAGTGCGGAGAGAACCTATAGCATCTACGACAAAGAGATGCTAGCAATCATGCACGCGCTAGCTAAGTTCAGGCAGTACTTAGTGGGGAGCCGGTTCACAGTAAAAACAGATCATAATAGCTTGAAACATTTTCTTGGACAGAAGGACCTTAATGACAGGCAACAGAAATGGGTGAGTAAATTACAGACCTATGATTTCGACATAGCCTATGTCAAAAGGAAGAAAAATATTGTTGCAGATGCTTTATCTAGAAGGCCTCATTTGCTTGCTGTTGGGATAGTCATGGATGATTGGAGAGAGATGATCTTGGCAGAATATGCTAAGGATAGTTGGGCATCTAGCATTATTGAGGGAGCTATTCAAGATAGTCGATACACTGTCGTAAATGATCTGATCATCTACAAGGAAGTGATTTATTTAGTACCCGGGTCTGCTATGAAGCAGAAGATTTTGAGGGCATTTCATGATTCACCAATGGCAGGACATCCCAGATTCTTTAAGACATATCAGCACGTGAGAGAGCGCTTCACTTGGAAAGGACTCAAATCAGAGGTGCTTCAGTTTGTGAGGGAATGCCTTGTGTGTTAGCAGAACAAACAGGAACATTCTTTTCTGGGTGGTTTACTACAACCCCTACCCATACCAGAGAAGAAGTGGGATAGCATTTCCATGGATTTTATCACAGGCCTCCCTAAGGCACAGGGTCGGGATTGTATCTTTGTTGTGGTAGACAGATTGACAAAATTTGCACATTTCTTTGCAATTTTGTCTACATATTCAGCAGCACAAAATACAGAACTATTTTTTCGAGAGGTATTCAAACTACATGGGATACCACCGAGCATAGTCAGTGATAGAGACAACAGATTTATGAGCCACTTTTGGCAGGAGTTGTTCAGGTTATGTGGAACAGAGCTCACTCCGAGTACCAGCTACCACCCCCAAACTGATGGGCAGATAGAGATAGTGAACAAATGGGTTGAGGGGTACCTTCGAAACTACATTGCAAGAGAGCAGAAGGCTTGGGTGAAGTGGCTACATCTAGGGGAGTACTGCTATAATACCTCTTTCCATATGTCTATTCAAATGTCCCCTTTTATGGCACTGAACGGGTATGATGCTCCTAATTTTTTGGATTTGTTATTTGGGGACAGCAGGGTGCCTAAGGCCAAGGATACTTTGCAGGAGTGCCAAGACATTATGTGATCCTTGAAGGAAAATTTGCAAAAAGCACAAAATCAGCAGAAGCAATATGCTGATTAGCACAGGGTTGAGAGGTCTTTTGAGGTGGGAGATATGGTGTACCTCATGTTACGGCCATATAGACAGTCCTCTCTCAAGAAGAGTGGAGTAGAGAAATTGAAACCACGCTACTATGGACCGTTCAAAGTAATCAGGAGAGTGGGCGAAGTAGCTTATGAGTTGGAGTTGCCTGTAGATAGTAAAGTGCATAATGTGTTCCATGTGTCACGCCTTAAGAAGGCATTGGGTCACAATGTGGTGCCTTCAGTAGTATTGCCACCTCTTGATGATGAGGGAAAGCTTATCTTGGTTCCCGAGGCCATACTTGACTCCAGGGAGAGGGTGCTTCGTAGGAGGACTATCAGGGAGTATCTAGTGAAGTGGAGGAACCTACCTGTCGAGAATGCTACTTGGGAAAATGAGCAGATATTGCAGCATCCAGAGCTGAAATTGCTTGAGGACAAGCAATTTTGGGAAGGGCGGACTGTAATGTCCCCTTTCTAGCATTCATAGCATGATGTTGTTGTTAGCCTATTTCCCCACAGTCCCGTAGGCTAACTAGGACATTAAAGGGGCTTAGAGGCCATTTGGCCTAGACAGTTTCAGTTGCAGGTCTTTCTAAGGAGTTCTGGGGCAACTTTGGGCATACTTACTATTTATAGTAAGTCATCTTGGACATGGCCGGACATTCAGTCACAGTGGTATGTCGATGGTAATTGTTTAAAATCGGCAGGAAAACTTATTTATCATTGATAAGATTTGTTATGCATTGATAAAGCCATTTTATAAAGTTAAATTTAAATATTTAACTTTATTAATGCATAGACTATAGTTTGTGGGAAATATTTAAATTAAAAGAGTTCCCTTTATTTTTATAACACATTGGAGACATAAGGTACATAAAGGGAGTTATGTTTTATCCCACATTGAGAAAACGAAGGATTGAGCTCTTGTGAGAACACTATAAAAGAAATGGAAGAGTTTTTTTTTTGTATGCTTGGATGAAGATTAATGTTATGTTGCTGGATATCTGATTATCGGGCTTGGAGGACAGAATCCCTCTTTGCTAGCATTCTCTTCACTGTTGGAAGACACAGTCAGGATGATCAAGGGTGTTTTCACTTCAGGAAACACATTGGGTTTCATTTGGGGTGTTCACATAAAGAAATTTACAAGGGTTTGAGGTGCAGATCCGAAGTTAGTTATTGCTATAGTGCCGCATGAACAGTATTTTGCTACAGTCTGCATGAACAATATTTTGCTACAGTGCGGCGTGAACAGTGTTGGTATCAAGTTTACTTGTTTTTCCGGCTGATTAGAAGTTTGGAGGGCTACCGACTACATCTGCAAAATACTACGGCAACTAATTCCAGGTTTCTTCTGTCAAATTTTGATATTTTGCATAATAATTGTTGAATACAAGTCTGAATAGTTGTTGCAGCCTTTAAGGTAGCTGTAAGTGCACATCTACATTTAAAAATCACCTTTTTATCAGCAGATTGAAAGAGTTTCCAGATTTTTCATATATTGTTGAATGTGTGCCAAGTGTTTGTGAAAATGTTATGATGTGTATTATGCATTTTAATGTCACTTCATAGTTGTTCATAAATCTACTCATTGGAAAGCAATTTATTGAGGAAATCAGCTTTATGAGTTTGCATACAGAGTGTTTGACAATATTCCTTAAGTTAAATTTCTGCAAGTCAAAGTTCAAATCAGGGGAGGATATTACACATGCAAATTTTGTTAACCTTCTCTTTTGTCCAAGTGAAGACCAAGCAGTAGATATATTTACTAAAAGTATGCTTGAGGCCAAATTTCTGAAACTACGGGGCATGCTCGGCATGATTGAGGTGAACATTAAGGGGGGATAGTCATGTCATGTTTCCCTCTCTTTCTTTTGTTGTAAATAGGTACCTAACAAGGTTGAATGCCGGGACCTATCCTATCTATATTTTTTATTGTAATTTCTCCCATACATTATCATTAGTGGTAGAAATTAAGGGAGGATGTTAGAAATAGTCAACAGTCATGCTGTTATAACCAAACAACAAGTATGCCACACATTTCCTATTAAATTGGTAACAAGATAGGAATGTCCTCCATGAAACTAGGCCATACAACATTATCCTAAGAAGATATGAACGTCCTTCATGATACTAGGTCATTTAGCATTATCCACTTATCCTCTAGAATCATCTTCTCATCTCATGGGCTCTCTATATATAGAGGCCATTACATAGCCTTGTAAAAATTAGTTTGATGAATAAAATTTGCTTCTCTCTTAAGTTTTTATTTATGTTTTTTCATTGCCAAGTATTTGTGCTTATTTCAGATCTTAGTAAATCTTAGATCTCTTATTTTTTATCAGCTTGGACGAGCTTTGCTTGATGTTGAAATCGAGAGCACCCATAATTCCAGTGTTCTACGATGTGAAGCCTTGTGACCTCCGATGGATGGACGAAAGAGGACCTTATGCCAAAGCTTTGGAAATGCACCAGAGAAAGGGGAGACATGACTCCAAAACCATCGAAAACTGGAAATCGGCACTACGTCGACTTTCCTATCTCAGCGGCTTCGAGCTCGACGCCTGTAACGGGTAAGATGACAAGGACTTTTACGCTCGTCTTCACTATGAATTAGTGTGTTTCCCTTTCCTTTTCGCCACTTTTATACCCTTATTTTAAGAGTTTAGGGTCCGTTTGGCAAGCGGAATTAGGGTTTATGCTCGAAAGTCTTATCACCCTATGACTGTCGCTAATCCCATAATTTTTAAAAGTGAAGAAATATGTTTGACCCAAAATCATAAAATAACTTTTTTTTAATGATAAGATACAAAGTAAAGATTATATATCATAATTTGACGATTTGTGCAAAATACCTTCTATTTACCAATGGATGAATTTAAGGAGTTTTTTAATTAAGGTTCATAAAGCATAAAACTTGGTTAAGCTTTTGTCAAATAGAGTTATGGGTTTAATCATGGAGGAAACTCCATAATTAAGTGTGCTCAAGCTGGAGTAGTACTGGGATGGGTGATCTCTCAAGAAGTCTCAGATCACCTAGATCCTATGAGTGCTAAGTTCCATTTATTCTCATGAGACATTGATTTATGTCAATCAATACTCATGACACATGGGTCAATGAATTGTATTAAAAAACTCTACAATTAAATCCTGGTAGCAATATCATAACAAATAAAAAATATAATATTTTGTGGAAAATATTAGAATACTTCTTGTGCAAAATATATCCTATTTATCAATGGATGAATTTAAGGGGCTTTCTAATGAATAATTCATAGGCACAAAACTTGGTTAAAGTTTTGCCAAATAAGGCTGGAAGTGGGTTTAACCAAGGAGGAAACTCCATAGTTAAGCTGGAGTCGTATTGGGATGGGTGAAGTACTCGATAAGTGATCTCTAGGAAAGTCTCTATGCTCTACCTCTATAATCATAACATAAATCAATGAATTGTACTAAAAAACTACATAATTAAATTTTGATAGCAATATCATAAATTAATCTATTTTATGAAAAAAATGTTTTCAGCTTGCTAGTTTAATATACTTCTTGAGTGTCTGAATTAAACAGCGATCTTGGGGAGCTGCTGGAAAAAATCGTGCAACAAGTGTCTCGGAAAGTCGAGAAGTCTTCGTTGCACGTAGCCGAATACCCAGTATTACTTGAAGATGCAGTCCAAGATTTTGAGGAAAAAATGTTGTCAGGGCCAAAGCAGCGACAAGATGTGAAAGTTGTGGGGTGGGTTGGTTGTGGTGGAGAGGGGAAGACTACACTTGCTACTGAACTATTTAATCGCAAGCGTTCCTACTACAGCTGTGCGAGCTTTCTTGATATGAGAGAAGCTGCCCTAAATGTGTTGCAGGCTCGACTTGTTAAGGATTTGAACAGTGTCGATTTCAAAATTGATTTTGTAAATGAAGGAACCGAAATTCTCCGTAATTGTCTTTCCTCATCCCATGCTCTCATAATCCTAGATAATGTTGATAGCAGAGATCAACTCAATGCATTTTTGTCACTCAAAAATTTGCTCAGACATGACAGTCTTATTTTAATAACATCTCATAACAGAGACCAGCTCTCAAGCTCTGGAGTGTCTCTGATTTATGATGTGCGTGGTCTCAATAGGAAATACTCTGAAGAACTGTTCTGTTTTCATGCTTTGTGCATGTGCCAACCGCCGCCCACACGTAAGCGCCTGGTTGAAGACTTTCTAAATGCCTGCAATGGATTGCCGCTGTCGTTGAAGGTGATTGGTGCACTCTTGTATAAAAGAGACTTATCCTTTTGGAATTGTCAATTAAATAAGCTTTCAAAAATACTTCCCTCTGAGATAACTGAGAGGCTGAAGATAAGCTTGGACGCTCTAGACAGGCACCAGAAACAAATCTTTCTGGACATTGCATGCTTCTTTGTAGGTGAAGATCAAGACCTGGCAATTAGGGTTTGGGATGGATCCGACTGGAATGGTACGCAAGGGCTTCAAACCCTCAAGGACAAATGCCTCGTTGAAGTAGATGACAAAAATGTTATCAAAATGCATGATAATCTTCGTGACATGGGAAGGGAAATTGCAGAGGAGGACTCTTCAACGTATCCATGCCGTCTATGGAAATCCTGTGACATTCCCACTTTGCAGAAACAACTATCGGTATGATAACCAACATCCTCTGTTCTTTCTCTATAAGCCCTAAAACTAAAAACAGTATGTTTTGATACTGCTAATAGTTTTTAAATATTTGGGGAGAATGTCTTTTAGAGAACACTCGTCAATATTACTTTCTTATTTTCTTGTGAAGAATAATACTAGAAATTATTTAGAGAAAATCATGATTAATAGTTTAGAAATCTATTTGCTTTTGAAATTCTAAAAGACCAAAGAGTTACAAGAATATCCATAATAACAATTAATATTCTAATCAATTAAATTCAATTTCTAGGATCGTTTTGGAATTAAAAAATCGACCATATGATAATTTAGATCTCTTCCCTTTCTCCGTTTTCTTATTCGGTGATTTTTATTCTCTAGGCCTACTCTCTGCTAACAAATATTTTATTTTCAAATATTGCTTTGTTGGGAACAGAAAAAGGAGGAAATACATGGAATTAGATATTCTTCATGCTCGCAACCTTCCAGATTAGCACGGCATGGGATCTGTATATCCCCAGCCATACACAGGTGCAGCTATCTGGAAAATGATAGTGTTTGCTTTGATGTTGTGGATGAAAAAGGTGGACAGAGTGGATCAAAGATAAATATGAATGCAATGATAAACATTCAAATCAATAAGCAAAACACAAAGATGTCAAGTTGTGCTACAACACTTCATACTCATTACATATCTAAAATCTATTACAAATCCATAGAATGCTACAACATTCCATCCACTCATGATCCACCATGAGAAACCCAAAATGGGCTCTGCTGATCCACCATGATCAGATAAACATCTGATGCTCAAATCCTTACATAATGCCTCTATTTATAGAGGTCTGAGAACTCTCTAGACTACAGACCAAACATATTACACATGCTATAATTTATTATAATATTACATATATTAAAACATAGGTGGCTATATTTGTGGGCTGAAATGGCTATTTATTGTGGACGGTTTCATTGTGGGCTGGACGGCTAAGTTGGGCTGTTATGGACGGGTCATTGTCTGCTATGTAATTTATTAAGGATGGTGCTGGGTTGGGCTGCCGACAATAGTTGTTGGATAGAAATTAATTCTTCCAACACTCCCCCTTAATTTCTATCACTAATGCTACTGCATTTATATTGTTTTCCCTCATTATAATTATTTCGGGTTTTACGGCTTACCCCTAACCAATGCAATTCTGAAGTGGTTCCAAGCTCACCACGAACTTCTCAAACATTACACAAATGGTTTCAAGATCACCATAAACTTTGTGTTCCAATGGTTTACAAACCAAGCATTCATTGGTTCTACTGACCATGAATCATCACTACGGGAAAATTATCATCACTTTGGCTTTTCTCCTTCTTGACCTGCATCAAACTGATTATTGAGTCCATATAAAAAGAAATCCATCTACTGAGATACATGGCTGCCCAGCCGCTGTACTCGCCAGTTCTATAGGAATCCTTTTTAGATACATGGTTCATCAATACATTCAGTCAAACTCTAGGGTGTCGGGTACAACTGATAATGCACCCCTTACAATAGATTATTAACAAGCAATTCTCATTCAATCTTCATCACTTGATTGGGGGTCATTCAATTCAGCCATCTACTATTACATGACCACATTTGATATGACAAAGCCTTAAACATTTTCTCATCCAAATTCCAACACTTAAACTCCAAATCAGCTCTCACAGAGACCTTTGCACTATGACAAGGAGCTTTAGCACACCATCTTTTATTCAACATGTTACATCTAAGATAACTAACTTAACTTTAACAACTAATGCATAATAGTTGACACACATATTTCAAACACAAACATAATAAAAATTTCCATGATCAGTAACTTCCATGTCATGTGTATGCATTCTTTGGCACTCCCGCTTGCACAAAGATGCTCCACATGCTTCTAATCTATAAATGATAGCGTCACACAATGCTAACTCAAACACACTTCAACTTTGGCTTTCTTCTTTTCACAGCTTCTTTGTTTCTCATAGCAATCTCTTGACTTGTTCTTCTCTTTATTCTTGCAGAAGATAACTTCAAATGCCATTGCTTTTGGGCTACGTTGCCACAACACTCTTTACTGATTTTAAACTTCTTGAGCTCTCCATGATCTAGGATCATATTCCATTAGCTCTGATACCACTTGAAAAAGGTGGACAGAGTGGATCAAAGATAAATATGAATGCAATGATAAACATTCAAATCAATAAGCAAAACACAAAGATGTCAAGTTGTGCTACAACACTTCATACTCATTACATATCTAAAATCTGTTACAAATCCATAGAATGCTACAACATTCCATCCACTCATGATCCACCATGAGAAACCCAAAATGGGCTCTGCTGATCCACCATGATCAGATAAACATCTGATGCTCAAATCCTTACATAATGCCTCTATTTATAGAGGTCTGAGAACTCTCTAGACTACAGACCAAACATATTACACATGCTATAATTTATTATAATATTACATATATTAAAACATAGGTGGCTATATTTGTGGGCTGAAATGGCTATTTATTGTGGACGGTTTCATTGTGGGCTGGACGGCTAAGTTGGGCTGTTATGGACGGGTCATTGTCTGCTATGTAATTTATTAAGGATGGTGCTGGGTTGGGCTGTCGACAATAGTTGTTGGATAGAAATTAATTCTTCCAACAGTGGACAGTTTGAAATTTCTCATAACACAAGGCGATGATTTAAAAGACATATTCAGAAGAGCTTCTCCAAGTTTGATATGGCTTCACTGGTGCAATTTTCCATACCCTGGGATCCCTCGGTGGATACCTCTCAAGCACTAAAGGGTATTGGAGCTCAATTCTCAATCGAGCCTTACAACATTATGGAGCAGTACAGTAAAGGTATCCATTTTTCCAGCTTTACAAGTACTCTTTCAGTTCTGAAATTTTGAATTCTTTTTCTTTTTCAGATCTAAATTTCAAATTGTTGAGATGACTCATGCATGTGAAGCTAACTCTATTTTATTAAACTGTCTGTTAGTGAAATTGTTCACTAATTTATAATCATGTAGATGGAGATGAAAGGATCATGTGTTTCCGAATCTAAAATTCTTATCTTAAAATTTTCTATGGTTTTTAATAGTCTGAATTCATATTGAAGATGTAGTATTGGAACAATTGTGTGATTTGTTGAAAAGTGATGCGAATGAGGCATGGTTTGTTTCTAACTTCATAAAATATTCATTTATATGTTTTTAAGTGATTAGTTTTGTTTAGGTATGTTTTTAAGTTTTTGGATTTTTCTCTCTACTCTGATTAGTTCTGTTTAGGTAGGTCAGAGTGAAAACTTAAATAATAAGATGAATCATGATATGAGAAAAGTTTAATATAGGTCAATGAGTTTGATTCAAAAACTACACAGTTGAATCTGATAGCAATATCACAATTTCATTTGTGGGAAATATCTCCTACTTGTCAATTGATGAACTTAAGGGGCTTTCTAATGAATGATTCGTAAGGCACAACACTAGATGAAGGTTTTGCAAATGAGATTGCAAGCAGAGTGGATTTAACCATAGAGGAAAGTCCTTCACATCTGTAAGCATCGCATAGATCCAGTGAATATTAAGTGTTTCATTTATTCTCATAATAGATTTATATGAATCGCTTCTCATAAGTCAATAAATTTGACTCAAAAATCACACAAATCCTGATAACAATATCTCAAATAAAAGACATATGTATTAAAATTTCCTTTGTATTTTTGCAAGTTTTATTTTAAACTTACATGATAATGGTCAGGTACCTGTTGAACTGAGACAGTTGAGCATTAATGGCACACTCTCCGGCTTCCCAGAATCAATAGGGCAGCTGATGTACCTAGAAAAGCTTGTACTGAAGGGCAAGCTTGATAATAATGGCCAGATATTCTCCTCTACAATGAAGGCCCTACCAGGCTCATTTTGCAATTTGCAGTCACTCAAACATCTGGACTTAGTGGGATGCGAAGACATGAAGTTCCTTCCACGCGATTTAGGGAATTTAACTAGTTTAGAACATTTAAATCTTTCTTACTGCAAGAATTTAAAAGAGTTGCCAGAAACCTTTAGCAATCTTGCCAACCTTAAATATCTTTGTTTGAAGGATTGCAACGAGCTGAATATATGTAGCCATGCTCTACATAAATGTTTATGCTCTACATAAATGTTTTAAACTGGAGTACCTAAATCTGAAAAGCTGTAAGAAGATAGAAACCCTGCCTATCACCGTCGACAATCGGCAGCATCTAAAAGCCCTAAATGTGGAAGGAACAAGCTTAACAAATTTACCAGAAGGAATTGGAGAGCTAAGCGATTTGAAATATCTGAAGCTAGGGAGCCCTTTCCTGAGAGAGTTGCCTCAGTCAGTCGGAATGTTGACAAGCTTGGAACCTTGCTTGGACCTATGGTTGGATGATATGCATTGTGTTTGCCAAGGCTAGAGGTATAGTCTTGTTTTGGTCCTATTTCTTTTCTTGCTGTTCTGATAGGTGTAGATGGCCTGAGTTTTTTCACTTGTTTCTTATGGTGATCTATTGTCTTATTGTTTCTTTTCCTTGTGATCGAGTGATTGTTGGAAGTTTTAAAGGGAACACTCTGGTCCTTTGTTGTTATTTTTGGTTTAAGTATGTAGCTATCATGGGGGCTTGTCCCAAGTCTTTCATTGTCAACATTGACCATGGTTTGTAGGTTAGTCACTTGTGGACCTTTCTCTTTGACAACTCGAGAGATCTGACTTGTCTGGATCTTTCTTTACTAGGCACTGGTAATGTTCTGGTGTCTAGTGTTCTGATTGTACTTCGAGTTAGCACCCGTTAATTGATATTTTTCTTAATTAAAAACATCTAGGACTTTCTATCTTCCACAAACCCTTATCCCAACTAATTGACTCTTATAGAGTTTTTCCACTCATATCCAAAATCTAACACATTTCATATATGGTTCTGACAACTAAAAAAATGATATTTAAACTTCTATTGTCCAACAAAGAGAATTAAATGCAAACCTCTATGGTTGATTAACAAAAATTCCTTCCTTTATCTCATAGTTTTCCATAAGGCTTTAGATAACTTCAACATCCATTTATACATTCAATTCCATACTTAAAAAATCATTAATTTTACGCAATCCTTATGTGAGAAAAGTCTTCCACAAACTCCAATATCACTACCAAAATAATGTCTCAATAATAAGCCATTGATTAACATAATAAGCCATTGGCCAAATCACGAACTAAATCATTGAATACTTCTTTGCACACTTTGGAGAATTTAATATACATTGTGCCCCACTCTTATACCAAATTTGGAGACTTATCACATGTGAAATATAGCAAAAACTATATTTTTTTGTTGTTGTTGTTACATCCAAAGATGTAGAAGTCTCACACAAATTCATAAAGAAAATTCACCATCTACCATTTTAAACTTTCATGCAATTTATGTTTTTGCAACTCCACCTTAACAAAAAATGAGAACTCACACATTGTGCAATAAATTGAATTAATATCGATACATGCGGTTGAGAAGGAGTAATAAGGCATATAAATCTAAGCTTTGCTGGAGAAATAAAATATTTAAGCAAGACCAACATTCACTCAAAGTCATATTTTTCAAATAAAAAATTGCCCAAAATGCCCTAGAATTTTTTATAGCTAATCATGAAAAATAAAAGATAAAGAAAAGAAAATATTTTGATAGAAAAAAACACAACATACTATATATTATTTTTATAAAAGTTCATTTTCAAGATAAATTTGAATGTTATTTGCTGAGATAAAAAAAAGGCAAGCACCAAAAATCATATTTTCGATTTCAAACTTTCTATATCTACCCACTTCAATTTGTCATCTTTGTTTTTCACTAAATAGACTAATTGATTCAGATGTCCATTGAAACTGGCAATGGGTAGACTGAATGAACACAAATATGAGCCGTGTGTTTCACAATTGCTTCAAAAATGTGCTAGAATGTAGAATATGGAAACAAAGACTACGAATGTGATGTGTATTGTTGAATGACACATAGAACAAGAAATACACATTAGGATGCCTTCAAAATATGTTACAAACATTTTTTTACATAACCATTATTTCTTTGTCAATCAGTTTGGCTGCTAATTCCATTGGTCAGGTTTTAATAAAAAAAAGTGAGTGCAAGGTAGGCATTTCTACCCTTTTCCCCTTAACATCCACTTAACTACGCACTGATGACACAATGTAGTTAAGGCAGATGGACTTGTAAAGTGCCACATATTCCCATCATGTCATACATTTCTCACATACTTTCATTTTCCTTAATTTTTAGAAGGCAACAGAAAAATACAACTACCAAAAATGTCTGCGCCAATAGAAAGAAGAGAATAAAAAATGTAAAATTCATATTTAATAAAAATATGCAACACAATCTTAGATTAAATAATTTATACACATTTTTTAAAAACCGAATTAATTGAAAAATGCAACACCAAAACAGACCTTAACGACAAGGGCTAATAAAACTAAAATCAATATCTACTTATATAGACTAAAAGGTAAATCAAACCACATTTCACAAAGATCTGTTTCCTCCACTCCAAAATTCTTTTCCAAAGTATACAAAGATCCTTCGTCGAATATGCATTGTCTCGTTCACGACATTGTGTTCGTCCTTGATAGCTGCGTCGTTTACCACATTCTTGGGTTCTTGATATCTCTTTGTTTATCACATTCTCAGCGAAATTTCTACCCAACTGGGCATGTAAGTTATGAAGGAAGCAAGAACGAGAAGAACAAGGTAAAATGAAGATTTTTCACCGATGAAAACCTTGTTCGGAACGATTCGCCTTAGGAATCTACAATCTTTGAATAACACAATTCTTGTTCGCAATGGACACAAATGTTGGCTGACTTTTCTATAGATGCAACAGGCTTCCTTATTATGTTTCCAACGCAGTAGGTACTTCTCCCTCCACTCCACACGCTTCTTGTTTCAATTACAAGTGGAGTACATTGGGCTAAGAATTAGTTTGGCAACTAAAATCATTCTATCTAGTGATGGACTCTTACGGAGAAACTCCTTCGTCCTCAGGAAGCTATATTGGGTGTTACGACGTATTCATCAATCACCATGGAGATGACATGAAGAAAACAGTGGCTAGTCTCCTCTACAATCGCCTAACTCTCGACGGCTCTATGTGAGTATTTCTGGATAGAGATGAGATGGAACGAGGCTTTGAACCATAGTTCCAAAAATCGCCATGAAATCGTCGAAATCGCCGAAATCGCGATAAGATTCATGGCTCCCGATTTTTTTGGAATCGGAAATCGCTGGTGGCGATTTTTTTTTGTGAATCGCCTGAATCGCCAAAATTGGCGATTCATGGCAAAAATCGCCAGAATCGCCATCGTGAATCTCCAGAAATCGGCCGCGGCAGAAAGGATAGAAAGTTCAATTTTTTTAAAAAAACACATGTTTTATTTGCTTTCTAAGTTGACTTTCCTCTTTGTTATAACCCTAAAGAGCCTTCTATTTGCTTAGTATGAGTAGAAGAGAGGAAGAGTGAGAGAGAAGAAGAGAAAAGAGAATCCATAGGTTTCCAACCGGCAAGAAAGAAGAGCACCAAAGAGATCAGAAGTCCATTTGGGGAGGCCATAAATTGCATTGGGAGCATTAAGGAGTCAATATCAACACTCCTCAACTCATTTGCAAGAGGTAAGTGTTGGTTTTTTTTTTTGCATGTTAGTGTAGTATGCATTTTTTGTTAAATTTTTTTAGTGTTCATTTGCAAATCTTGAATGTTTTTTATTTTTAGTTTTACTAAATTGCAAACTAAGGTTTGTTGTTTTGTAGTTTTTGTTTATTAGTTGCAAACTTTGATTTTTTACATGAATTTTTTTATTGCAGCAGCCCTTTGCTTTCATTTTCCAATTTCCACAATGGGTAAAAAAGATGAATGCTGGAAATATAATGAAGAGTTTCCTGGGAGAACCAAATATCAAACAAAATGTATATTTTGCAAAGAAAAAATAAATTCGGGAGGTATCTATAGATTGAAATACCACATTGCTGGCATACCTGGCCATGATGTCACAGTTTGCACTCAACAAACCGCTGAAGCAAAATGCTCTTGTTTAGTGGCATTAGAAAAAATTGAACAAGACAAGTTGACTAAGAAAATGCAACTTGAAGGGTTAAGAGGTATTGGCTCCCATGCTCCCACATCCGCAACCGCATCTACATCTGCAAGTGCATCTGCATCAGCTTCCGCATCCGTAAGTTGTGTTGGAGAGGGTTCTTCTAGGCCTCCTTTTCATCCTAGTGCTAGTGCTCATCTGAGTGTTAGTGGTAGTCGGTCTCATATTGAGATAGAGTCCAACACCAACCTATTGCGGCCTAGAGTGCGGAAAAGCAGAATAGATAGTTACTTTGTGCCCCGCACTACTCCTGGCTCCCAACCCACGCTTGAGGGCATGGGTTTGAACAAGGAGATTCATGATGCTGCCAGAAAAGAGATTTGCAAATTCTGGTACTTTTGCAACATTCCATTTATTGCAGCCAGGTAATTGATTCTTTTTTCTTTGTTATCTTCAAAGTTAAAGTTAAAAGTAAAAGTAAAACTTTAATTATATCTACTTGTTTTATGATTTTAGTTTTTGACATCTAAATTTCTAATCAATATCATTATCTATTTGTGACAGGACTCCTTATTGGCAGAACATGATAGATGCAGTTACCATTTGTGGTCCGGGGTTTAAAGCCCCAACTGAGGCTGAGTTGAGTGGATACCTCCTGGAGGAAATGGTTGAGGATATGAGGCATGAGCTTGAGGACAACCGAAAGGAGTGGATCGAAAAGGGTTGCACCATCATGACTGATGGTTGGACAGATAGGAGGGGAAGAACACTCCTCAATTTTCTTGTATCCTGTGGAGGTGATTGATCATTCTACTTTCCTACATACATAATTTTGAATCGTGATTGACTATTTCAAATTTTGATTTGTTGATTGCTAATAGTAATTATAATTCGTTGTTTTGTTACTTGTAGGATATACCATGTTCCTCAAATCCATTGATGCTTCTGCTCATGTAAAAAACGCCACATACTTATGTGAGGTTATTGAGGAAGTTATAGCAGAGGTGGGTGAACAACATGTGGTGCAAGTGGTGACGGATAATGCAGCAAGTTATGTTGCTGCAGGTAAACTTTTAACTTTTTAAGTTTTGAAAATAAATTTATTTGAATTTTGAACTTTTTCTAATTCTAACTTAGAATTTCTAAGTTTCCTAAGTTCTAACATGTTTGAAATTTGAATTTCTAATTATCTTAAAATTGTTGTAGGCAAACTTTTGATGGAGAGGCACCCCACCATATTTTGGTCCCCTTGTGCAGCACACTGCCTTGACCTCATGTTGGAGGAAATTGGCAAACTTGAGTGGGTCAAGTCATGTGTGGAAAGGGCAAAAAACATATGTAAGTTTATTTATAATCATTCATTTGTCCTTAGCACAATGAGGAAGTACACAGGAGACAAAGAGTTAGCTCGTCCAGGGATCACGAGGTTTGCCTCGAATTTCATCACCTTGCAGTCCTTGTTGACATCAAGGGATGATTTGAGGAGCATGTTTATTGGGCGGGAGTGGATTTCATCTTCCTATGCTACGACCACTGCAGGGATAGATGTGGTGGATTGCATATTTGATGATGATGGTTTTTGGAGACCTGCTAGAGAAATACTTAAGGTAATTTTATTGCAATTTAACATTTAATATTTTACAGTTTACAATGCTAATTGTTTAATGATTTAGTTTTACCTTATATTATTGAATTATTCTATGTTTAAGTTTTGACTCAAATTTTTGTTTTACTTTATATGTAGGCCACTGAGCCTCTTGTATCTCTCCTACGAACTGCTGATGGGGAGAAGCCCTCTATGGGCTACATATATGAGGGGATGGATAGGGCCAAGGAGGCCATTAGAGCTCAGTATGCAGGAGTGCAGGAGAAGTATGCCCCTATTTGGGACATCATTGATAGGAGATGGCAGAATCAGCTCCACAGACCCATCCATGCAGCAGCTTACTTTTTGAATTCGGCATTTCGTTTCCGTCCTGACTTCAAGGCGGATGAGGATGTTCTCACCGGATTATATACAGTGATCTAGAGGTTGAGTACTGATGAGGATAGCAGTGCTGCAATTATTGAGCTTGATAAGTTCAATAATAAAGAAGGGCCACTTTTCTCTAGCAGGGTAGCCATAGATGCTCGGGAAACAATACAGCCAGGTAAAAATTAAATAATATATTCAATGTTCATGAATCTAGATTCTAAACTTAAAGTTGATTATGTAATTTTAGAGTTAACTTGTAATTTGTAATTTGTAAATGAGACTAATTATTTTTATTTTCCCTTATTTCAGATAGATGGTGGCAAATGTTTGGGGCCACAACCCCAAAACTTCAAAAAATTGCCATTCGTATTTTGAGTCAGCCAAGCAGCGCTTCTGGATGTGAGCGCAGTTGGTCCATGTTCGAGCACATCCACTCGAAGAGGAGAAACAGGTTGACAGTGCAGAGGTTGAATGATCTTGTCTTCGTTCATTACAACCTCCGTCTTAGGATCAGACAGATTTTGGGCACTGACTCCTCTCCGATCATTCTGGAGGAGATTGATCCAGAATCAGAGTGGCTCACAGAGGTTGTAGATCCAGTCTTCACTGAGGAAGACCGTGCGTGGATTGACTAGGTGGATATAGAGGCTGAGGCAGCTAGAGCACGTTCTTCAGGCATTGGTAGACGCACACGTGCACACACAAACACAGGCCCTAGCGACATTCGTGAGCCCATCTTATATGCGGGAGATATGGCTCGACAGTCCTCTAGGACCTACATTAGACGCCTTGCTACTAGGCAGACTGGATACTCAGAGGCTGAGGCTGAGGCTGTAGCCGAGCTTGAGGATGATGTTGAGGATGATGATGACTATGAGCTTGAGGCTTGAGCTGGAGCCTTGTTTTTATATTTTGTTTACAGATATTGATACTGAATCATTGATAGACATATGTTTCAAAGTTTCAAACTTTCATGGATCTTCATCTTAGATTCTTACATAAATTTATGATTTGATGTCTTATGGATCATCTTACATACATTCTATGATTTAAATCATTATGATCATTTGATTTCTATTTACTTCAGCTAGACTACAATTTACATTTTAGATAACATAGTTACGTATGTGATGGATTTTATGTTTCATGTTTATGTATGTTAAGTTTTAACTTCTATTTGATGATGTTATAGTGTGCTTAAGTTATATTCAATAAATGGTGCATGAAATAAGTTTTAAATTGTTAAAATCTTTAAATTTAAAGGGTTTTTTCAAATTTGCCGATTCATCGCCGATTCATTGCCGATTCATTGCCGATTCACGATTCGATTCGGCCTTGCCGATTCCGATCCGATTCCGATTCACGTTTCTTTGCTTTGAACTCACGAACCAAATTCAAAGCGCAATTGCCACAGCGTCTGTCCACATCGCTATTTTATCGAAGAATTATGGAAAATCAAGATTGTGCTTGGACGAGCTTTGCCTGATGTTGAAATCGAGAGCACCCATAATTCCAGTGTTCTATGATGTGAAGCCTTGTGACCTCCGATGGATGGACGAAAGAGGACCTTATGCCAAAGCTTTGGAAATGCACAAGAGAAAGGGGAGACATGACTCCAAAACCATCGAAAACTGGAAATCGGCACTGCGTTGACTTTCCTATCTCAGCGGCTTCGAGCTCGACGCCTGTAACGGGTAAGATGGAAAGGACCTTTACGCTCGTCTTCACTATGGATTAGTGTGTTTCCCTTTCCTTTTCACCACTTTTATACCCTTATTTTAAGAGTTTAGGGTCCGTTTGGCAAGCGGAATTAGGGTTTATGCTCGAAAGTCTTATCACCCTATGACCGTCACTAATCCCATAATTTTTAAAAGGCAAGAAATATGTTTGACCCAAAATCATAAAAGAACTTTTTTTTTTTTTAATGATAAGATACAAAGTCAAGATTATATATCATAATTTGACGACTTGTGCAAAATATCTTCTATTTATCAATGGATGAATTTAAGGAGTTTTTTAATTAAGGTTCATAAAGCATAAAACTTGGTTAAGCTTTTGTCAAATAGAGTTGTGGGTTTAACCATGGAGGAAACTCCATAATTAAGCGTGCTCAAGCTAGAGTAGTACTGGGATGGGTGATCTCTCAAGAAGTCTCGGATCACCTAGATCTTATGAGTGCTAAGTTCCATTTATTCTCATGAGAGATTGGTTTATGTCAGTCAATACTCATGACACATGGGTCAATGAATTGTAGTAAAAAAACTCTACAATTAAATCATGGTAGCAATATCATAATAAATAAATAAATAATATTTTGTGGAAAATATTTTAATAGAATAATTTGACTTCTTGTTCAAAATATATCCTATTTATCAATGGATGAACTTAAGGGACTTTCTAATGAATAATTCATAAGGCACAAAACTTGGGTAAGGTTTTGCCAAATAAGATTGGAAGTGGGTTTAACCATGGAGGAAATTCCATAGTTAAGCTGGAGTAGTATTGGGATGGGTGAAGTACTTGATGGGTGATCTCTAGGGAAGTCTCTATGCTTTACCTCTGTAATCATCAGCTAAATTCAATGAATACTAAGTGTTCCATTTATTTTCAAGAGAAGTAGATTATGTGAATCACTACATAATTAAATTTTGATAGCAATATCATAATTAATCTATTTTATGAAAAAAAAGTTTTCAGCTTGCTAGTTGAATATACTTCTTGACCTTTGCTATAATTGTTTGAATTAAACAGCGATCTTGGGGAGCTGCTGGAAAAAATTGTGCAACAAGTGTCTCGAAAAGTCGAGAAGTCTTCGTTGCACGTAGCCGAATACCTAGTAGGACTTGAAGATGCAGTCCAAGATTTTGAGGAAAAAATGTTATCAGGGCCAAAGCAGCGACAAGATGTGAAAGTTGTGGGAAGTTGTGGGGTTAGTTGGTTGTGGTGGAGTGGGGAAGACTACACTTGCTACTGAACTATTTAATCGCAAGCGTTCCTGCTACAGCTGTGCGAGCTTTCTTGATATGAGAGAAGCTGCCCTAAATGTGTTGCAGGCTCGACTTGTTAAGGACTTGAACCATGTTGATTTCAAAATCGATTTTGTCAATGAAGGAACCGAAATTCTCCGTAATCGTCTTTCCTCATCCCATGCTCTCATAATCCTAGATAATGTTGATAGCAGAGATCAACTCGATGCATTTTTATCACTCAGAAATTTGCTCAGACATGACAGTCTTATTTTAATAACATCTCGTAACAGAGACCAGCTCTCAAGCTCTGGAGTGTCTCTGATTTATGATGTGCGTGGTCTCAATAGGAAACACTCTGAAGAACTGTTCTGTTTTCATGCTTTGTGCATGTGCCACCCGCCGCCCGCACATAAGCGCCTGGTTGAAGACTTTCTAAATGCCTGCAATGGATTGCCGCTGTCGTTGAAGTTGATTGGTGCACTCTTGTATAAAAGAGACTTATCCTTTTGGAATTGTCAATTAAATAAGCTTTCAAAAATACTTCCCTCTGAGATAACTGAGAGGCTGAAGATAAGCTTGGACGCTCTAGACAGGCACCAGAAACAAATCTTTCTGGACATTGCATGCTTCTTTGTAGGTGAAGATCAAGACCTGGCAATTAGGGTTTGGGATGGATCCGACTGGAATGGTACGCAAGGGCTTCAAACCCTCAAGGACAAATGCCTCGTTGAAGTAGATGACAAAAATGTTATCAAAATGCATGATAATCTTCGTGACATGGGAAGGGAAATTGCAGAGGAGGACTCTTCAAAGTATCCATGCCGTCTATGGAAATCCTGTGACATTCCCACTTTGCAGAAACAACTATCGGTATGATAACCAACATCCTCTGTTCTTTCTCTATAAGCCCTAAAACTAAAAACAGTATGTTTTGATACTGCTAATAGTTTTTAAATATTTGGGGAGATGTTGTGGACAGTTTGAAATTTCTCATAACACAAGGCGATGATTTAAAAGACATATTCAGAAGAGCTTCTCCAAGTTTGATATGGCTTCACTGGTGCAATTTTCCATACCCTGGGATCCCTCGGTGGATACCTCTCAAGCACTTAAGGGTATTGGAGCTCAATTCTCAATCGAGCCTTACAACATTATGGAGCAGTACAGTAAAGGTATCCATTTTTCCAGCTTTACAAGTACTCTTTCAGTTCTGAAATTTTGAATTCTTTTTCTTTTTCAGATCTAAATTTCAAATTGTTGAGATGACTCATGCATGTGAAGCTAACTCTATTTTATTAAACTGTCTGTTAGTGAAATTGTTCACTAATTTATAATCATGTAGATGGAGATGAAAGGATCATGTGTTTCCGAATCTAAAATTCTTATCTTAAAATTTTCTATGGTTTTTAATAGTCTGAATTCATATTGAAGATGTAGTATTGGAACAATTGTGTGATTTGTTGAAAAGTGATGCGAATGAGGCATGGTTTGTTTCTAACTTCATAAAATATTCATTTATATGTTTTTAAGTGATTAGTTTTGTTTAGGTATGTTTTTAAGTTTTTGGATTTTTTTCTTTACTCTGATTAGTTCTGTTTAGGTAGGTCAGAGTGAAAACTTTAATAATAACATGAATCATGATATGAGAAAAGTTTAATATAGGTCAATGAGTTTGATTCAAAAACTACATAGTTGAATCTGATAGCAATATCACAATTTCATTTGTGGGAAATATCTCCTACTTGTCAATTGATGAACTTAAGGGACTTTCTAATGAATGATTCGTAAGGCACAACACTAGATGAAGGTTTTGCAAATGAGATTGCAAGCAGAGTGGATTTAACCATAGAGGAAAGTCCTTCACATCTGTAAGCATCGCATAGATCCAGTGAATATTAAGTGTTTCATTTATTCTCATAATAGATTTATATGAATCGCTTCTCATAAGTCAATAAATTTGACTCAAAAACCACACAAATCCTGATAACAATATCTCAAATAAAAGACATGTATTAAAATTGTATTAAAATTTCCTTTGTATTTTTGCAAGTTTTATTTTAAACTTACATGATAATGGTCAGGTACCTGTTGAACTGAGACAGTTGAGCATTAATGGCACACTCTCCGGCTTCCCAGAATCAATAGGGCAGCTGATGTACCTAGAAAAGCTTGTACTGAAGGGCAAGCTTGATAATAATGGCCAGATATTCTCCTCTACAATGAAGGCCCTGCGAGGCTCATTTTGCAATTTGCAGTCACTCAAACATCTGGACTTAGTGGGATGCAAAGACATGAAGTTCCTTCCACACGATTTAGGGAATTTAACCAGTTTAGAACATTTAAATCTTTCTTACTGCAAGAATTTAAAAGAGCTGCCAGAAACCTTTAGCAATCTTGCCAACCTTAAATATCTTTGTTTGAAGGATTGCACCGAGCTGAATATACGTAGCCATGTTCTACATAAATGTTTTAAACTGGAGTACCTAAATCTGAAAAGCTGTAAGAAGATAGAAAGCCTGCCTATCACCGTCGACAATCAGCAACATCTAAAAGCCCTAAATGTGGAAGGAACAAGCTTAACAAATTTACCAGAAAGAATTGGAGAGCTAAGCGATTTGAAATATCTGAAGCTAGGGAGCCCTTTCCTGAGAGAGTTGCCTCAGTCAGTCGGAA
This sequence comes from Cupressus sempervirens, assembly GCA_028749045.1. NCBI lineage: Eukaryota > Viridiplantae > Streptophyta > Pinopsida > Cupressales > Cupressaceae > Cupressus > Cupressus sempervirens. The sequence goes on along the minus strand of CM053785.1, from coordinate 251,924,819 downwards.
TGTTGACAAGCCTAGAAAGACTAAAAATCTCCGAATCAAAAGCAGTCTCTTTGCCAGGAGTGGGAGATATGCGGAATCTTGGCTCTCTAGTTGTAAGACACTCCCCACTTGAGAATTCTCCTGACCAAGTACAACTTGGTGTTTCATTTTCACAGCCCATGTTTTTGCTTAAACGAATAAGTCTCCACGGGACTAAAATATCAACAATAAGCATTTCTGAGAAACTTTGCCCTAATCTTGAAGACCTGGACCTTTCCAGTTGCCACAATCTAGCATCTGTCAATGAGCTCCCACCAACGCTGGTGAAGTTTGATTTGAGCGATTGCAGAGCAGTAGGGATGGTCTCGGGGCTGTGTCAATGTGTTCAACTCAGAGAAATTAACATTGGAGGGTGTGAGCAATTGAAGGACCTGCCGAGTCTCGAACTCATGATCTCGCTGGAAAAGCTTTGTGCCAAACATTGCTACAACTTGAAAAGGTTGAAAGGCCTTCAGAAGCTTCCCAACCTTCGAGAACTAGATGTGAGCATGTGCCGTGAGCTAAGATGGTTGGCAAGGGAAGAAACTTCGGGTTCTCTGCAAAATATTGTAGCAGGTGATGGACGTTTGAAATTCCTGGAGAAGTTGTACGCAGCTGGTTGTTGGCGACTACAGAGAATTGAAGGGCTGCAAGAGATGGAACGGCTAAAAGAGGTTCACATCTCTGTAAGTAAAACGCAAACATGGAATGAAGTTCAGGTAAATCTTGTTTTCTCACTTCACTCGATGAACTTATTTTCCATCCATTTGTTTCAGGATGCAGTTGTTTAAAGTCTTCTCAAATAAATTTTTTCTATATATAGTATGTCAATTGAAAAAAGATCACATTTTAATCCTTGCACCATAAGGTTTTTTTGTTGTACATGTGAGGGTCAAAGGCTAATCACTTTGAGTTGGCCAATACAACAATGATAGAAATCAAATAATGTATCATTTATAAATTTACATGTATCAAATTAATCATAAAAAAATTATTAGTATTCTTTATTTTATGAATTAAATACACTTTTTTAATACTTGTTAATAGACTAAGTACTATTGTAATGTTTTTTGAATTATATACTTTCACTAATAATTAAATTTTTTAATTTCTATTTTTAAGAATTGTATTTTTGTAAGCTTGATTCATTCGTTTAAATTTTTATATTTTAGTATTATATTTTTTTATAATATAATTTTTGTCATTTAATTGATGATCTAAGAAATATTATTATATGTTATTATTATAAAAATATGATTATTTTTATATTATAATTTATTTATAATATAATAGTATCATATGACATATATCAATAGAGGAAAATCAGACCTAGTTGTACTTGACAATCATTTCTTAATGTATTCTATGCTAGCAGGGCTTACAGTATAAATTGCGGCAGCTAATATTCTGCGCAAAGCTGGGAAATCGGTATGATGTTGAAGTATTGAACTCCACCATAAACTCCTTTGGAAATTCCTTAAACGTTATCACGCAAAGATGTGAGTCATCGTTGAAGATGACTTTGAGGCAGTGCACCAACACTAGCTCAACAGGTTTCGAAGCCCAAGGTGGATTTCCTTCGAAGATGAGATTGAAAATGTCAGGCAGTTCAGGTATGATATGCTTTGTTATAAATGAGGATCTTACGGTGTATATGGGTTTTCTCAATGAGTTGAAAGGTGATGTCGTCCTCAAGTGCACTGATTGTAGCGTGCAATGCTACGTAGCACACATTGACAGTGACTCACTTCTGTTCGAGATTCCTGGGACACCTCGCTCTCATCAAATGTCGATAGTGAAGGCGTGGATGGTGAACAAGGGAAGGGGAGAAGTAGCAAACCTCAGAGGACTGTGGACTATGATATGCTCTCGGTTCTTCTCTTATAGTTGTTGATTTATGTTTGCTTATACATGTGATTTTGAAAGGCTGGTGCAGCTTATATCTTTGGATTTAATAAGCAGCAATTTCAATTTTTAAAATGATGTTAGAACTTCAATGGATAGTTAGCTATTCTTAAACATTACATATTAAGGAAGGAATTAAGCTTTTAAAAAAAAGTCAACTTTGACTATTTAGCACTTTTAGTCTATAAATGAAACCTTAGTGTGTGATGTTTAACATATCTCATATCTAAAGCAACAACTTCAATTTAAAAGAGTTGTTGAAAAAGCAATGGAAAGAGTTTATATTTTTAGTGTCTTTAATTGTGGATACCACTGAATATGTGATTTAGATATGGACAATTCTGATTTTGTTATCAATCAGGGTAAGATTGCGTACATGTTTTCTAATTTCTTCATTTTAAGCTATGTTACATTACGGTCTTAGCTCTAATTTAATTAATTTGGCATGTTGACTGATCAAAAACCCGATCTTATCATCAAGGGTATATGCAGGATCATGGTGTGCCAAAAAGTGGCAATGTGAAAAAAAAAAAAGTTTGAAAACGTCTAAAAGAGTTCCAAAATTCGCTCTGACTTTTTTTCACCCATCCAGATACCAAACTTGGAAAGTAAGACCCAACCCTTATCGGGTATCTGATAATATCAAGTATCCAATATTGTATCGGATACCCAATATTATATCAAGTATTCGATTTGATATCAGATACCTGATATTATATCGGATACCCAATATCTATCAGTGTTATAAAGGAAAAAAAAAGCACAACCCGCTTGTTTTCATCGTCATATTTCGGGTTTTGCAGCATAGATATCAAGTTTTCAATCGGATACATGACATAAGATTTTTTTAAAAAAAAATTTAAATCAATTTTAGTATAAATTTAATAAATTTTATCATAAATTTGTCAGAATTTAAGATTTTTTTGATAGAAATTGTTAAAATTAAAGTTTTTTAAAAATATAAATTATGTTTTCCAAATTAATAGGAATGGTTGATCAAAATGATGACACTGAGACAAGGAATACTATTCCTTGTAACCCCCCACCAAACGATCCAGTGCCCCCACAAAAGCGTCCACCAAATGATCCTTTACCCCCTCAAAACCCTCCCCGAATAGAGGATTTGATAATTGAAACTCTCACCAAATCGAGGGCCTTGCGAACAACATATAATAATGTGCCCGCATTGGCTCCTATGTTATCCATGTTAAACACCATAGTGGATAACATTGAAACCCTTACCAATGAACAAAATGTTGCTCTTCGTTGGCGTGATGAAATGCATGAGATGTTTGATGATGGCTTGGACTATGATGAGGTTGTAGCCCTCAATATAACCAAAGATGATTTGACTGGCCGTTTTGCGAACCCAAAAATTGGTTTACCAGTAGATCGTAAAAAATTGAAACTGTTAATTAAATGGTGCACAAATGATGTCATACGTGCAAACTTTTGGAATTGTTGGTGGATGGTTTTTGATATCCCTCCACATAGAAATTTAGAGGTGCCATTTTATTTCCTTAGAAAATTATATGTAGAATTTGTGTTGGGCCTCAAGGTGAACTATTGGAGCATGAAGCCCAACATGGGTGTAGGGTGGGAGCTCCTCAGTATAGACCCTCTTCCTAGTAGAAGAAAGTTGGCACTTTTGTCCCCCTTACTAATGTCTCCCCCCCTCCTTGAGTGTAGCATCCTAATATTATCGTAGAGGCTAGCTCTCAAACCATTAGAGCCATTCATAGACTAAGTAGCCTATTGATATCTCAGACTAGGTCAGTCCTACCTCACCATGTTGATGATGTTGTGCTAATTCATCATCAACTAGCTCATCACACTTTTGTGTGCCCCACACTTGCATTACATGCAAGAATATTTTCCTGGGTCCCATAGGTGATCTTCTTGAGTATTATTTTTTATTAGATGAGGATACACCAGACGCACGTGCAGAGGCTACAAACCCTGATGCAAGAGAGGAGGGGAATGCAGAGGCATGGACTCCTATGTCGGTACGTGTATACATTTTTTTTGTTATGACATATGTGATTTAAAGTTAATTTTTATAGAATAATTTTAATTTTTAAGCCATACTAGCTTATACATGTATGTGATCTTCATTCATGTTTAGTTGATGATCGAGGAGGAGTCGAGACAGGTTGATGATGCCATGCTCTTGACCATTTCATTTGGCCTTAAGACATCTACGGTACATTATGTTGTGTTCTCATTGTCTTTTTTATTTGATATTATAGCATATATGGTTTCTAATCTTTCTTTTATCTTGCAGGTATCACCTGTCCTTGGGGGACAAAGTGAGGGGGATGAGCCAACACCCATTGACAAAGGAGGTAATTAGGTGCTTTTATTTGATTAAATATCAATGCATTCTTGTAAAATGTTTATGGTAATGAAATTTAATTACATTCTTTATTGTATATAGGTCATGGCTACTGGCGATGAGTCCATACAGATTCCATGTCATAGATGCTCAGGCATTTCCATTCACACCTAGAGCCCCATTGTATGTATAAGTATCATTTATTTTTCATTTTCCTTATCTTCATAAATAAATTCAAAACAAAATTCTATGATATTAACAACTACTATATTGTATCTCATAGGAAACTCCTAATGCACATGAGGGTCGATGGGAGAGTTTTGTAGATTTGATGATGCAACCACTATATCCTGAGGAGGAGCCTACACTAGTAAGTTGTAATTTGAATTCATGATTAAATATGTTATAAATTTACCGTGCTATGAATTATAATGTTATAGTTTAAGTTGTAGATTCATCTGACAAACATATTTGAACATACACAGGCCACAATAAGCAAGGTATAAGCATTGCTAAGGGCATACGAGTGGACTCCTGACTAGTGCAAGAGGTCGATGAGAGAGGTATTTATTATGAAAGTTTAATAGTATAAATCTTCATTAAAAAAAAGATCATTGTGCATTTGAGTAATTCAATGTTAGATACAAAGAATCATATAAATTTAGTAGTCTAACTTTGGGTTTTCCTTTTTTGTTTATGTAGGAGGCATCTGATCCACCTAGTGCAGCGAAGAGGCTACATTTTGATCATCCACCAACACCCTAGGATAGTATAGTTATCATAGGATGTGTCATGAGACATTTTGAGATGGCATATGCCACATTGTTTATAGAAACATTGATATTATACACATTCTAATGGCATGATCAGCCACATTTTGTATATGGATCTATGTATTTTGATATATATATTTGTGTACTTTGTCTATGGATACATGTATTTTGATATATATTTTTGTCATTTATGTGCACAATGATATACATATTAATTTATTATCTAGTATTGTTCAATTTATCGTAGTAGATCATGTGTATCGTTCATGTTTATGGAATATCACTAATTTTGATCATGTTTGTTGTATTCCATTCAAATGCAATAATTTGTGAATAACATTTTAACAACCTTTATTATCAAATTTGGATGCAATGTTTAATTTGAAGTGCTATCATGACATGAACACACTTGTTAACCTCCTACACAAGGCTCACGTAACCCATACTGATCTACTTAACAAAACTAGTTTCATTAATGCATGTTATCATTTCACACCTTATATAGGTGTTTCCAGCCTTGTATGGTCATGCTCAAACCCCTAACTAACTCTTTGCACTCATTTTCACTTTGTAAGAAAAAGTTGCAAAAGTTCCAAAAGTTCCAAAATTGCAATTTTGCAACTTTTGCAACTTTGAACAATTTTTGTTATAACTTTAAATTCTGAATTAGAGAAGTTCACCAAACTTGGAAGGGGTTATCAATAATTCTCACGAGCTCTAAGTTACAACCTTTGGAAGATCAACCTCAAAATGCACTTAGAGCACCTTTGAGACTCCTTAGTATGGGGTGGTCGTGGACGATGGATGGTCTCCATGGATGGAACAAGGGTGTCACTAGGGTTCACCCACCCATCCGAAGCTAATGGTGCTAACAATTCGATGCCAAGATCAGCAGTTTCAAAGTTACATTGTGGTGCACCTATGAACTAAGACACACTGCAAGTTTTGACATTGAGTGATATCACTCTGCCAAATCCAAACAAAATGTGATATGTCGAAAATGAGATATGTTATTTTAGGCCTTGGCATCACCGTCCTGTAGAATTCAACATTTCATTGATAGCTCTCACAAACTCTGAGTTACAACCCTTAGAAGATCAACCTCGAAATGCACTTAGAGCCCTATGACCTATGACCTATCGCGATGCATCTCATGATAACGTATGTCCCTAGGGGCCCTAGGACCCCTAGGGACTCATGTGGTTGGTTCCAATGCATTGAGAGAGGTCATAGGTCCACTCTACGCATCTCATGACAACATATGTCCCTAGGGGCCCTAGGACCCCTAGGGATGCATGTAGTTGGTTCTAATGTGTCAAGAGGTGTCATAGCTTAACCTATGACCCCTTTTAACACTTTTCATGACAACCTATGTCCTTAGGGGCCCTAGGACCCCTAGGGAGGCATTTGGTTGGTTCTAATGCGTGTAGAGGGGTCATAGCTTAACCTATGACCCCTCTCAACTCATTTCATGACAACCTATGTCCCTGGTGGCCCTAGGACCCCTAGGGAGGCATTTGGTTGGTTCCAATGTGTGTAGAGGACCTATGACCCCTGTCAATGCATTTCATGACAACCTATGTCCCTATGGGCCTTAGGACCCCTAGGGATGCATGTGGTTGGTTCTAATGTGTCGAGAGACATCATCGATTAACATATGACCCCTCTCGATGAATTTCATGAAAACCTATGTTCTTAGAGGCCCTAGGGCCCCTAGGGAGGCATTTGGTTGGTTCCAATGCGTGTAGAGATCTCAATGCATTTCATGACAACTTATGTCCCTAGAGGCCCTAGGACCCCTAGGGATGCATTTGGTTGGTTCCAATGCATCAAGAGGGGTCATAGGTTCCTCTCAATGTATTTCATGACAATGTATGTCCCTAGGGGCCCTAGGACCCCTAGGGATGCATGTGGTTGGTTCTAATGCATCAAGAGGCATCATAGGTTAACCTATGACCCCTTTCAAGGCATTTCATGACAACATATGTCCCTAGGGGTTCTAAGACCCTTAGTGATGCATGTAGTTGGTTCTAATACATCAAGAGGCATCATAGGTTAACCTATTACCCCTCTCGATGCATTTCATGAAAACCTATGTCCCTAGGGGCCCTAAGACCCATAGGAACACATGTGGTTTGTTCTAGTGCGTTGAGAGGGGTCATAGGTTAAACTATGACCCCTCTCGATGCATTTCATGACAACCTATGTCTCTAGGGTTCCTAGGGCCCCTAGGGACACATTTGGTTGGTTCTAATACATCGAGAGGGGTCATAGGTTAACCTATGACTCCTCTCGATGCATTTCATGACAATGTATTTCCCTAGGGGCCCTAGGACCCTTAGGGATGCATGTGGCTGGTTCTAATGCATCAAGAGGCATCATAGGTTAACCTATGACCCCTCTTGATGCATTTCATGATAACCTATGTCCCTATGGGGCCCCGGACCCCTAGGAATGCATGTGGTTGGTTCTAATGCATTAAGAGGCATTATAGGTTAACCTATGACCCCTCTGGATGCATTTCATGACAACCTATGTCCCTAGGAGCCCTAGGAGCCCTAGGAGCCCTAGGGAGGTATTTGGTTGGTTTCAATTCATGTAGAGGGGTCATAGGTTAACCTATGACCCCTCTCAATGCATTTCATGACAACCTATGTCCCTAGGGGCCCTAGAACCTCTAGAGACGCATGTGGTTGGTTCTAATGCATCTAGAGGGGTCATAGGTTAACCTATGATCCCTCTTGACACATTTCATGACAATATATGTCCCTAGAAGCCCTAGGACCCATAGGGACCCATTGGGAATGCGTCAAAAGGGGTCACTAGGGGCCCTAGGGACATATGTTGTCATGAAATGCATCGAAAGGGGTCATAGGTTAACCTATTACCCCTTTCAATGCATTTTATGACAATATTATATTTTATAATAATATAATATTGTATATTTTAATATAATAATAATATATTATTAGATCATATAACAATAATAATCATATATGTTACTAGATTATATATTTAATAATAATAATAACCATATATATCATTATATATAATAATAGTCATATAATATTACTATATATATTTAATAAAAATAATATTTATCATATATATTACTATATTCTATTTAGTTATAATTATTATTATTATATTTATAACTATATTATATTTAATAATAATAATCATACATATTACTATAATATAATAATAATTATAATCATATATAATAATAATAATAGTTAATAATAATAATATCAATGTCCACACTTCCTCCAAATAAATTTCCCTCTAAAACACTCTAAAGTTTCCCTCTCAAACTTATTTCCTCTCAAATTTCCCTCCCTCCAAAATTGCAATTGGAAAATCTTTCCTCTCAAATCTCCCTCCAAAATTTCAAATGAAAAATCATGTACCTGACCAGATACTCGATTTCAAATCAGGTATTCGATTTCAAATCTAATACTTGATTTGATTTCAGGTATCTGATTAGGATCGGTATTTACCAAGCCTATTTGGTCAACCAAAAAATGTGTTTAAGAAGGGTTTGACTGACACTCACACTTCAGGTAGCCATCTAACAATGTTATTTTCATCAAAATTGAATGAAACAAAAAGGGGTTTTTTATAACAGTCTCGAGATTCCATCAATATAATTGCTATTAAATTTTGAGTTCGATAATTATTTATTAGTTAATTTTAAATGAAGATGATTGTAAAGTGTTGATTGACATACTGATTGAAAAATAGCTATAACTTTCAAATGATATAACATTTTTTAAATCCAAAAGTTGCGTCACATTCTATGCTTCGCCTAGTATAAGAAAAATAAAGATTAATTTGGTAAAGTTTTCTATTAGTTAAGGTGGTTAGACACGAGAGTTTATTTTTCAAAAAAGTTTTAGTAGAAAATTCATATTTAATTATTTATTTGGAATAAAATCTCCAAAAATATGTGTCACATTCAGGCATGAGTCTACTGTTTATATGTATAATTATATTATAAAAATTATCATTTGATTTTGATTAAGGTGGTCAAGCATACACCTACTTTTTATTTTTGCCCTGAAATTTTTGTAGTATTGCATTAAAATCCAAACGTTTGACCAATCAATTATTCTTTTCTCTAGATAAGACCTAGTAGTTTAGAAACTAAATTCAATTTCCTATAGATTATTTTCTAACAAATTTTTGACATAAAGTCTAGAACCACTTTAAAATTATGTGTCAAGTTGAGATAACCCTGATTTGCTGATTTTTCATTGCCACTTAAGGCTATAGTTTGGTTGACCATGATCCTACACATACCCTTAACTAATACTTTGTCCTTCAGCTTAGAACAAGATAGGTTTATTAACTTTTCTAGGACTAGTAATACACACATACTTGTCTTTTGGATTAAATATCACCCACAATAATCTTCATCTTGTTTGAATTGAGAATTCATATTTAGTATGATTTATTTTCTATGTCATCTTTTAATAAGCAATATCATAATCAATGGATGCATAATGCCCTATTTAATTTTTCAAAATTATCCTATTTTTACATATTAAGATTATAAAGATCATTTATATCTATTCGACTATTACAAACAACAATGTAAAATTTAGGTTTGAGTCTATGGGATTGGAGTTTAGCTAAGAAATAATATATTTTTATTTTTAAAAATATGATAAAAGATAAATTACTTATTTATACATTTAGGCATATATTTGTTAGAGCTTAAGGTTTTTTTTGTTGACTATTTAAGAGATATAATTTGATCCAAACAAAATAAGCTATATATATTTTCTAGAACAATATATAAGTTAGAGGACAAACAACCAATTTCTTTAGACATCTACCATTTGAGCACCTTATACATCAAATATATGTATTTCTTGGTAACACTAGAATATAATATATCAATTTTTGAAAGTAGATATGCAATGGGTGAATAGTAATATTTCTAGTTTCATGTAAATATCCTTTTCACTCGAACGTTAATCAGTTTTATGAATTCAAGTATGAAAAAAGGCTTAAATTTTTTTCACATATTCACATCAAATAAATTTCAATTATACTATAAAAAGATATTCAAGAGATTTCATTTGGAACAAGATATGGCCATTAAATACATAAATTCTTAAATTGCATGTATAATGCATATAAATAAAACAAGAAATATCACTAGAGAAATATGTCCTCTAGATAAATGATATAAAATATAAAATATTTTAATATAAACTATATGAGAATGGTCTTTGAACAAAATAACATACTCATACTATATTCTTCGGTTTCAAAGATTCAATAATGTTTGTTTGATTTTAGAATATATTGGTTTAGTATATTTTAGTTTTGACAAAGTTTAAATACTCATAGTATATTCTTTGGTTTCAAGATTAAATAATGTTTGTTCTCTCCTAGAGTATAATGGTTTAATATATTTAACTTTCAAAAAATTTTAAGTAATATTATTAAGGAATGTGAGTTCTAACCTTTCATCTACATTCTTTGGGTCAATAGGCTATGCATAAGAATATTCATTGTATTGCACCATTGGTTGGTCTATGCTAATTCAAAAAACTATTTGTCCCTCTCTTTTTCAAGTGTATCTAATTTAGTATGATGTAAAAATTTTGATCTATGAGTTGATTCATATTGAAAATTATCCCATATTCAAATCCTTGTCGATATAACATTTTTATGACATGTACTATTAGTCACATAGGTGTGATGACATACATAGTAGGCCTTTATGCACATTACAGTGAGTTTAATAAAGAAAGTAGAGGATTGAGCAAAAACTATATCACATAGTGAATCATTGGAGGATATTATGAAAAAGGGTTCAAACACTCTCTCAATGAAAACAATTATATAATATTAGCACATAAGGATTTTTAGAGGTTAGTATGATTACATACACAACCAAAGAGTTAGGGGCTTCTTAGTATAATCATATTTTTAGATTTTGAAATTTTTATTACCTTGGTAGATAAATCACTTAATTATTCACCTACAAAATAATTGTAAGTGGTCATACTAATGCAATTTAAAAACTATACTTTCATTAGGCTCAAAGAAGGAAGGAAATGGTGTTCTTTTTTTCCTATAATGAAACAACCCACTATCTATCTATCTATTGTTAGAAAGAAAAGTCCACCAAGATAGTTGAAGGGGAGAGGGGGAGGTGGGGGTGAATTGAAGTTATGCAAAACTAAAACAACTCTCAATATCCTTATTAATTCTAAAACATGTAAATAGTAGATGCAGCAACCATACACATTAACACCATATTTGTTAACTAGGGAAACCCTTGAGAGGGAAAACCCTAGTGGGGATGCTACCCACAAGATTATGTACTAATATGAATGTTCCTTGTGAAAGGACAAACCCTGTTAGGAGTCAATTAAATACATTCAATACATATGAGTCCCTATTAGGAGTTTAAAGATCAGCCTTGAGGCTTTCCCAATTACAATAATAATATAGGACCAACTTAAGATATTACATTACAATATTACCATCTTTTTTTATAAAATTTAATAGTAATATGTCAACTCATATTCTTCATAACTTTAAACTCATTGATCATCTGGATGTGCATGATTAACCACATGATCTTCAACATGTATTCAACCTCTATCTAAGATTTCTCAACCAAATTCTATCTCTATTAGGAGATACAATCAAGACATCAGTACCCACTTTCCAAAAATATTGTTTGAAAGATACCTTCACTAAATCCATCATAACTCTATCCAATATTCATATTTCTATGCATGCTCTTAACTGTAGCATCTAGACATACTCCAAAATATTTCCTCAATCACACATAATCTCATCATTAATCCTCAAACCACACAAAGCCAAACTCAGTCTACTGCTTTGTCAGTCTTCACAAAATAACCAACAGGTTGAGATCAATTAAAAACTTTATCATGAATGCAATACAAAACCTCTAAATCATGTCTCAAAAAATCCTAGGATACACCTTCATAGGATTGCCATCATTATTCATGCTAAAAATCTCCCCCTTTTTCATTGATGAGAATATAGATGAAAAACATCTAAGTTCCATGAATACCAAATGTCTCTATTGCAACTACTCCCCCATTCATGTTGTCCATGAATGTCAACTATAAAATAACCATCATGAATAAGGAAGGTGTTAATCTCTCCCTTACATCAACATCTTTTCAAATACTCTTCACCAATCCTTTAATATCCTTTTCATCAATCAATATCTCCTTCAAGATCATCTCTCCCCCAAAGGACATTGATCATACATGGATGCTCTTCATGCATTATTGTCTCCCCCATTGACATCAATGACAAATGTATCATTATGTTAATTCTCTAACTATGATCTGAACAATAAGCTAAAGTGTCCAAAGACATTTTTTGCATTTAGTTTCATATGCATAAATTTAATTGTTAAATTACTTAAATTGAAATTATATTTCAAATTGCATTGGATTTACCTTTCCTTTCATTCAGTTGTACATGGGAGTTACAAATTTGAGTCTAACCTATATAATTCCTTGTTAGATGAAGTTGTATACTTAAGGGTTCCTTTTATCCCAAAACCTCCTTAATTCCTAGGAATATTAATAGGACCAACATGCATATTAATGATACTAGTACTATCGTGAAGAATAAATATTCTCATTATTCCCATGCTAAAGAAGGTCATGTATGAGTTCCTCCAATCCAAGTCCATGAACTTCCCATGATTTTAAAAAGTATGAACAATCGCTAGCTCAAGGATACCATAATCATGAGCCCCTTTCCATTGTAGAAGGCTTAAGAAAACTTATTCATCATGATTAACATGGTTTTAACCTCTTGCATATATTTTATCATCTCATTAAAACTAATGTCAACCTCATTATGGATTGTGCTCAATATTTAGGATTTCTTCCACCTACAAAAAATGTTGAAACCTCTTTTCCTATCTCTACTTCTAATCCTAATGTACATTCTCTTACGCTCCACCTATCATCACAACTACTATCCAAAATTCCAATCCTACACATGTGATTCATCCCAATACTATACTTTCTTCTATTCCTTCCAATGTGTCATGCATTTTAGTGCCTTCATCCATGCCACTTATCATAGTGTTCCTTTTTCATATTAAACCTTTCCCTTAATATCCAACAATTCTCCTAATAGTTCTCATGTTTCTTATCCTAGCATTCTTGGTACCAATTCTACCATTAATATATTAGCTCAAATCATGTCTTCTTTTGAGAAACAAATTTATTTCATGACTCAGTTCAAGTTTAGTTTTCTTAGATGTGATATTTGTATTATCCTGCAAAGTATTGATATTCTCATTTTGAGACTTATAATAGTAAGGGTGACCATCTAACTCATGTCAAATATTTTTAAACCTTGTTTTGATGTTTCTCATGACTACATGTTCATGAAAATTTTATTTAATAGAAAATTTTGAGACAAAGCATTGCAATGGTATTTTTCTTTGCCTCATTATTTCATTGATTCCTTTTATAAATTTGCTAATCTTCATTCAAAAATTTGAACCCAATATTGATCCTAATAATTATTTGAATGATCTAATGCATTATAGACAAGGTCTTAGAGTAAAACTTAGTGATTTAAATGATAGATTTAAGTGTTTGCAAAATTGGATTTCTTGTCATGTTCTTGATCTATTGATACATAACAAAATTTTATATCTAATTTACAAAAATACATTAGAGATAATATGCTTCTTTCTAAATTTGTTAGAATTGCTTTAGAATAACTGAGAGGGGGGGAGGGGGGGTGTGAATCAGTTATTCAAGGTCCAAATGTCCCTTGCAAACTTTTCACTAAGTGTAGTAAATCCATTCAATCATTCATTCATCCAAACTTTAACTTATCTAATTAGCAAGTTACTGCAAATCAACATGTATGCATAACACATAAGAAATCAACACATGACACAGTGATTTATGTGGAAACCCAATTTGGAAAAAACCACCAGTAACATGCTACTCAATTCTCACCCTTCTAAAGTGATGCCCTATGAAAGGCTTTCCCTATTAAAGGCTTACAACACATTGTTAAATGTGACCTTGTTAGAGGATTTAACCACCCTATTAGAAGTGGGCCTAGTTAAAGGACTTTAGAACATTCACTTAGAATGCCACCCTATTAAAGGATTTACAAATGGCTGTTAGGCCAACCTAAGTCCATACAATTTTTAGATCTAATAAAATTGCTAGAGTATTAGAAAATATTGACTTGACTACAACATACAACTTATCCTGCAGATCTCAAATCACTTCTCAACTCATACCCCTGTCTAGCCTTCTATCTCTACAACTCTTAACTGCATGCCTTATCTTTCATGATTTGTCTCCTTGAGTCTCCATACTCAATGTATCAATGCAATCATCTCGTCATGACCACTTGTATAAGTAGAGCCTTGGTTCTCTTCCTTCTCCTAGATGTCTCCTTCTTGATACCCTTTCAACCACTTCACATATTTGGCACTTCTACAGCAACAGTATCAGCAGCTCTTTTCTTCTTGGTTTATGACTTCTTAAATAGAAGTATTGGAGTTCCTTTTCCTACTCAATTCATCTTTTTCTTCAATTTCAATTCACATGGATTAGGTAGGATTCATTACATCTAACCCATATTTTGTTTCTCTAGAAACTTCTTGAATAATCCATTAGAATTCGCCCAAAATAATTTACATAGGTTTCTATGCCAACAACTCATCATCCTTATCCTCAAATTCATTCACAAAATTCAATGTAACCACTAAGTCAACGTGGATTTTGAAAATCTTTATTATTTGAAATAATGCAGCAGCTCAACACTATTGAAATACTAGTGCCCGACACATACTATGTTACTCGACATCAACTATGTTTTCCTTGATGCTCGACACTAGAAGATCACTCGGCACATGAAGATCACTCGACACCAACTAATTTTTTTTTGATTCTCGGCACTTGTTCTTCACTCAGCACAAACTAGATTTTTTTCATTACTCAGCTTCTACTGAGAGTTTTCTTGGCTTCAACTAACTTGCTCAGCACCCACTAAAGATTTTAGTCTAAGCTTTGCAGTCATCCTTGTTATAGCTTCTTTCTCTAATGTTTCTAAGTGTGACCAACCTCTATATCTTTGAGTATGTTATCAATACACTACTTAGCCATTGTCTTAACTGATCCTGACACTTTATTACAACATCATAACTCAAAATTTTCCTTAGGTGCTCTTGTTACATCTTGTTGATCAAATCCTCTTCATCAATCAACTAAGTGATAGCACTTGGATCTTATAAGCAAATGTCATTCCTACAAATAGTAGGTTTGACATCAATGGAAAAAAAATGATTGAAAACATTCTTTTACAATAATCTCCCTCTTTGATCTTCAATAACAATAAGCTTTTCAATCAAATTTCCAACAAAATTCTCTTATTTTTCTCAATTATGTGTAGTGTTTCATTATTATTAACTCTAAGTGAGTCAATATGAGAGATTCATTCCATGGATCTTTTCCTATTCTTGTGATGTTACATCTAATTTCAACAAGTTTTAGAGCTTAAATAACTTCATCAAAATCAACTTGAATCATCCAACACTATTTATGAACAAGTGGTAGTAGAATCCAAAGGTGTGGCTCCTTTGTCATCTATTTTTAAATTCACTCATAATTATACTCTGTTAGAATTTCTTTAGAATAAATAAGAGGGGGGTGGGGGGTGTGAATTAGCTATTAAAGGTCCATATGTCCTATTCAAACTTTTCTCTTAATATAGTGAACTAATCCAAGCATTCACTCTTCCAAACTTTAATTTGTCTAATTAGCAAGTTACTGTAAATTAACATGCAAGTATGACACAAAAGAAATCAACACATAACATATTGATTTATGTTGAAACCCAATTTGGGAAAAACCACCAGTAACATGCTACTCAATTCTCACCCTTCTGAAGTGATACCCTATGAAAGGCATGCCCTGTTAAAGGCTTACAACACACACTGTTGAATGTGACCTCGTTAGAGGATTTAACCACCCTATTAGAAGTGAGCCTGGTAAAAGGACTTTAGAACATTCACTTGGAATGCCACCCTATTAAAGGATTTACAAATGGTTGTTAAGCCAACCTAAGTCCATAGGATTTTCATATCTAATATAATTGCTAGAGAGTATTTAAAAAACTTGACCTAATTACAACATACAACTTATCTTGCAGATCTCAGATCACTTCTTAGCTCATACCCTTTCTTGGCCTTCTATCTTTGCAACTCTTAATTTTTTGTTTTATCTTTCAAGCTTCATCTCCTTGAGTCTCCATACTTAATGTACTAGTGCAATTATGTCTTAATAACTACTCTTAGAAGTAGAGCCTCTGTGCTCTTACTTCTCCCAGATGTCTCCTTCTTCACACCCTTTCAATTACTTCACAAATTTTAGCACTTTTGTAGCAACAATATAAATAGCTCTCTTCTTCTTGGTTTATGACTTCTTAAATATAAGTCTTGGAGTTCCTTTTCCTGCTTAATTCATCTTTTTCTCAGTTTCAATTCACATGGATTAGGTAGGATTCATTGCATCTAACCCATATTATGTTTCCTCTAGAAAATTCTTGAATAATCCATTAGAATTTGCCCAAAAATAGTTTACATAGGATTTTGTGCCAACAACTCATCATCCTTATCCTCCAACTTGTTCACAAAATTCAATGTAACCACTAAGTTGGCTTGGATTTGGCAAATCTTCGTTATTTGAAATAATGCAGCAGCTTGGCACTATTGCAATACTAGTGCTCGACACATACTGTGTTACTCGACATCAACTATGTTTTTCCTGATGCTTAGCACCTAAATATTATTCAGCACATACTAAAAAATATTTGATGCTTGGTACCTAATCTTTACTCAGCACTTGAAGATCACTCGGCACACACTAGAAATATCTATTACTCGGCTTCAACTAAGAATTTGCTCCACTTCTACTAACTTGCTTGGCACCCACTAATGAACTTGGTTAAAGCTTTGCAGTCAACCTTGTTACAACTTCTTCCTCCAATTTATCTAAGTGTGACCAACCTATATATCTTTGAGTATGTCATCAATACATTATTTAACCATTGTCTTAACTGATCCTTGCACTCCATTACTACATCATAACTCAACCTCTCCCTTTGGTGCTCTTGTTACATATTGTTGATCAAATTCTCTTCATCAATCAACTAAATGATAGTGCATGAATCTTATAAAAAAATATCATCCCTACAAATAGTAGGTTTGACATCAATGGAAAAATAATGATTGAAAACAATCTTTCACAATAATCTCCCTCTTTGATCTTCAACAACAATGAGCTTTTCAATCAAATTTCCAACAATCTCCCTCTTTGGCATTGATGGCAAACCAAACAGATCAACCATCAAACTAAACTATTCCACCAGAAGTTTACTTGGTTAGAATAGTAAGTCAAATGCCAAAAAAAGTAAATTCTAACATCATATTTCCTACTACTATTCTAATTGACTTATTACACTTCTCCCTCTTTTCTGTTGTATCCTTTATCTTTATCTTTTTCCTTGCTATTCTGGTCAACGTCTGAAACTTCCTTCTATTTCTCTGATCCTTTCTTCATCAACATTTTTTGATCAGTTGTTCACTTCTCCCTCTTTGACAACAATGCCAAAGACATATTAGCATCTTTAATATGCAGATGTAGCTCTTTGCAGATTTAGTCAATCTCTCCCTCTATTACTTCTATTACTTTAGGCATGGATCCCAAAATAAACATTCTCTACATCAATGTGTAAAATCTTCAACATTCTTCTTATTTGATGTAGGGCATTCTTTCTTTTTGGTTCAAATAGCTTTAGCTAGGGGTATCACCCCTAACTTACCTCTAAGATACTCAAAAGCATCTTTAGGTAGTGCTTTTTTGAAGATATCAGCAATCTATTCCTTTGAGCTGACATATTCCATCTTCACTTGTTTTTCTTCCACCAATTCTCTTACATAATAATACTTGATTGCAATGTGTTTAGTTTTAGCATGCATAACTGGGTTCTTGGATATATCGATAGCACTTGTATTATCACAATAAAGTGTCACTAGCTCAATCACCTCTTCTTTCATACCTTGTAGTAAGTGTTTGATCCACAATATATTAGTGCAATTTATAGCAATTGCCACATATTCAGCTTTAGCAATAGATTGTGAGGTGCAGCTTTGCTTTTTGCTTGTCCATGTGATCAACCTCTTTCCTAAGAAAAGTGCTCCTCCACTGGTTCTTTTTCTATCATCAATGTTACCTCCCCAGTTTGCATCAGTGTAAGCTTTCAGTTCAAACTTCTCATTCCTCTTGTAGCATAAACCAAAGTCATCAGTTCCTTTCAAGTATCTTAGTATTCTTTTTACTACCATTAAATGATTTTCTCTTAGATTGGCAGAAAATCTTGCTACTATTCCAACAACTAATGCAATATTTGGTCTACTATGTACAACATATTGCAATTTTCCAATCATTGACCTATACAATGTCTGATTTACTTCAGTAGATTCATCATTCTTTGATAGTTTATGACCTATTGCCATTAGTGTGCTAACTAGTTTTGAGTCTTCTAGCCCAAATGTTTTAAGTACTTCCTTGTTGTATTTAGATTGGGTCACAAATATGCCATGTTTCAACTAATGTACTTGCAATCCAACAAAGAATTTGATTTCTCCAAACATTGACATCTCAAACTCATGCTTCATTTGATCAGAAAAATCTTTATGTAAAACATCTTTTCCTCCAAATATTATGTCATCAACAAAGATTTTTGAAATCAAATTGTCTTTACCTTCCTCAGCTTTGATGTACAAGTTGATTTTGTCATCTGTTCTTTCAAATCCTATCTTTACAAGGTATTTGTGCAACCTTTCATACCATGCTCTGGGTGCTTGCTTCAATCCATAAAGTGCTTTATGTAGCTTGTAGACCATGTCCTTGTTCTTTTCATCAACAAATCCCTCTAGTTGTTCTATATAGACTTCCTCCTCTAGTATACCATTCAAAAAATCTGACTTCACGTCCATCTGGAAGACTTTGAAACCTTTATATGCAGCATATGCAAGTAATGTTCTTACTCCTTCCTTTCTTGCAATAGGAGCAAATGTCTCTCCATAATCCAATCCTTCTTCTTGTGCATAGCCTTTGCAAACTAATTTGGCTTTGTTTCTTGTTATTTCACCATTCTCATCAAGTTTTTTTTCTAAACACCCATTTGGTACCAATTACATTCTTCTCAACTGGTCTAGGAACTAGAGACCAAGTTTTTTTATTCTCAATCTGATCTATCTCTTCTTTCATGGCCTTATACCAGTCATCATCTTGCAGTGCATCTTTGACTATTTTCGGTCCAACCTTGCTTAGTAGACACGATTCATTCCTGATTCTATTCCTTGACATTGGTCTAGCATCCTTATCACCAATGATTTGATCTTCAGGGTGATGTCTTCTTACATACTTAGCTAATCTGGGTTCAATCCATCTTTCCATGTTTATTCCTTTAGCTTGAAAGTCGTTTCATTCTTCTTCATCAAGTAATTCATAATTCTTTTCATGTATACTATTTTCAGAATTAGAGTGTGCATGGTCCATATTTTGTAGCTTGACTTTTGAATGCAACTTGGCATTCACTGGTTGAGACTTGACAAATACTAAAGTTTGTAATTGATTCCCAACTTGGTTTGTAGCATTGTCTTCAAATGTCATTCCTTCGTAGAAGTATACAAAGGATCTATAATCCTCTATTTGCTTTGACTCATCAATCTAAACTTTTGCATGCTCATCAAAATTTACATTTGCACTCTCCACAACTTTGTTAATGTTAGTATTCAAATACTTGTATGCCTTACTTCTAGTGGAGTATCCAAGAAATATACCTTCATCACTTTTTGTATAAAACTTGCCATTTCTAGTATCTTTTAGAATATATCATTTACAACCAAACACTTTGAAATGTTTAACATTAGGTGAATGACAATACCATAATTCAAAGGGTGTTGCATTTGTACCTTTCTTGATTTGAACTCTATTTAGTGTGTAGACTGCAATACTTACAGCTTCCCTCCAATACTTAAGTGCAACATTTTTCTCCATCATCAAGGTTCTAGCATAGTCAATCACTAACCTGTTTCTCCTTTTAGAAATACCATTCTATGGTGAAGTTCTAGGTGGTGGAGTTCTAGGTGCTGATGTTTGCCTTTTGACACCTCTGTCATTGCAAAATGTTTCAAGCTCTCTTGATGTGAATTTTCCTTCTCTATCTAACCTTAAAAATTTCAGGTTCCTTCCTGTTTACTTCTCAACTCTAGCCAAATACCACTTGAACATTTGAAATGCATTAAATTTTTTTTTTTAAGAACATAACAGTCATCATTATGGAATAATCATCTACAAATAGCATTATGTATCTATCTCCTAGGTAGCTTTGTACTTCTATTGGGCCACATAAATCCGTATGAACTAACTCTAAAACTTCATTTGTGGTGTATGCTTTACTTTTGAAACTAGATTTAGTCATCTTCCCTAGTGGACATTGTTCACACATTTTGTTTTTAGGTTTCTTTAACTTGGGTAGTCCTCTATCCTTGTTCTTTATGCTAATGCTAATCAGATTATCAAAATTAACATGACACAACCTTTTATGCCACAACCACACATCATCAAATCTAACACCAAGACATGTTGATTCTTCCATATCTAGGTAAAATAAATTACTCCTAGTTTTTTCACCTTTTCCTATCAGATTTCCATCAATATCATAGATCTTGGCAGTTTTGTTTCCAAATTCCACTTTGCAAACTACATTGCCTAACTGAGATACACTCAACAAGTTGTAGTTCAATCCTTCAACATAGTATGCATTATCACATGAAATTTTCTCTGTAAGTTTGATAGAACCTTTTCCTTTGATTTGACATGGGGCATCATTACCAAATCTAATGCTATTTCCATCATATTGAGTAAAGGTAATGAACTTACTTTTGTCTCTTATCATGTGATGTGAGCATCCACTATCTATGATCCACTTGTCATTCTTATTCACACAAGTAACCAATAATGTGGCCTCATCTTCATCTTTTTCTGATTCATCCTTCATGGCTACATAAACTACTTCATCATCATTTTCATCTAAGTCTTCTTCAACAATGTAGCATCTCTTGCCTTTCTCCCTATAATTGTTTCTATCATCTTCTCTTTTGTTCCTGAACTTGCTTCATTCTTTAAGGTTTTTCTTCTATGGACATCTTGTAGCTATATGACCTACTTCATTTCTATTGAAACATATGATAGGAAGCTTACCTTTGAATTTTCCTTTACCTCTATGGAATCTCTTGGCTAGTAGTGCTTGTAACTATTCCACATCTTCCTCATTTGTGTTGTTATCACTGGATACATGTTTTCCTTTTCTTCTTCTCTTACTTGATGTATCTTCCTCAGTATCTTTGATTGTCATTTTGGCCTTGAAAGAAGATTCAAGGTTCTCAAGTTTGTAGTTGTCAAAATTGGATAGCTCAAATGCAATAAGTCTTCCAACGATTCCTTCAAAAGTTAGTGTGTTTCCTTGTACAAACCTCAGCTCTTGAATGGCTAAAACTCTTATAACATAGATAAAGAGTAGAGTTCTCAAGTATTTGCTAATGGATGTTTCTTCTTCTAGTTGACCACCTAGACTTCTTATTGCACTCACCACTTCTTTTATCCTTGCAGCATACTGAGCAACATTTTCACCTTCCTCCATCTTCATATCATCAAACTTCCCTCTTAGGCTTTCTCTCTTTGCTCTCTGGACATTTTGATCACCTCTATATAGATATCTGATAGGGTTTTCCACATCTTAAATGTAGTGTCACATTCTTTGACATCATCATATTCGACATAGCTAAGTGCAAAGGCAATCTCCAACATTGCTTGGTTATGTTCCTTATTTTTGTTTAAGTCATCTGCAATAAGGCGTCCTATTGGAGTTACATGCTTTGTTCCAATGGAAGTTTGTGCATAGTCACCTATTTATCCAAGGTGCAGTTTCATCAAACTCTACCATGCAACAAAGTTGTCCTTGTTAAGCTTGGTAACTTCTCTCTTAGACATCTTGATCTTCCTACTTTTAGTACCTTGAAACTAAATCAGCAGAAGGCTATGATACCAATTGTTAGAATTGCTTTAAAATAAATGAGGGGGGGGGGGGGAGGGGGGGTGAATCAGTTATTCAAGGTCCAGATGTCCTATTCAAACTTTTTTCTTAATACAGTGAACTAATCCAAGCATTCACTCTTCCAAACTTTAACTTGTCTAATTAGCAAGTTACCATAAATTAAAATGCATGTATGACACACAAGAAATCAACACATAACACAATGATTTATGTTGAAACCCAATTTGGAAAAAACCACCAGTAACGTGCTACTCAATTCTCACCTTTCTAAAGTGATGCCCTATGAAAGGCCTACCCTATTAAAGGCTTACAACACACACTATTAAATGTGACCTCGTTAGAGGATTTAACCACCTTGTTAGAAGTGAGCCTAGTAAAAGGACTTTAGAGCATTCACTTGAACTACCACCCTGTTAAATGATTTACAAATGGCTGTTAAGCCAACCTAAGTCCATAGGATTTTTAGATCTAATACAATTGCTAGAGAGTATTAAAAAACTTGACTTGATTACAACATACAACTTATCTTGCAGATCTTAGATCACTTCTCAACTCATACCCTTGCCTGGCCTTCTATCTTTGCAACTCTTAATTGCTTGCCTTATCTTTCAAGCTCCGTCTCCTTGAGTCTCCATCCTCAATGTACCAGTGCAATCATGTCTTCATAACTACTCTTAGAAGCAAAGCCTCTGTGCTCTTCCTTCTCCTAGATGTCTCCTTCTTCACACCCTTTCAATTACTTCACAAATTTTAGCACTTCTGTAACAACAGTATCATCAACTTTCTTCTTCTTCATTTATGACTTCTTAAATAGAAGTCTTGGAGTTCCTTTTCCTGCTCAATTCATCTTTTCCTCGGTTTCAATTTGCATGGATTAGGTAGGATTCATTGCATCTAACCCATATTCTATTTTCTCTAGAAACTTCTTGAATAATCCATTAGAATTGGCCCAAAAATGGTTTACATAGGATTCTGTGCCAACAACTCATCATCCTTATCCTCCAACTTGTTCGCAAAATTTAATGTAAGCACTAAGTCGGCTTGGATTTGGTGAATCTTCATTATTTGAAATAATGCAGTAGCTTTACACTATTGAAATACTGGTGCTCAACACATACTGTGTTACTCGGCATCAACTACATTTTTTCTGATACTTGACACCTAAAGATTATTTGGCATATACTAAAATTTTTCTAATACTCACCACTTGATCTTTACTCGGTAGTTGAAGATCACTTGGCACACACTAGAAATATCTATTACTCAACTTCAACTAAGAATTTTCTTGGCTTCAACTGACTTTTTTGGCACCCACTAATGAACTTGGTTAAAGCTTTGCAGTCAGCCTTGTTACAACTTCTTCCTCCAATTTATATAAGTGTGACCAACCTCTATATCTTTGAGTATGTCATCAATACATTGTCTAACCATTGTCTTAACTAATCCTTCCACTCCATTACTACATCATAACTCAACCTTTCCCTTAGGTTCTCTTGTTACATCTTGTTGATCAAATCCTCTTCATCAATCAACTAAGTGATAGTGCATGAATCTTATAAGAAAATATCATCCCTACAAATAGCAAGTTTCACATCAATGGAAAAACAATGATTGAAAAAAATCTTTCACAACAATCTCCCTCTTTGATCTTCAACAACAATGAGCTTTTCAATCAGATTTCCATCATACTCATCTTTCTAAATATTTATAAAATTTGATGTTGAAGTTAGTTAATTATAATGCATGAATACTTCGTTGTATCAAACCCATTGAACCATCAAAATCTAAATCCAAATACTTTGATCCCAAATCTTTTTATCAATATCATCATCAATTGAGTTATGATACTAATGTAGGTATTTCTATTTGAAAATTTGCATTCAATACCTTATTGATTTTTGATGAAGGGTCACTCTAATACCACTTGATGAAGGGCTCTCCGCTTAATACCACAAACAAATAACAACAATTCATAAGAACATAAAATGGGCTTTTTACTATCTTTAAAAGTATAGAATTACAAATTTCAAAATTACAATATGTGAAGATGCATGGGCATTTAATGTAAAATATTTTGTAAGCCAAAGCCACCAATAACCACCCTAGACTATCCTAAACAACTATGTGTGCCTTCCTTAAATAGGTAATTTTCCATCATTCAAGAAGTTTATAGAATTTAGCCCCAACCCTTGAGGCTAACCAACACTAGAATTATGTTATTTTTCAAATTTATTACATTAGATTTGGCTCAAAATAATTTCAAATTATGATTCTAGGTAGCCCAACTTTCAGAGGCCATAACTTTTTAATAGTAACTCCAATTGGCTATTATATATATATATATATATATATATATATATATATATATATATATATATATATATATATATATATATCAACTTATGATATACAATACTTTGACTCCATAAGCACTATTAGTTTGGGCTCAACCTCATGTTGGAGCATTTAAAGCCTTCAAAATTGAGGTCAAAGATTTTGTACAAAGGATCTCCAATAACTTCACCAATATATATGGTATGGCAATAACACTCAATTGGTTGGCTAATATGTCCTTAAGATGAACCTCCACTTATGAAATTATAACAATCTGAGCTTTTATGAATAACTAACTAAAAATATTGAGTTTCCATGAATAGTAACTCTAAACTAAAACAACTCTTATTAAAAAAGACAGAAACACAAATATTTTTGGGTGATGCAAGATTACCCTTACACCCATAATTCTCTTACATCAAACACTTGGGGTAGTTTTAAAAAGTGACCCTATCATGTCTAAGATGTTTAGAGAGAAATAAAGATGGTTAACCTCCTCTCTTGTTTTCCATAATTAATGTTATGTAGGTCATCTTTTCCATTTGACTAAATATTCTTCATATGTCCAATTCCTTGTACTTCTACCAACATGACTATCCACTATATTTTTAGCCTCGTTTATAGATTTGGTAGTTAACATAATGTTCCACTTTGATTTTTTGACCTCATCTTCAACATCCCTTCATGATACTCTATCAAATCTAAAATTTTAAATACTTGTGATATATTCAGTTTAGTGAGCAACTCTATTTCATAAGCATTTTATGAATCATGCTTCTTCAGTATCTTATATGGTCCAAAATTCTTCATTTCCAACTTATTACATGTACCTACTAGTAGTCACTCCTTTCTCAAATGAACCATGACTTCATCTCCAAGTTGAAATCAATTGTGCCTCCTTTTTTCATCTACCTTAGTCTTGCATTGTTTATTCATCTTGTTAATATGCGTCCTCATTTCCTCAAGTATATTCTTCAAGTGCTCTATAAAATCCTCAACTTCAATACTAATTATCTCTCCTTTATCCAACCTCCTTAATTCAGAATCATTTTTTGAGACTATTTTTATACACTATATGGGATGGTGATTTACAAATGCTCGTATTGAAAAAATTATTATATGCAAATTATTCCTGCAATAAAATCAAATCATGTCCCTTTGGCTTATCTCCAACCAAACATCTCAAAAAATTCCTTAAATTCTTATTCATTACCTTTATCTATCCATTAGTCTATGAATGATGCAATGAGCCAAACTTCAATTCTATCATTAATTTCTTCCACAATGTTTGCCAAAAATAACCAAAAAACTTGGTGCCTTGATATGAAACTATGCTCTTTGGTGGATAATGTAGTCTTAGCACTTCTCTAATAAATAATTCTATCACATTAACAACATTATTAGCCTTCTTGCATGGAATGAAATGTGCAATCTTTGAAAGCCTATAAATAATTCTCACTAACTAGAAAAATGGTTTTATCTCACCTAAAAAGTCCATAAAACCCTCCACTATGCTTCTCCTTGATAAGATTTTTCCTCATTGAGCTTCTTGGAATGCATAACTAAATTTCATTGAATATCATACCATCCTTGATGATGAAATCCAACCAATTGGTTATGTCTAAGGTAATAGGTTTCGTACAAGCTTTCCAAGCTTCACAAAAATTAGGATCCTCTGTATACAAACTATTGAGTTTCTTAAACCCAACAACCTTAATGTGCATCTCTATCAACTGAATATCTCTCTTGCTAAGAGCATATACAACCTAGTTAGACTTCCCACTCCTATGTTTCAAAAAAAATGTATAGATTTGTAAGAACTCAATCCATTTCAAGTGTCTATGATTCATTTTCCTTGAGTATTAAAATATTGAAAAGCTTCATGATTAATATATAAAACAATATCCTTAGAAAGAAGATAGTGTCTCTACTTCTTCAATTCTTGAACTATAGCATAATTGTTTTGATCATAAACATAATTTCTCTTGGTATAATCTAACTTCTCATTGAAGTAATAAATAGGTCTACCTTCTTGACTCAAAACAACTCCTATTACAATACCACTAGCATCATAATCTACTTGAAACACCTTATTAATATATGGAAGTTCTAGAGCAAGTTTTTCTACAACTTCTTATTTCAATAGCACAAAATTCTTATATTCTCTTGTAGTCCACGTAAACCCCTTCCCATCCCCTCTCATTGTTTTAGTGAAGGATCTATAGAAACTAAAATTCATATTAAATTTAATGTAAAAGCTAGAAAACCATAAAAACATCTCACCTCGGTAACACTTCTTGGACTAGGTCATTCAAGGATAGCCTTCACTTTCTCTGGATCCATTTTTAGACCTTCCACTGAAAACTAAAAATCCCAAGTATACTAACTCCTTCACAAATCTAAACTTCTTTAAATTAATCATAATTTTTTCTTCTCTTAACTACTCAAACATCCTATGGCAAGAAAGAGTAGTGTTTTTCAAAATTTGAATTCAAGAAAGGGCGAGATTCTATAGGAATGTTGGGATCGAATCGCTGGTCTGGAACACGGGTCACAGGCAGGGGATGGTCAAGCATCTTCTGGCACTGGGGACCATTCAGAGATTGTGGATGGGGACCCATTTATCCCCCCCAAGGAGGTGGTCAAGATTCCTTTGCTTCCCAAAGAAAACCTACCAACAAAATGGTCTTCTCTATTCGAGGTCAAACCTTTAGTTAAGTCATCTTTCCTACCTATTAATACTCTTCCTAAATCTAAGAAAGGTACCTATGCTATCACCATCCTAGAAAAAATTGTGGATCATAGCATTTGATCCATGGCCTCTACTCTGGTCGATAAATTTCTAGGGCCAAGACCTAACATAGACGATGTAAGGTCCTTCATCAAGAAGAATTGGGCTCTGAAAGGTCAAGTCTTAGTCATGGCAATGGCGAAGGGTTTCTTGTCTTATTCTTTTTCATGCATGGAAGATTTTTCCAACATCCTCTGTGAGGGACAGTGGGCTATTGGTAGCTCCACCCTAGTGATCTAGAAGTGGACCTCCAATCTAAACTTGAACAACTCTTTTTTTGTCCAAACCCTTGTCTGGGTTAGATTACCCAAGATGCCTTTAGAATTTTGGAACAAAGATGTTTTTTTGGGGCTTGTGAGGACTTTTGGTGAACTCCTATCTACAGATCCAATCACTTCCTCCAAGCGCCACCTCAACTATGCTTGCATCTGTATAGGATTTAGGGAAGGCACAAACATGCCTACGTTTGTGGCTTTTCATTCTAAACTTGGAGTGCACATTCAGAAACTAATTTATGAAAGTGTTCCTTTCGCTTGCTTTCTTTGCCTGAAGGTAGGTCACAAGGCCAACCAGTGCCCTAAGGTGGTCAAGCAGAAGACGATGGTCCCTATTACCTTAGAAAATTCTAAGAAGCTTCCTCCTCCCCCTTGCCCAGTAGCCAAGGGAAAGAAGAAATTGATCTAGAGGTGTAAACCCTTTAGGTCTTCAAAGACACAGATTAGCAAGGAAGTTAAGCAAAATACCCCAAGGAAGATTCATACCATTTTGGAGGATCTAGCCTACATTGAATTCCTCATTGTTGATCCTATTGTGGAATCCCCTAATGTAGAGGAAGGTCCTGAGGTAGTAGGGTTAGAGTAGAACAGACAGAGGTAGGAGACACCTTGCTCTAAAGAGAACGATGGTTAGAGGATTGAGTCCCCCTATTCAATTGGTAGGCTGGACTCTCCTCAAAAGATCTCCCCAAGGCCCAAGGTCCCCCTGACCTGACCTCCAGGTCTGAGTTTTTATCAAGTGAAGGCTATGCTAGCTCTTAAAGGATTGGAGGCAAAGCTCCTTCAACTTATCAACAACTCTTCCCCTAACCAAGTTGCTCATTGGGAAGACTGGATAGACAGCTGCTCTCTAGACAATCTAGATGGCTGGTGTATGAAAAAAAAATATCATAGGAAGCACCAACCTTGTGACCTCCCCCCTTTATCCCTAGCGAAAACCAGGAGCAAGGTAAAGGCTGATGTTGGGATAACTCCCAAGTAACCTAGTAGGAAGAAATCCAACTAGTTATTGCAAGAAGAAACCAAAAGAAACCTGGCAGATGGGAGCTAAAGAACCATCAAGGAATTCTCAGGAAGTAAGAAATGAAGGTCATTTCTTGGAACATTAGGGGTCTCAATGGTGTTCATAAATATGAACTCATCAAAAATTCAATCAGAGATCAAAGACCCAATTTTTTGCTGATCCAGGAAATTAAGATGAAAAGGAATTTGGTAAAAAAAGATTTCATTTAGTAAATCCATGAATAATGAAGCCATAGATTCGAAAGGAGCCTTAGGAGGGGTACTTCTTTATAACAATAGGGCATTCAAGATGTCCCCCATTTTTGTTGCAAAGAATGTTCTCCTTTGCAAGGTGTCCCATATCCATAGTGATGACTCTTGGTTCATTTTAAACCTGTATTCCCCTAATACAAAAAGGGAAAGGAAAGCTTTCTGGGACAAGATCTTAGTGTTCTTTTCCAAATGCAAAATGAACAAAGGGATAGTTATGGGAGATTTTAATTCTCCTCTCAAAGATGACAAAAAAAGTGGAGGTATTGCCCCAAATCAAGATAGCATGCTCGACTTCTCCAACTTCATCCTCAACCTAGCTTTCATGGATTTGGACCTCTTGGGGGGAAGATTCACTTGGTCTAACAGAAGAGTTGGTGGGGAATGCATCCAAGTTCATCTTGATAGAACTCTCATCTCTCCTGGGTGGCTATAGACTCACTCTTGTAGACTGTCCCTTCTCCCTAGATTTGGCTCTAACCACTCTCCTATTTCTCTCTCTGTTAGCCCCCTAGCTATCAAAAGGTCTTTCCCCTTCCATTTTGAGAAAATGTGGATTTCCCACCTAGAACTAGAATATAAGATAACTTCTTGGTGGAATATTGAGGTTGAAGGCACTGTAATGTTCAGGGTTGCCCAGAAACTGAAGAATGTGAAAAGAAACATTAAAGTTTGGAACAAGTTCAACTTTGGTCACATTTTCTAGGATAAAGACGAAAAGACAGACTAGCTCTGTATCATTTAGAAAGAAATTCAGCACAATGGATATAATGACAAGAATAGGCAAGAAGAACGGACCATCCTCTTTGACCTCCACAACATAATATCTAAGGAAGAACATTATTGGAAACAAAGATCTAGAGTTAGTTGGTTGAAAGAAGGTGACCAGAACTCTCGTTTCTTCCATTTGACCACACTCAAACATCGCACAAAGAATAGGATCACTAGCATTAAGAAAGGCCAGGACCTTCTATTTAAGAAAGATGAGATTGTAGATGAAGCTATTCAGTTCTTCTCATCCCTCCTTTCCAAGGACCCCTCTCTGTCGGTGATTGATCAAGCTGACATTCTATTGGCAATCACTTCATTGCTACAACTGCACCACAATTCTATGTTGAAAGCTATCCCCTCCCAGGAGGAAATTTTCTAGGCTCTCAACTCTCTTTTGGGGGAAAAAGTTCCTGGCTCAGACAGTTTCCCAACTTTCTTTTTTTAGACCTACTGGGAGGTGGTCAAAAGGGATGTTACTAAGGCTGTCCAAGAATTCTTTGGGGCCAAAAATCTTTTGAAAGAGCTCAACGCCACTTTCTTGGTTCTCATTCCTAAGATTTTGGGGGCTGATATGCTGGACAAGTTCAGGCCTATTAGTCTATGCAATTCTTTTTACAAAATCATCTCTAAGGTTCTTACCACTAGACTCCTCAACATTCTCCCCATGATTATCTCCCCTCAATAGATCGGTTTTGTCCCTGGCGGGCAGATTCTCGACTCTATTGCCATAGTCCATGAGGTCATCCATTCTCTAGAAGCCAGCAAGAGGTAAGGATTTTTGCTAAAGTTGGATATGTCTAAAGCCTATGATAGGGTGGATTGGAATTTTCTCATGGCGGTTTGTCAGGTGTTTGGTTTTTGATGCTCAGGTATGCAAGATTATCTCTCAACTTGTCTCCTCTCCATCTTTATCTGTTATGGTTAATGGCTCCCCCTCTCATTTCTTCTTCCCTTTGAGAGGACTAAGGTAGGGTGACCCCATCTCCCCTGTTCTCTTTATCATTCTGGCTGAATTCCTGGGAAGACTCATCCAGAGGAAACATCAGGATAGGAGTCTACAAGGTCTCAAGCCATCTTCAGGCCCCTAAACCTTCTCTCACCAGCAATTCATGGATGACACCATCTTGGGGGGAGAAGCTACTTTCTATGAAGCCAGAGCTTTCAAGGGCATTCTAAACACCTACACTAGAGGTTCAGGCCAAGCTATTAACTAGGAGAAGAGCTCAATTTTCTTCATCAACACCCCTTTGGAGAGATAGAGGAAAATTGCTCAAATTTTGGGAAGCAGCATTGGATCCCTGCCAGCTAACTATCTTGGCTTGCCCTTGGGCTCTAGACCCTCGGACTCATTCTGGAATAACATCATTGATAGATTCAATAAGAAACTTGTTGGATGGAAAGGGGCCACCCTTAGCCAAGTTGGCAGATGTAACCTAGTGAAATTCATATTCCAGAACCTCCCCACTTATTCTTTAAGCCTCTTTGGAATCCCTGCCAAACATGCAGATAGAATGGAGAAGATTCAAAGGGACTTCCTCTGATTAGGGGCTAATGACCATAAGAGATAGCACCTTGTCACCTGGGACCTTGTCTGTCTCCCAAAATGCTATGGAGGTCTAGGCATCAGAAAGATTAAACACCTCAACAATGCCCTTTTGGCCAAACATTTATGGCATATCTTTCAAAGCATAGGTGTTTGGAGGGATATCCTGATCAAGAAATATCTGAGAAGACAATCCTTTAACTTCCTGATAAAAGAGACCGAGATTCCCCAAGGGTCCTATAGCTAGAATGGGATCTCAAAGGCTAGACCCTTGGCCAAGTCAAAGGCCAAATGGAAGTTTGCAAAGGGGATAATATCTTATTCTGGTAGGACAACTAGACTAGTTAGGGACCTCTTATCAACCACCCCATTTATGGTAGATGGGCAAAACAATGCATTGAAAGTTATGGTGTGCAAGTCAGTAATTATAGAACTAGTCAAGGTTTGTAGGACCTCTCTAAGCTATCCTTAGACCTTATCCCCCTAATGATTCTGCTGAATGCCATCCCCATCAACAACAACAGGGACTCTGTCATTCGGGGTGATAACTCAGATGGGCATTTCTCTGGTTCCTCTGGCTACTTCTCCTTATGGGCCAAAATGGAGAAGCCATTGTGAGTCAAATTCTGGATTTTTGACCTCACTCCCAAAATTAATATCTTTTTCTGGCTGCTACTACAAGAAAAAATTCTTACCCTAGACAATTTAGCCAAGAAAGGCTAATTCATCCCCAATAGGTGCAGCCTTTGCAAGCTTAACATAGAATTGGTAAATCACCTATTCATCCTCTACCCCTATTGTTGTAAGGTGTGGAATCTTCTAACCAAGGATCTTGGTTTCAACTGGTGCCCCCCTACCAACATCCAGGACTTCTTCTGCCAGTGGAGAAGCCACCACTCTATTTTGGATACTTAGCTTTTTAGCTCTTGGATTCTCCCACACTTTTGCTAGGGAATTTGGAAAGAGCACAACAACCAAATCTTCAGAGGCAGAGAGGCTCTCGAGTTCATAATTGCAAAGAAAATTGAAGGTCTAACTATGGAGAACTTTTCCATTACAAAGGGAGGAAACATCAAAGAAGGAGGGAACAATAAAGATAGGAAGAAAGACAGGGACAAGAGAATATAGGAAGCGAGATGGTCCTTCCCCCCTGAGGACTGGCACAAAGACAACTTTGATGGGGTGGCTAAGGGGAATCCTGGACGGGCCGGTAGCAGTGGCATCATTAGAAATTTTTTGGGAGGAGGAATTGCATCTATTTCTTTCCCTCTTGGTCACCAGACCAATCACTTTGCTAAAGCCAGTGTGGCCAAACAGATTGTTAAGTTGGCCCTAGCTTCTGGGATCGAGAGCCTATGGCTTGAGGGCGACTCCCTAAACATTATCAAATATATCAAAGAACATGCCCTACCCTCTTGGATGATTGCTAACATCATTGAGGACCTTAGATCTAACTTGGGAAACTTCAAAAGGACCTTCATTAGCCACACTTATTGAGAAGCCAACTCAGTTTTTGACTAGTTTTCCAATGACGTCGTTACCAAAAACTTGGTGATGACATGGACAAATGGAGACAAAATCTTGATAGCGATGATTGAATTACTCCGATAGGATCAAATCTAGGGTACTAATATCGCCCCTTTCTAGTTATGGAAAGATATTCCAAATTTCACGTTAGAAGGGGTGTAATTAGAAGTCATGCAGAGCTCTTTTCAAGTCATAATCACATGTATGGAAGGCATGCTTTGAGGGCTAGCGTGAATAGAACCACCAAAATCATAATTACATTTCTATTTTCAGCATCTCAAGGAAAATCAAGCTCAACATTTTTGCTAGAGGAATAGGGTTTATAGAGCCAAATTCCACCATGGTAGGGGAAAGGATCAAAAGAGAGCCTTGGGGGGAAACGAAGAAGTGGAAGGGGAAGGAGAAGGTTTGGCACAAGCTTGAAAAAGGGGGTATAACTAGATTCATGGAGAAGCTTCATGGCTTTGACGCTGGAGTTACCAAGGGGATGGTGGAAACATGGAACAATGGGAAAGTCAAAATAGATGGTGTCACCCACCAAATCACTGAGGGCTTAATAGCGAAGGTAACGAAAATCCCTCAGGTTGGCATAAACTTCTTCAGGGATAAAAAGATGTTGGCCAATGTTGTTAGCGAATTTTTCAAGGACAATGCTGAGAGGAACAAACTTATCAATATAGACACTTACTATGAGATGGAATCCATCAAAAAATTATGGAGGCATGTTCTCAGGATTCTCATTGAGTATATCACTCTTGACTCCAGGTTTGATAGGATAAGAACGCACCATTTTGTGTTGCTTAACCAATTTAGGCATGCTATTAAAATTTCCTTTCCTTTCTTTCTTTTCACCTCCATTTCTAAGAATATTAAGGGCTTCAAGAGAAAACCCATCACTAATCCTGCCCTCCATGAAGGCCTTCTCCTCTTGGTTTATGAGTTTCTAAAAGCTCAAACTAGGGGAAAATCCCTTGGTGACCCAGGCAATGCTTTGGAGGAAACTGCCAGTTCAGACTCTAAGGATGTTCAAGTTGTTAAATTTGAGGATTGGATTATTCCACCAAAGCCATCTTTGTTTCCCACAACCCTTTCTTTCCCAGTAGAAAGAGCCCTAGAGGTCTTCCCCCTATTCTTCCCAAGCCTGAGCCCCAGGAGGAGAAAGAAGATAGTGAAGAAGAAGAAGAGAGTGAGTCTAAGCCTAAGGATGAGGACAAGGAAAAGGAGAAGGACATTGTGAAGGATGAGGAAAAGGGGTGGGAGAGAGATAGGGAGGAAACCCTTGATACCCTCAATGTTCCCCTGGATAACCCCAAAAAAAGAAAAGCAAACCAAGTGTTGCTTCAGGAAGACCCCATCGCCCTAACCTCCAAGACCACTGGTCCTATCTCACCCTCTTCCTTGCTTGAGGAGAAGACTATGGAAAAAAGTGGGGAGGCGATAAGAAAGGATAGAAGGAGGGCTTGGAGGAATTTTAACATGGATACTGCTAGGTTGGGAATTTTAGAGAGCCAATGAACATCTAGGTGATGGAGGACCTCGACGATAGAACCCATTATGATAAGCTCATCAACCCTACTCTTTTGGTCTTGTCTAATAGCATGCATGAATTTGGCTTCAACCTTTTGAACAACATGAAGAATAGCTTGATAGATAACTTTTAATCTATCAAATGGTTGTTTTAAGAAATCGAGGCTCTTAAGGATAAGATTATCTAGGATATCAGCTAGAGCCCCCACAGAGTCTAGGAGAACACTGGAAGGATGAATGACCAGGATGACAACCAGAAGCACTACAGTGGCCAGCTCCAAAATTAATTAGGAGGATAGATTTTCCTTAGTTGAATAGAAAGTCTAGAGGTTAGACAACATCATCTAGATTCTAGCTAATCAAATTGTGGACACTCTGCACACTTTGAACTAAAATATTGTCAACCTAGTGCATACTCTTATGAGAATTGGCATTGAGGGGAACATGAGGAAGCTAACTAGCCAGAACATTGGTAAGGAAGAGGCCAATCTAAATGCTAGCAGGGACTAGGTGGATCATTTGGACCAGGAGGAAGCCCAGAACATTAACCAGGAAGGAGCGGACAACAGAAGGATAATGAAGATGCAAAAACTCTGTAGGATCTGGATAAGGAGAACCATTAGGTTTGGTTTTCCTTGTCGGTCTAGCGGTTGGATTTTGCCTCTTGGCCTCTGGCCTTTTGTTTCTTTTTGGTTGTTGGTTGTTGTTTCATGTTTTGCTAGACTTTAATGTCTTAACTTTTATGTTGTAAAATTTTTGGGTTTTAGGTCCCTATAAAACCTATTTTTCTTAATCAAAAACTACTCAAACATCCTATGAATATGCATTATATGATCCTCTAATGTCTTTCTAAATATCAAACTATCATCTAGGTAAACAATGAAAAATTTATCCAAAAATTATTTTAGTACTTCTTTCATGAGTTGCATGAAAGTTCTTAATGCATTGGTAAGCTCCAAAGGCATGAATAAAACTTCACACAACCCTTATTTTTTCTTTAAAATAGTCTTCCATTCATCTCCTTATCAAATTCAAATTTAGTGATATCAACTCTTTAGATCTATGTTTGTAAAATACACAACTACACTAAAATAATCCATAATATCATCCATCTTTGGCAAGGAAAATATGTACTTTATTGTGATCTTATTGATAACCCTAGAATCTATGCATATCCTCCATCTCCATTCTTTTTTGGTGATATTATTGATGGTACAACATATGGATTTAGACTCTCTTGAATTAATCCCTTCTGCAATAACTCTTGTACATGTCTATTTAACTCTTCACTCTTTGTTGATGTTATCATGTGTGTTGCCTTATTTAGAAAAATATATCCTCAAATAAATTCTATTTGATGACTAATATTCCTCATTGATGGTAATCCATCACATACATTATCAAATATAATAACTTGAAACTCATTCAAAACAATTGCAGCTTTTGCAAGTACATCTTCTAGTTCTCCTTTACCAACCTTTGGAATTATAAAAAAATACTTGTGCTCATGCCTCATAACTCCTAGGAAATTCCTTTCATCAACAAAAAATATTTTGGCATTAGTACATATATTTCCTTCTATGTCCTTCAAGGGCTTTGGCTTATGTCTTAATCCATCTTTTGTCAAGGAATAGGTATTCACATGATCATCATGCACAACATGCTTGTCAAACTACCATGACCTACCCAACAACATATGACATGCATTTGTGGGTATGATATCATATAGTACCTCATCATGGTAACTCTCAATCTTGAACTTTACTAGGAATTTTTCATTGACCATGACCTTCTGGTCATCCCACGCCCAGGTAATCTAGTATGGACATGGGTGTTTCTACCTCTTGATGTTAATTTTTTTACCATCTCCTATGAGACCAAACTATGAGTGTTTCAACCATAAATAATTACATCACAACACTTATCCTCACACTTGTAGTTGGTGTGAAACAAGCTCCTCCTTTTATTAGGTTCATCCTCACCACTTAGTAAGATTCTTCTATTAACTAGAACTTCTCCTCTTTCAATATCTTTGGAATGTGATGACTTGGCATCTCCATCTACATGTTCAACTCTAACCTAGTGTCTATCTCTCCTATCTATCCTTCCTTGGTATTGAGGAAAATCATATGCTCTATGTCCTTCTTCTCCATAGTGAAGACATGTTCCATGAAAACTTCATATTCTTGGTCCTTATCCTCTTCCTCTTTGTTCCCTATTATCCTAGTCATGGAAATGAATAAAAAAATTTCTCATATTTTTCTAACTACTACTAACCTTTTACTTCTTCTTTTTATCTTCATTTAGTCCTCCATAAGACCATTCACTAGATCTTTCACCACCACCACTTCCACTTTTCTTGTTCTCAAACTTGCTCAAATTTTCCTCTACTCTTAGGGAAAACTAGTATGCCTCTTCAATATTATTCATGCTAACCATACTTAGCTCCTTTTTAATACTCATCCTCAACCTATAAAGGTAATTAACAACTTCCTCCTTGTTAGCTCATGTGTGGCATGTTTTGATGAGGATAGAACTCATCAATGTACTCTTGAATAGATCTTCTTGCTTACTTTAACCCTTACATATTCTTTGGAAAATAAACATCATAATAGTAAGAATGAATTATCTCTTAAATTTATCTACTATTTAATATCATGTTGTGATTTTATCCATCCTCTTCTATTTCTTTCCAATTAAATATCCTATCACCAAATTTTTGCATGACCCTTCACTCATGTCTTTGCAAACTTGACCCTACTAGGATCCTTGATATTTTGTACTCAAATTATTCTTCTAACTCATTGATCTAGTTGATCAATTCCTCCAAGTTAAGATTTCCTAAAAATATAAGGTCTTCAGTCATAGGTCTTTTCTCAATCTTGGATAATGACCTTGAAAATCATTTCTTCCTCTTGGTTCCTAGCATTATCTTCTCCCTCCTATTGAACATTTCCTCCCTTCTCTAACTCATCCTCACTTTCATCTCTCATTGAAATATTCTATTGGAATTCTTTAGAATAAGTGAGAGTGGGGGGGTGTGTGAATCAGTTATTCAAGGTCTAGATGTCCAAATAAAACTTTTTACAATTTAGTGAACCCATAAAACTTCTTGACCATGCATGCATTCATTGTGTGTAAACCAAAATTGATATGTTACTGTTAAACTAACATGCAAAAATGTAGAGCATAAAACAAAACACATCCATCAGTACACATGACACAATGATTTAATGTGGAAACCCAATTTGGGAAAAACCACCAGTAACATGCTACTCATTTCTCACTCTTCTGAAGTGATGCCCTATTAAAGGCCAACCCTATTAAACGTTACAAAACACACTATTAAATGTGACCCAGATAAGGGATTTCAATCACCCTATTAAAAGTGAGCCTTGTTAGAGGACTTTAGGCCATTCACTTGGAATGCCACCCCATTAAAGGATTTTTCAATGACTATTAAGTCAACCTTTCTCCAAAGAATTTACCCTAATCTGATACAATTGTTAGAGAGTAATAGTAGAGTTTGATCTAATACAACTTACAACCTTACTTACAAATTACAGATCACTATTCAATCCTCAACTCTACTTGACTTCCTATCTTTGTGGTTCTGACAACTTGTTCACCCTTCAAGCATTTATCTTCATTAAGCCTTCTTGCTTAGTTTGCCATTGTAGACTTCTTTACTTAGATCACTTGATGAAGAAAACCCTTCTTTCTTCTCCTTGTCAGATTTTTGCATCCAAAAACATTCTAATCTCTCTCAACCTTTGCTTCATGACCAGGTATCCCTAGATATAAGGAATTAGAACTCTTTTTCCTGTTCAATATCCATCTCAAAATTTAGGGTTTTCAATGGATTAGGTAGGATACAATGTATCTTCCCTATATCTTGTCTTTTCTAGATACTTCTAGAATCCATTTGAATTCACCTCCAAAGTAATTTACATAATATTTTGTGCCTCTAGCTCATCAATCTTATCTTCCTCCTAATTCACAAGTTTGAAGAAAACAAACTTGTTGGCTTTTATTTGGCGAATCATAGATCTTTTTCATAATGCAACATCTTGGCATTATCAATTTACCGATGCTCGAAACATATTGTGTTACTTAGAATCTACTATAAAATCACTTGGCATTAACTGGATTTTATATGTGCTCGAAACATACTGAAAATCACTTAGCATCTACTAACTCGAGCTCGACACCTATTA
This sequence comes from Cupressus sempervirens, assembly GCA_028749045.1. Lineage (NCBI taxonomy): Eukaryota > Viridiplantae > Streptophyta > Pinopsida > Cupressales > Cupressaceae > Cupressus > Cupressus sempervirens. The sequence continues at coordinate 251,886,350 of CM053785.1, read as the reverse complement.
GTTTGCTCAGCATCCACTAGAAAATGCTTTCACTTGGCTCTAACTAACTTTTTGCTAGGCTTGCACTATCTTTACTTGGCACCTTCTATCAGCCTGGTCAAGCTTAGCAAATGAACTTTGTTCAACCTCTTTCATCTAAACTTTCTAAGTGTAGTCAAACATTTTTTAACCCAAAGTAGATCATCAATACATTATGTTATCATTGTCTTAACTGATTCTTGCACTTCAATATAGAATCATAACTCAACCTTTCCTCTAGGTACTTTTGTTACATCTTGTTGATCAAATCCTCTTCATCAATCAACTAAGTGATAGTGCTTGAAACATATAAGCAATTATCTTACCAACATATAGTAGGTTTGACATCAATGACAAAACAATGATTGAAAATACTTCTTACAACAATGTTCTAACTCAAATGATCTTTTCAATCATATATCAACAATCTCCATCTTTGGCTTTGATGGAAAACCAAACCGATCAACTAGTCAAAACATCAAACTAACTAGATTAAATACTAAGGTAATGTCAAAAAGAAATTTTGTGAATAAAACTTCTCCCTCTATCAACAACTCCTTCTTAGGTTACAAAATCTTCCCCCTCTTTTATCATTTATCTTGCTTTCTCCTTCTTCTTTTCTTTCAGTCTTCTGATCATTTGATGATGTATTCTCACTTCATTGTTCTTCTTTTACTCTCCCTCTAACTTTGATCATCTTCATCATGATCAATATGCACTTGATTAGTTTACTAAACATTCTCCATCTTTGACAACAATGCCAAAGACACATACTCAACACTTGGCATCTTAGTGTATGCAAACATAGACTTTTGCAAGCTTTTCAATTTTCTCCCTCTATCACCTTGCTTGTCACTAATTTGAAGTTCCAGTTCTATGATTACTTTAGGCAATTTCCTAAAGTAAAATCTACTACATCAATTTATATGAAATATATGTTGGCTTGTTTGATATAGGGTACTCCCTTTTTCTTTCACATAGCCTTTGATAGGGATAGTACCCCTAATTTACCTCTCAGATACTCATAAGCATCCTTAGGTAATTTTTTGGTGAAAATATTAGTAATTTTCTCTTCTATGTTGATATATTCCATATTCACCTCTTTTTCTTGAACCAACTCCCTTGCATAATGATAATTAATTGCAATGTACTTTTTCTTTGTATGCATAACAAGATTCTTTGATATATTTATAGCACTTGTATTATCACAATAAAGTGTCACTAGTTTAGTGATTTATTCCTTCATTCTGTTTAGCTATTGTTTGATCCATAGAATGTTTGTGCAATTGATAGTAGCAACAACACATTATGCTTTAGTAGTAGATTGTGAAGTACAACTCTACTTCTTGCTTGTCCATGTAACAAGTCTTCTACCCAAGAAAAAATGCTCCTCCATTGGTGCTCTTCCTATCATCAATATTTCCAGCCCAATTAGCATTAGTGTAGTCTTTCAGTTCAAACTTTTATTCTTCTTATAGTATAAGCCATACTCTTATGTTTCCTTTAGGTATCTCATTATCCTTTTAACTACCATAAGGTGATTTTCTCTTGGGTTAGTAGAGAATCTAGCAAATATTTCCATAGCTAATGCAATATCAGGTCTGCTATGTCCTACATGTTATAATTTTTGAATCATGGATCTATATAATGTTTGATTGACCTCAGCAAATTCATCATTCTTTGATAGCTTGAGTGTTGTTACCATAGGTATACTTACTGCTTTTGAGTCCTCAAGTCCAAATGTCTTCAAAATTTTCTTGACATATTTTGATTGAGTAATGTATACAGCATACTTCATTTGATATACTTGTAGTCCCACAAAGAATTTTTTCTCACCAAACATTGACATCTCAAACTCTTGCTTCATTTGATTTTCAAAATCTTTACACAAAGCATCTTGTCCTCCAAATATAATGTCATCAACAAAAAATTTAGATAATAGTATACCTTTTTCTTCATCTTTCTTCATGTAAATTTTTTTTTATCATCTATTATTTCAAATCCAATTTTAACAAGATAAGTATGAAGTCTTTCATATCATGCTCTTGGTGTTTGTTTCAATCCATACAATGCTTTGTGTAGTCTACATACCATGTTCTTATTGTTCTTATCCACAAATCCTTCTAGCTATTCTATGTAGACCTCTTCTTCTAATATTCCATTTAGAAATGTAGACTTGAGATCCATTTGGAAAACTTTGAAACATTTATAAACAACATAAGCAAGCAGAATTCTTACTCCTTCCATTCTTGCAACAAGGGTAAAACTTTCACCATAGTCAATTCCTTCTTCTTGTGCATAACCTTTGCAAACTAGTCTTTCTTTATTTCTTCTTACTTCACCATTCTCATCTAACTTGTTCCTAAATACCCATTTTGTTTCAATCACATTCTTGTCCTCTAGTTGACGAACTAGGATCCAAGTCTCCTTCTTTTTCATCTATTGAATTTATTCTTTCATAGCCTTGTGGCAATCATTTTCTTCCAATGCATCTTTTACTGTGTTATGTTCCTTCATGCTCAACAAACATGATTCACCTCTCAATCTATTTCTTTTCATCAACCTTGCATCTTTGTCTCCAATGATTTGATCTACAAGATGTTGTCTTTTGACATATTTTGATAGTCTAGGCTCAGCTCTTGTGGCTACATTCTATCTCTTAGCTTTAGTATTGCTATGTGCATCTTTGTCAAGTGTTTTAGCATCTCTTTCATGTGTGCTCATCTCAAAGTTAGATTGTGCATTCTTCCCATTCTGCAACTTTGCATCTGAATGCAAATCAACATTGACAGGGTGTGATTCAATAGTTGTTGAGACTTGTTGTTGATTTACTACATGATTTGTGACATCTTCTTTAGTAGGCATTCCTTCATAATAGCATGCAAATGTCTTGTAATCTTCTGGGTCTTTTGTAGACTTAGCTTTATGTGCTTCTGTAAACTCATCAAAATTCACATTTGCACTTTCCACAATTTTCTTAATGTCAGTAATTAAACACTTGTAATCTTTACTTCTTGTGGAGTAACCAAGGAATATACCTTCTTCGCTCTTTGTATCAAACTTTCCACTTTTAATTTTTTTGAGAGCATAGCATTTTCTTCCAAATACCTTAAAATATTTATGTGGATGACCATACCATAGTTCAAAAGGTGTTTAGTGAATATCTTTCTTTACTTGCACACAGTTCAGAGTATATATTGTGGTACTTATAGCTTCTCTCCAGTATTTTAGGGCAACATTTTGCTCCACCATTAGTGTTCTAGTATAGTCCATTATAGATCTATTTCTTCTTTCAATAATTCCATTTTGTGGGGGAGTCCTTGGTGCTGATGCCTATCTTTTTATTCCTCTATCATTGTAGAACACTTCAAATTCATGTGAAGTGAATTCTCCTCCTTTGTCTGATCTCAAGCATTTCAAACTCTTACTTGTTTCTTTCTCAACTCTTGCCAAGTACCATTTAAACATTTGAAAAGAATCTAATTTCTATTTTAAAAACATGACAGTCATCATTCTAGAGTAATCATTGACAAGAAGCATCATATACCTATCTCCTTCGTAGCTTTGCACTTCAATAGGTCCACACAAGTTAGTACGAACAATTTCAAGTATTTCCTTAGAGGTATAACCTTTACTTTTAAAGCTTGACTTTTTCATCTTGCCTAGTTGACATTGTTTGCACATTATGTTTTCTAGTTTCTTCAACTTAGGAAAACCTCTAACTCTTTTCATGTTACTTATACTAATTAGATTGTCAAAGTTTACATGACATAATCTCTTGTGCCAAAGCGATAAATCATCAAATTTTGCAATAAGACAAGTAGCATCTTCTATATCCAAATAGAATAGAATACTCCTAGATTGATCACCTTTTCCAATTAGATTTCCATTTGTATCATATATCTTGGTTGATTTTTTTTCAAACTCAAATTTGCACCCAAAATTATTTAATTGTGACACACTTAATAAATTATAATTTAATCCTTCAACATAATAAGCATTGTCACATGAGATCTTGTCTATAAGTTTAATAGACCCTTTTCCTTTTATTGAACATGGTGTATCATTACCAAATCTTATAATATTTTCATCATAACAAGTTAAGGTAATGAACTTACTTTTGTCTCTAGTCATGTGATGTGAGCATTCACTATCAATGATCCATTTGTCATTTTTGTTTACATAAGTCATAAGTGAAGTAACCTCATCCTCATCTAATTCATCCTTCATTTCAACATATACCACTTCTTCATCATTTTCATCAGATTTATTTTCATCAGCAATATAGCATGACTTCTTGCCTTTATCTCTATAGTCTCTTCCATCATCTTCTCTTCTATTTTTGTACTTGTTTCCTTCTCTAGATTTCTTCTTGTATGTACATCTTGATGCAATATGACCAACTTCATGGTAATTAAAACAAATGATAGGCAACTTATCTTTGAATTTACCTTTTCCTTTACGCAATCTTCTTGCCAACAATGCTTCCAATTGCTCATTGTCTTCCTCATCTCTACTGTTGTCACTAGATGCATACTTTATCTTTCTTTTCTTCTTCTTGAGCTTTACTTCCTGAGAATCCTTTAGTAACAATTTGAATTTGATAGCTGATTCAATACTCTCTAGTCTGTAGTTGTCAAAATTAGATAACTCAAATGTAGTGAGTCTACCTACTATACCTTCAAGTGTTAGATCATTTCCTGGCATACATCTTAACTCTTGAATTGTAGACACTCTAATGGAATATATAGGAAAAAATGTTCTCAAGACTTTACTCATCACAGTTTCATCATCTATTTTACCAGTTGCACCTTTTATGGCACTAACAACCTCTTTTATTCTAGCAACATATGGAGCAATGTTTTCACCTTCTTCCGTTCTCATGTAATCAAACTTACCTCTAAGGCTCTCTGACTTAGCTCTTTGAACATTTTTGTCTCCTCCATAGATGGTATTTAGGGAATCCCACATCTACTTTGCACTTTTGAGGTCTTTGATATAATCAAACTCAGCATAGCTCAGAGAAGAGGCAATCTCCAACATCACCTGATTGTGCTCTTTCTTTTTTTTCAAATCTTCAGTAGTTAGGGCTCTTTCTAGATCAACATGTTATGCTATAATGTAAGTTTGTGCATAGTCTCTAAGTCCTCCAAGGTGAAGCTTCATAAAAAATTTCCAATTGAAACTAATCCTCTTAAAAAACTATGCTCTAATACCAATTGTTGAGGTGGGGGAGGGTGAATTAGTTATTCAAGGTCTGGATGTCCAAATAAAACTTTTTACAATTCAGTGAACCCATAAAACATTCTTAACCATGCATGCATTCATTGTGTATAAACCAAAACTGATATGTTACTTTTAAACTAACATGTAGAAATGTAGAGCATAAAACACAACACATCCATTAGTACACATGACACAATGATTTAACATGGAAACCCAATTTGGGAAAAACTACCAGTAACATGCTACTCCTTTCTCACTCTTTTGAAGTGATGCCATGATAAAGGTTACAAAACACAATGTTAAATGTGACCTGGATAAGGGATTTCAATCACCTTGTTAAAAGTGAGCCTTGTTAGAGGAATTTAGGCCATTCACTTGGAATGCCACCCTGTTAAAGAATTTTTCAATGACTATTAAGTTAACCTTTCTCCAAAGGATTTACCCTAATATGATACAATTGTTAGAGAGTAATAGTAGAGCTTGATCTGATACAACTTACAATCTTACTTGCAAATTATAGATCACCATTTAGTCCTCAACTTTGCTTGGCTTCCTATCTTTTCAGTTTTGACAACTTGTTCACCCTTCAAGCATTCATCTTCATTAAGCCTTCTTTCTTAGTTTTCCATTACAGACTTCTTTACTTAGATCACTTGATGAAGCAAACCCTTCTTTCTTCTCCTTGTTAAATTTTCACATCCAAAAACATTCTGATCTCTCTCAACTTTTGTTTCATGACCAAGCATCCCTAGAAATAGAGGATTAGAACTCTTTTTCCCACTTAATATCCATCTCAAAAATTAAGGCTTTTGATGGATTAGGTAGGATACAATGTATCTACCCCATATCTTGTCTTTTCTAGAAACTTCTAGAATCCATTTGAATTTGCCTCCAAAATGTTTTAAATAAGATTTTGTGCCTCTAGCACATCAATCTAATCTTCCTTCTGATTCACAACTTCCAAGAAAAAAAAACTTGTTGGCTTTTATTTGGTGAATCATAGATCTTTTTCATAATGCAGCACCTCAACATTATTCATTTACTAATGCTTGACACATACTGGGTTACTCGACATCTACTATAAAATCACTCGGCATCAACTAGATTTTATTGGTGCTTAGTGCATACTAAAAATCACTCAGCATCTACTAACTTTCTTGGTAGTTGTTAGTTTTCTCGACATCTACTAGAAAATGCTTTCACTCAGCTTCAACTAACTTTTTGATCATCTTGCACTATCTTTACTCGGCACTTTCTATCAGCTTGGTCAAGCTTAGCAATTGAACTTTGTTCAACCTTTTTCATCTAAAATTTCTAAGTGTAGCCAAACATTTTGTAACCCAAAATAGATCATCAATACATTATGTTATCATTGTCTTAACTTATTCTTGCACTTCAATACAGAATCATAACTCAACCTTTCCTCTAGGTACTTTTGTTGCATCTTGTTGATCAAATAATCTTCATCAATCAACTAAGTGATAGTGCTTGAAAAATATAAGCAATTGTCTTACCAACATATAGTAGGTTTGACATCAGTGATAAAACAATGATTGAAAACACTTCTTACCACAATGTTCTAACTCAAATGATCTTTTCAATCATATATCAACATATTCATCCCTCTATGAGTTTCTTCTTGCAATGATTTCCCTTAAAATTATAGGGATTTAAAACCCTCATATGTCACAACTCTAGTTCTTCTTGTTGGAAACTACAATTGAAACAATTGTTGTACTGGCATTAATGCCAAATCTACTAATGAGATATGTTTCTATTTGACCCAAATGTCATATCTATTTGATTGATGAAGAGGATTTGAGAATTTTCTCATAACAAAAGTACCTAGAGGAAAGGTTGAGTTATGAAAAGGAAGCTACAATGGATGTTTGATTAGTTATACTTTGACAAGATAATTCTATTTTTTACATTATGAAGACATGACAAAAGATTGACAAATCGCATAAGCCTAACCAAGGAATAGAATTAAAGATTAAGGAACTTGAAGTTCATACCAAGTGATTCTAGTGTCAATTGAGCAATAGTTAGTGCCAAGACAATTTAATGTTGACTAAGCATCAATATCGACCGAGCAAACAATGTTGATGCTGAGCTATAAGCTCTATAGCATCCAAGTAAATTAGTGATGATAGAGTGTTAGAATCTAGTAATGGCCAAGTGATAGTATTTTGAATGCATATGAGAAATCATAATTTCTAGTTGACTAAGTTGATTTCTCGGGATATGGAAATATTGTTGAAGGTAAGGATTGATGAGTTGGATCATTTAATTCAAGGAGAGGATTGGGTAAACAAATTTCATCAGAAGTTTCTAGAAAAGAAGGATATGAACAAATAAAATGAATTTTTTGGATCGAACCAAAAACCCTAAGATCTATGGTGATTGTGAAAAATGACAAAGGACTAGAATTACCTATTTAAGGAGGCATGGAGATAAAAAAAATTAAGTGAACATGAGAGAGCGTTAATGAGATATTCAAAGAAGAGAAATGAACAAAGAAGCTATGTGTGTTTAAGAAATTTCTAGTAAGATGGAACCAAGCTGCTAAGATTGATAAGAAAATGTAAGCAGAAGGCTTAATTTTTTTGTGAAGAGAAGGGTGAATTCTTGAAGGGTTTCCAAGAAAATTGAGGACAGGTGACAAGAAAGAATTATAAGAGAATCAACACATGAACTGAATAGATATCTGAAAATGTAAAGTGATTTGTAACCATATAGATCAAACCCTACTATTTTATTTCTAATCATTGTAAACATTTTTTATTAAAATCCTTTTAATCAAAGGTTGACCTAATTGTCAGTAAGGACTTGATAGTCTATGTAAATCATTTAACATGGTGACATTCTAATTGAATATTCTAAATTCCTTTGATAAGGCCACTCCTAATAGAGTGATTAAATCTTTAACCAGGTCACATTTAACTATGTGTATTGTAACCTTTAATAGGGTTAGCTCTTAATAGGGATCACTTCAGAAGAGTGAAAATGTGGTGATATGTTGCTCATGTTTTTTTCTCAAATTGGGTTTCCACATTAAATCCTAGTGTCAAACTTTTTTTGAAACTGTTTTGGTGTTTTACATTTCAAATGTTTACATCTAGCAAGTATGTTATATTAGGATAGTGAACTAATAGTTAATATTGTTATTCAAGTTATAATAAAGATTGAGTTACAATACAACAAGCAATATAGATAATGTTTAATTGTTTGATTGTTCAATTGGTACATATGGACCTTGAGTAACAGATTCCAACTTAGAGTCCAACTTAGCATAGTGCCTCTTCAATTTTAAATAATCATTTGACATTATCTTCGTAGGATGGTGTTTAAAAAAATTATCTGAATTGTTTCAATTGAGCATAATTGTGTTCTTGAGTCATCTCAAAAAATCTACAAGATGGCAGCACTATAGTTTTTATATGCCTCCAAAAACTGCTCTAGAGCCTTATTTTTCATAGCATCAATATTCTCATATAATACTATCATAACTTTATTTCCTTTTGATACCTTCCCTATCCATTCATCTCTTTTATCCAACTCATCCATTGTATATACTCCTATAAGCACCTGATACCTTTGAGTCTTGATGTTTTTCAATACTTCTAGATCGTTGGTCTAGGTATTCAATTTGTCCATCATGCCAAAATCTTGGTCTACCACTATGACCAACTTTTTAGCATTCTCTTGGATGTTGAGAAGGCTCAAATAACCTTCAAATATATGTACACCTCTATCCTCAAAATTGAGATGCCACCTTTGGCATGTGTCCGAAAGTGAACCTCATTGTCCTATGGTCAAAGCTCATTTGTCAAGGGCAGTCACTAGAGTGAGCTCATGATAGTTAGCATATAATGGACTAAATACATCCTTTACATATTCCTAGAGAAGATTATTATTCTTTCTTAATTCCAAATTGTGTCCCCATCTTCATCCAAATGCTGAAACACCTATTTAAGGCTTGTTATTGTCAAAACTTTGGTCATGTCCTAGGTGGACTTCCTAAGTACTACCTCTTGAATTTGGTAGTATTTGGGGGAAATATCTTAAATATGTGCATGTGGAGGAAGAATAGTTATATGTGTTGTATAGTAACTTTTTTGATTCCTCATGATGAAGGCCAGTTGCTTTGGATCACCCTAAATAGGTGTTGGTGTCTTAACTACCTTCGTCAATGCCTCCAACCCCTCAGCCTCTATATACTCTATGTTGGAATTTACAATTGGGACGATTTACTTCTAAGAGAGGGGGTGAATCAGAAGTTCCAAAATTTAACCTCTAAAACTATTAACTAAAATCAATCACATGCAGCTAACGCCTTCTAATAAACAAGCAAGTAAAGACAAGGATGAAAATAGATAACACAAGATTTGGTCACCCAAAAACCCTCCAAAAATGAGAAGGTAAAACTAAGGTGGGGATGAAACCCACAACTTATCACTGTAGCAATATGTAACTGATTAAGGTTAGAAAGTTTGACCACCATCAATGATTTTCCCTATGAAAAGCTTGCCCTATTAAAGGCTTTACACCTTGTTAAAAGTGACCTATCTAAAGGATTTACAAACACTCACTTGGAATGTTACCATGTTAAAGGATTTAACACCTTGTTAAAGGTTCTACAAAATAGTTGTTAAGCTAACCTATCTTCATAGGATTTTCATTCTCCTAATACAATGGCTATAAATGATAGTAGAATGTGTTGACCTGATGACTTACAATCTTCAATTGCTAATTCTAGATCCTTGTTCTGTCCAATCTAATTTGATACTTCTTGATTTGATATAACTCTGTTCCTAGCATTGATACTCTATTCTGAACAACTTGATTCTACAATGTTATTCTTCTTCTAAGTCCTTATAGCCCTTAAAACTTCACTACCATTCACTCATGCATTCCCACATGACCTTATGACACTCTTGAATTAGGGGGTTTTAGCCTCCTTATAAAAGTAGGTATGAATCGACGATCAAGATTCATCCATCTTTCTCGCTCAATTCTCTCCAAATTTTTTGATTGGTTGCATGTTGGTTGCATAGGGAATGCGATAGATTCAATCTTATATTTTACATCCTTCAAGATTCATCTTGATTTGACTCAAAAATGGTTTACATCTGAGTTTTTTAGGGCACAAACACATATGTTGATTTTGTGTTACTCAACACTTATTATTTGCTGATGCTCGACACATATAGGTTTCTGTCTTTCTCAGCTCTATAGTAACTTTGTCTTGCTCAACACCTATACTTTACTCAACACATATACTAGCTCTCCATCAATTATCACTCGACACTTGAAACTTGCTCGGCACTTATTGAAATTCTAACTTGGCACATATTGTAGCTCAACATCTATATTATACTCAACATCATCTTAGAAATTTCCTAAGTGTGTTGACACTGAATTGTCAAAACCAATCTTAGACCAACAATCTCCCCCTTTGAAATGAGTGTCAAAAACACTTAACTAAGCATTATGAATCTGAACTCTATGAGTATAATTTAATTCTTGTTTGGCATAAGTACAAAAATTTCAAAAACTTGTTTAAAAAATTGTAGAAGACTATGTACCTCAAAAACTTGTAACTCCTGCTAAGCTAATGTGTCATTTCTATATCAAAAACTCCTTATGTTGGATTTAACTCATGTTTTTTCCATGCTCTGCCTTATCATTCTACTCTACTCTATTTCTGTCTGCTTTGTTTTTACTCCCCCTTTCACACATCTTCCCTTGCAATTTTTGTATCCTTTTGGATTTATCTTCTTATCTCTTCTCAAAACTCAAAATTTATTATCTCCCCCTTTGGCTATCTCCATAATGTATTATCTCCCCCAATTTATTAAATCACCCCCTTTTTGACACTTGTGTCAAAGGGTTCTATGAATGAATTGAATACTTAGCCAAAAAGGATTTGTTTACCTCCATAATGATCTTTAGAGCAACATCCTAATTGTTTAATGCAATATCCAATGCTTTAAGTTAGATGGCTATCTCTCCTACAAGGCGTACTAGGCCTTCCAATGTACAAATATTGGGATCTTTCTTCAAGACATTCTCTACATAGGCCATTTCTTTGTGCAAAACTTCCATGTGAGGGGTTATTGCACATTTAATTTGTATTACCTTGGCCTTGGTGTTTGCCTCATATGCTATGAGTATAGCTAATTCCTTTTGTGTGTGAAGAATTGTAGCAAAATGCTTCTCACTTTGAGTTAGATCTTTTGGTAGCTGCATGCTAGATATTTTAAGGTTCCTTTCCAAGCTCAATATCCTCTAGCTGGTCTCTTGTGTGAAGTATGAGGAATCACACAATTTGGAGTTCATTGAGAAAATATTCTCAAGTACCACATTTACCTTCTCAACTTTCTTTGTTAATTCTACTTGAGAAAGTGCTATTTGACAAGATATTTTCTCATTTACCTTCATCTAGGATTTCTTTTTAGACCATTCAAGAAATTTAGCATTTGTGTCTAGGTCTTCATTATGTACCTAGTCCATTATGTTGGATAATTGCTCCATGATGAGCTTTGTCTCATCAGGTACTTGTAAGCTGAAAGCATCTAAAAAGATATCCTTGATTTCAATCAGTGCTTGCCTTTGCTTATACTCATTTATGAGTATCTCTTGTTTCTTCTTCTTCTTTAGTGCCTCTTGCACTTCATTTATGTACTCTATGTTCATTATTTTATAGTCATAGCTTGGAATGACTATCTCTTCATCAAGTCTAGGGTCTCTACAGTGAAGTACCCTTGCTACCTTAGTAGAGCTCGAGCCTGGTGCTAATATTTGTAGTGGTACTGCATCAGTGCTCAGCTTTTGAGTTCTTCCAGTGGGAGTCGCTATAGTAAGAAAATTTATTAATGTTTGAATTTCCTCTTGTTATTTCTCCTTAGGGGTTTTCTCCTCTTCTATTCTACCTTGATCAATGATTTTGATCTAAGGAGGTGCACGTTTCCTTTGCGTTGTAGGAATAGAGGTATCCTTCTATGTTCTTTGCTTCTTTTCTTGCTCCTTAGCAATTGAATTCGTTATAACTCTGGTCAACCTTAGCTAATGCATCTTGTGCTACTTGCTCTTGTGGTTGTCCACTTGTAGCTATTGGAGTTTGTGAAGGTGGTTCTTATGGATTCACCTTCTCATTTTTCATCATAGCTACTACCTTCTGAAGTTCCTCTACACTCACCAAGACTGGATTGGTAGACAATTGTGCTTGAAAAGTAGTTTGGTGAAGGATCTCTCTAAGATCCTCTATAGTCATTGGGTTGATGTTCTGACCAGAGGTGTCAGGAACATCCTTCACAATTATTGCTTTTGTAGATGTGGGTGTTGCATGTGGAGGACTAGGTGGTGGTAGTTGTGTGTCTTGCACACTCTATTCTTATTGCTACTCCTTATCTATTGCCTTATCACCCTTTTGTGTTTCCTCCTCCACTGTAACTTCTTCCTTTTCTTTCTCTCCTTCTTCCTCTTTTTCATTTTCCTCTTCTTTCTCATCATTATTCCTTCCCTCAAAGGGATCTTCTTGTCCTTAACTTTTTGGAGGCCATAAATTAGTTTCCATGTAAGAGTGGACTTCTTCACAGTATCTTCAATTTTATTTTGCAAAATGTTTAATACTCTATATTTAGGTTCAAATTGTCTCCCATGTTTCTTACTTGCCTTACTTATTTGACCTTTTGTGAGGTTAGGCATCACACGAGCCAATGTTGACTCTCTTATTTCTTTCTCCATATTTAGGCAATAATGCCATTTATTCTCTACAGTGGAATATAATTCCTTAGGCATAGTATTATCAAGTTCAAGTGGAGTATTCTTGAACTTGGCCATCATAGTGAAAATTGATTCTTCCACTATGTTTTGCTCTTCTCTTGTTAGCTTATTAAGATCAATACCTTTAAGCCCTAACAAGTCTGCATTGTCCCTAATATTGTCACAAATGTTTTCCAAATCTGATTTTGTATTGTGACTTACTACTCTGAATTGGCTATTATCCTTAGACTCAATTCTCTCCTCATCTGACTCTAGAGGTGCCACATATTTTCTCCTCTTTTTTTCTACTGGTCCTCCTTTTTCAATGGGTTTCTTCTTTTCTTATTCTTTGGTCACCTTTTTTGTAGCCCTTGTATCTACCCTTGTGATAGGTTTTGTCAGGCTTGGCTTAGTTATTTTCTTCTTGCCTTTAGGCTATGTTTCAAGCTACTTTTGTGCTTTCCTCTTTTTGGGATCTACCTCAGGTGCTTCCTCTTCCTACTCAGTACCTTCTTGTTCCTCAGCATCTTCACCCATGCCTTGGGTTAATGCTAGTGTCCCTTGCTCTTGTTCCTCTTCTTCTTCTTCTTCTTCTTCATCTTCTTCCTTTGCCTCTACTATGCCTTCTCCAAATTTTTCCTTACGCTTCTTGACTAATTTATCATTTTTCTTCAATGTAGAAGCAATCTTTAATTCCATATCTACCTTAGATCTTACTACATCATATGTTCCAAAGTGTTGGGTACTTTTGTCTACTTCTTTCGCAAGTAGAGCTATTATTGCTACAGATGCTTCATCAATATTTATTTCATACCCAAGTGGTCTAAGCCATCTTACCATTGGTATGACTACTTGAATGTAGGTATAGTCAATATCAACAAGAAAACAAATTTCATTTATGTGCATTTCCACAAGTGAGACTAGAATCCTAAGCCTCTGTTTCATTGATTTCTTGAAATCTTCAAAGTAGTTGGTCACGCATGTCCCAAAATTGGCTCCCATTTGTTCAATATATTCATTCACCTAGGCTACTATGGACCTATTTGTCTTCTAGGTAACCTTTCCAAAAGATGGAAATTTATTCTGTACATGAAAGAATATACATATCAAAATTGCACCAAATTTGCATTGGGCTCCCTTTTTTCTTCTTCTAGGTCCTGAGTTCTCATTGATCTGTTGTAGTTGCAGTTTAGCTAGATCATAAGTATGATCCTTTTTAACAAGTTTATAGCCAACATCTATTGTAATGTAGGGAACACTATTCAGTCTACTAGATTGGTAGAATTTGTGAGAAATAACTCTGATAGTAAAATCAACAAGAGGATGCTTGATGGTATCTATGGTCATGCCTCTCTTGTTCCACTTGGCTCCAATATTCTTCTCAATAGCTTCTTTGGAGTCACTCCTAAGGGTTTTAGGCTGATCGAGGGCTAGATACCTTATTACCATATGAATGATCCTTTTTGATATTTTAACTGACCCATTTTCTAACCAAAAACTACCATCATGTATCCTACTAAGTACAATTCTAATACATTCAATCTTAAAAATAGTAGGGAAATCTAGGGCATGAGTTAAGCCCTTATTCTCAACAATTTGAAACTCTTCTTTCGAGAATCCATTCTCACACAGTCTATCATATGCTTCCCCCATGTCTCCAATAGCACCTATTTTTTAGTTATAGCATCTCCTAACATCTTGAACCATTACTACCTTAGGAGGAATTATGGATAGGGTTTTAGTTGGGTCATTTTTGTATGCAACTTTAGGGATAGGTAAAAAAATTGGGTTGTTTAACTTCATTTGACACTAACTCAACTTCAAATGGCTCATTTTCCTGAGGTTTTCTAGAGCTAGATGCCATTTGTACAATCTAGGGTTTTAAAATGAAGAAATTTTGAAACTTCATAGCTCAACACTATTATAAATACCTTGAAATTGATGAAACTATGTTGAATCTCTATTAAAATCTGCTCAAATGCTTCAAACTCTACTTGGAAATCATTCTGTACTCTTCTTGTCTTTTTCTCTTTTCTTGTGATGGTGAAAAATAATTGAAAATGCGATCATATACCCTTGTTTCATAGCATTTAATTCTAAGTGCATTTATAGCTATCCACTTAGCTCCTTAAGAAATTCTACTTTACCCGGCTTCCATTGTCTTTCCAAACACTCAACATATACTAGAGTTTCCCTTACTCAGCTTCAATTAGAATTTCCCTTCACTCGGTATCCACTACTAACTTAGCTGCAACTAACCACTTAGCTTCTACTGACTTTGATAGAAAACTCAACATGTATAACAATTTTACTTGACATCTTAAGGCAACTTGGCAACACTTGTAAAAACTTGAATTTTAACTTTGCATCTCTATTCATGTTTATCTATCCTTTTTAGTACTTACTTGTCTTGGAACTGATGTATGATAAAACATTTAAATATCAATCCCCCATACCTTCTTTTACTTAGTTGGATGAAGTTTGACCACTTGACCTTTTGGGTGAAGTGATCCCTTCATTGGATGTGTTGCCTCCATCATTCTTATTCCATGTTCTATTCATCTCTCCTTTGATGTATTCAACATCTACCTTTCCTTTTCCTTTATTGAACTCTAAGTTGGGTGCCTTTGACCTTGTTGGGAAATTTTTACTGATGTGACCAGTCTTTAAACAACTAAAGCATGTAGTTTGGATCAACCATCTACTATAGTTTCCACTAAAATGTGTTATTATGTAGTTTTTCAAGGATGTGTCCATACTCTTGACAGTAGTGGCAGCTTTGCCTAGTGTTGTAGTCCCAATTATAGTGATGTCCACGAATTTTGGCCTTTGCTAGTCAATTTGGTGTCCACATAGGCTTTGATATGCACTCAAAGGCTCTATTTCCATATTTCTTGCAATTGTAGCAGTAACCTTGAAATCTTGGTGTCCTGAGGGTTCTAATCCTGTAATCATGTGCTTGAAGTCCTTGCTTGTTGCACTTGTGACAATGACCCATATTCTTAGGTTTTTCATGCTGATGGGTGTTCTTGCTCCTACACACATTAAAGGTATGTCCTTTTTTACCACAAAAAAGATAGTGTAGGTTTAGTATTCTTACCTTTGTCACTTCTTTCTTCTGTAGTCTTTGATGACTCTCTATTTTTAGTGCTAGTGTATTCTAGTCTTATAGTGTCATTACTGGATCTTGGTGATTTTAGTAGTTGTTCAAAGTACTTGATGGCTTTATTAGGTTTGTTGAAGCTCTTTGCAATTCCCTTCTCTCTTTTCAAGTCATTTTGCAATTGTTCATTTTGTATCTTCAATGTGGAGATCTCAATGTCCTTGACATTTAGCTCATGATGTGCATTCATCATCTAGCTTAGGGTGTCTAGCTACATGTTGGAAATTCTTGCAAGCTCAATTGACTTTTCCTCCAATCTATTAGCAAGATTTCTCTTGTCATATTTGATCATAGCCTTATCTTCAATGCTCTTTTCTTTTGTTTAGTTACTTCACAAAGCATCATGGCTTTTGATTCTTGTTCAATCTTGAGAGTTCTGATCTCTTCTACTTGAGCTATATTCTTCTCCATTAGGTCTACTATTGCTGCATCAAAATCTTTGGAATCTCAATTTTCAAACACTTTTGAGGTGTTAATCTCCTTGTACTATGTATCATTTTTAGCTATGGTAATCTCTCTTCTTCTCTTGAAGGATTTTCTCAATTCTTCCCTAGCTTCTTTCAGAGAATGCAAAATGAGATGTATCTCAATCTCTTGGTTCTCTATGATCTTCCCAAGTTTTTAGAGTTCAATTTCTAGATCTTTTTCTCCAAGTTGTAAGGCTTCTTCTTAGAAGAACTTGGCACTGATACCAATTGTTGGAATTTACAATTGGGAAGATTTACTTCTAAGAGAGGGGGTGAATTAGAAGTTCCAAACTTTAACCTCTAAAACTTTTAACTAAAATCAATCACATGCATCTAACACCTTCTAATAAACATGAAAGTAAAGACAAGTATGAAAATAGATAACACAAGATTTGGTCACCCAAAACACCTCCAAAAATGAGAAGGTAAAACTGGGGTGGGGATGACACCCACAACATATCATGACAACAATATGTAACTAATTAAGGTTACAAAGTTTGACAATGATCTGCCCTGTTAAAGGCTTTACACCCTGTTAAAATTGTCCTATCTAAAAGATTTACAAACACTCACTTGGAATTTTACCTTGTTAAAGGATTTAACACCTTGTTAAAGGTTCTACAAAATAGTTGTTAAGCCAACCTATCTTCTTAGGATTTTCATTCTTCTAATATAATGGCTAGAAAGTATAGTAGAATGTGTTGACCTGATGACTTAAAATCTTCAATTGCTGATTCCAAATCCTTGTTCTATCCAATCTGATCTAATCCTTATTATTCCAATATAACTCTATTTGTAGTGCTGATACTCTATTCTGAACAACTTGATTCTGCAATGTTATTCTTCCTCTAAGTCCTTACACCCCTTAAAACTTCACTACCATCACTCATGCATTCCCACACAACCTTCTAACACTCTTGAATTATGGGGTTTTGAACTCCTTATAAAGGTTTCAAAACTTAAGGTTAGGTATGAATCTACAATCGAGATTCATCCATATTTCCTACTCAATTCTCTCCAAATTTCTTGATTGGTTGTATGCTAATTGCGTAGGGAATGTGATAGATTTGATCTTATCTTTTAGATCCTTTGAGATTCATCTTGAGTCAACTCATAAATGGTTTGAATCTAAGTTTATGAGGGCACAAACATATATGTTGATTCTGTATTACTCAACGCTTACTATTTGTTGATGCTCGACACATATAGGATTTTGTCTTGCTCGACTCTTATAGTAACTTTTTCTTGCTCGGCATCTATACTTTACTCAACACATATACTAACTTTGCATCAATTGTCACTTGACACTTGAAACTTGCTCAGCACCTATTGAACTTTTGACTTGGCACATACTGGAGCTTGGCATCTATATTATACTCGACATCATCTTAGAAATTTCTTAAGTGTGTTGACACTGAATTGTCAAAACCAATCTAAGACCAAAACTCTACATATCTTCTTTAGTGAATTAGGATCTCTCACTATAGTTATGCTAGAGTAGTACCCATAGGAGACATATAATAACCTAAAGATGAGGTTATCTTAGAGAGTGACCTATTGCCGATGTCACTCCTCTCTAGGATCTTTTCTATCTTGGGTGGCTTGACTAATGGAGAGGCCATTATTTTTCTCAGAGGAGAAGTTTCTAACCCTTCCACAAATTCTTTGCTCTCTATCTCTAAAACCTCATTAGTATGTAACTATTTAAAATCATCCCCAATAGATGTTTGATTGTCTAAGTGACTGGCAAGATCATAGAGGCAGTTTCTTTCTCCAGTGGAGGAGAAGGAGTTCAAGGTGGCTTTTCTAGTGGTCGAGGTGGTATACCCTCTATTTCTTGTGGAACTGGAGGTAGTTGAATTTGAGGCATGTTCCTTATTACTTTTCTCACCAAAATTTCCTAGTCAACATAAAATCAAACTCTAAAAGGTCAAAGACGTCATAGCCATCTCCTTCTTTGGACTCTATCCACTCCTAGTCTATAGATTCCTCAAGTTAGATAATCTATTCTAGAATGAAAGGAGGCATATGGATTGAACTCCTCTATCTTTCCTCTACTGCCCCCCTAGCTGAATAGGTCCTCTTATTTAATGGGAGATATTCAATCTCATCCCCATGATGTTCTTCTTCTCCCATAGTCTCCAAAACATGAGGAGATGAGGCTCTCTTCTTCTTTAGCTTCCTACTTTTCTCCCCTATTACCATTGTCGTAGTCCTAACCTTCTTGGTCACTAATAGAGAGGCTTATGTTTGGGTCAAGGTTTCTATAGATGGAGCTTGAGCTTCTTCCCCTTAAATTGATGCTTCTTTTATCTAAGCCTCTTCTATTTGGGCTTCTTCCTCTTGGGTTTGTTTCTTTTGAACAACTCTCTTCCTCTTCTTTTCCTTCATCTTATCTATTTGGAAGTATTCTACTTCTAGCTCATACTTATGTATAGTTTTAGGTCTTACTAGTGACTTCTCTAGATATGTAGGAACTGTAACTTTAGTTCCCCTACCTTTTTTGGGTCTTCTAGTTACCTTAAGAGTGTTGTGATGTGGATCCTAATCATAATTGTAGGTTAATTTCTCTCACTTTATTTAGCACAATTTTCCCCCACATGATTACTACAAGTATTTTGGGGTAGCACCCCAAGACAAAGTCAAGGGGTAGAGCCCAGGTGCGGTGCATGTCATAATATAGGATAGGGTCGAGGGACAATGCCCTTGTGGGGGTTTTGGGGAAAAGAACCCCCAAAGACAAAAATGAATTTACTATTATAAAAGGAATCAATTGTTATTTTTCTATTGGCTGACTTATTTTATCCCTAATTTTGTAAGTGAATAAAAAGATTGTATTAATGACTTAGGGTTAGGGATTTCATAAGTTATGATGAGATTGTAGCTTCATGTGGTGATATTGAGTTGTAAGGTATTGTAGATTATTGTTACTAGATAATAATAAAGTTGGACTTATTATTGGTGGATGTTACCTAGGGATTGAGTGAACCATGTTAAATCTTTATGTCTTGTGTTCTCTTCTATGCAATTTATTATTTTATGTTATTGCTTATATTTTCATGTAATTGTTATTTATGTTTGTGGTTAACACTAACAAAGAGTTAAAGCATTTAGAACCACATCAAAGTAGAAAGGCTTTCTAACCCACTCCTTGTTGAGTAGAACCACATTTCTAGCCCTATGATGGATGCCATCATTCTCCTCCCAACCAATCTTGACATTGCAAAGATTGTGTCCTTGTTGTAGAGGGGGTCTAACATATGAGGACTATATTTGTCCCATATCTTCAAAGGTATAACCAAGTTGAGAAAATTTTGTATTAGTTGTAGAATCATTCTACAATAGTCCCTAATTTTTACATCCTATTCATCTACATATTTCATCTAGTGATCTTCAATCACTGCATTTGGAATGAATTCTCTTCCTACGATGTTTTATCATCCCAACGTTGTCAAAGTAGGGGTATTATACTAGGTAGTCATCGTAGGGATACTGATACCATTCAAACTTGAAGTGGATATATCATTCTTTCATTTGACCTTAAAGACCCCAATGGTAATTATCCATACCCATGTCTTCTTGTACTTCTTTCACACTCTATCATAAGTTGAGGCCAATTGCCTAGATATCTCTAATAATATCAACCTATCTAAAGGATAGCATGGAATATTCTTTTGGGTATAGAAGAGTACCACCTACTCAAATATACATGAGGGTATTGAATTGAAGGAAATAAGTACCCACTTGTGTTATTCTATATGTGGTTTCCATCGATATTTTCTTAGCATAGTCTCCCTCAATAAACTAGATGATGGAAAAGATAAAACCATCATTTACCAATCTATATTCAAGTCTTTTGAAAGTTATCTTCTTCTTTACCAATTGAGGGTATACTATATATGGCTATGTATTTTCATCTTGCATGCTTTATCTCTTTACCTACCCTAGATAATCTATTGGCCTGGCTGCTAAAAGATACATGACATTGGAAGTCATGCAGAATTATGGATCATTCTTTACCAAGATGAGTTGTTCATCAATGTTGTCACTAATAATCATGGCCCAATCAATTGGCCTATTTCTTTTTTTATTCTTTTTATGAAATGATGCAGTGCAAGGTAGGAGGATCCCCAAAGGAGATGTTCTAGCCCCCAGCTATAAAACCACACAATAGAAACACAACAACAAGGATCAATAATGCAAGATCTGATACCAAATAATAATAATATATTCATAAAACATATCTAATTACATGCAATGTGTTAGGCTATAAAGCCTTCCTGGTTATGGCCAGATACAAAGCAAGTAATAGTTCTGCAAGATCTCTTAAGATCCAAACCCAAACCCTAGCTAGTCCAAATCCACACTCTGGTAGAAACCCACAAGGAAGATCTCAACTTGTGCTCGCAAGCCCACCAAGCTATCTCCTTATTTTCCAAGCCACAACTACTAGCTTTGCTCCAACTTCATCCAAGTTTAAACTACCTCACATTTGGCACTCTATTCATACATTCACAACTCCATCACAATCCTGTTGTAAACTACCTCACATTGGGCACTCTGTTCACAGACTCAGGAAAACTTTCTCTTCAACTACTTCCCACACCCACTCCTCTTCCTAGTGAATGAATAATGACTAAAGACTTCCCCACAACCCCTAATTCTACCAATCTAAACCACAAGTCAGCCCAAAACACAAATTAAATGCAAATACATAAATTAAATGCCAAAGTCAGCCTCCTACAACAATTAAATTCCCAAAATTGATGTCTTAGTAAAATTGCAATATCTCCTAGCTCCAAATTAATTAGAACTCATGCTTCAAACCATAGTTAAAAATCTGGGCACTCTTCAATCTTTGAAAGTCTCATCCTTTAACTCATTGTTAAAAATTAGTTATACAGCCTAAAACAGACACCAAATTCTTAGACCATGCCAAGCAGCCAAAGACCATGTCAAGCTGCATAGACTATGTCGAGCTCCCTAGACCATGCTGAGCTCCATAGACCATGTTGATATCCCTAGACCATGCTGAGCTCCATAGACCATGTTGATCTCCCAAGACCATGCCGATCTCCCTAGACTATGTTGAGCTCCATAGACCATGTCGAGCTCCCAAGACCATGCTGAGCTACATAGACCATGCTAAGCTCCCTAGACCATGCTGAGCTCCAATCCTTCTTTGACCGAGTACCAGTCCAAACACCCTCCAAAGTAACTACTGAGCCTCCTCCCATGAACTCAAAAGTAGTCACCAAGTAAATCCAAGATGCTCCTGCATCATGAAATGAACCATCCAAGTCCCCATATGACTTGTTGTATAGAGGCCCATGGCTCTACTCAAAAGGACTATAGAGTAGCCAATATCATCAATCATGTACCCTGAGGTCATGTTAATCTCTCCATCTCTTTAGTTTGATGGTGTTCTATCTAGGAAGTAGTTATCTTGTACTATTTGCCTTGTCTCCATATTTTTCTTTCAATACTATTAGTCTACCATGTCATGGTTGCTCTGTAAGTATTGACCTATCCTTGGTAAATATAATAAAATAACTTGCACAAGAGAAGAAATAATATACAATACTATACAAATACTTGATAATAATTGAGAATAATAGGCCATTTCAAGGAGGAAATCTACTAATCTCTCCAATGAGAACATAGTTCACAATTTAATGATAAATAAGAATCACAACCTTCTATATATACCTAATTATGCTAAGGTTGAATAGACACAACCCTACATAATACCTAGGCCAACCTATCTACCTAAATAATAATATAATGATGATAACATGACTTAATTAAGGATTAATATAGACATAAGTTGACTATTCATAACCCTATATACACCAATATTAAGGGTGTGGCATGCCCCATCTTTGAAAGAAGCATTGTCCTCAATGCTAACCAAGTGTGGGTTCTTATGAATGAACTCCTCATTCTCCCATGTGGCCTCTTCAACTAGTAAATTCTTCCATTGCATGAGATACTGAGTTAGGGTTCTATTCCTCAGTGTCTTCATGTGTGTTTGAAGAATGCACTCTAGTTCCAAAATTGTTCTTCCTTCTTCATCAATTTCTTGTAGTACTATTTGAGTAGGAATATTCTACCCAATTACATGAAAATTGGATGTATCTTTGTTGTTGGTGGAAACTCAAGCTTGTAGGCATCACTACCAATCTTTTGCATGATTTTTTATGGTCCATAATATCTTGGAGACAATTTATTATTCTTTTTTTGTTGCTTTGTTGAAATTTTTTTATAAGGCTACAATCTCAAGAAGACCCTATCCCAAACTTCAAATTTTCTTTCACTATGATATTGGTCCACTTGTTGTTTCATTCAATTTTGTGTCATAGCTAAATTCTCCTTGAATCCTAAAACTACCTATTGTTGATGAAACAAGTGGTCCTCTACTACCTAAACTCTTTGTGATACCTTTAATGATGATGTGATGGAAGGAGGATGATATCCATAAAGTGCCAAAAATGGAGACATTTTTATTAGCTATGAAAAGAAGTATTGTACCACCATTCTACAAGAGGTAGCCAATCTACCCATTGAGATTGTTTTTCTAAAGTCAAACAATATAGATATCCTTCCAAACATTTATTAACCACCTTAGTTTGTGCATCTGATTGAGGATGTTATGAAGAACTATGAGCCAATTGAGTACCCAAACATGAGAACAAATATTTTGAAAAGTGACTAGTAAAGATAGGATCACAATCACTAACAATAACCTTAGGTGTACCATGTAGCTTTTGGATATTCTCCAAGAAAAATTTTGCCACTATACTTGTTGTAAAAGAATGTGATAATGCAATGAAATGTGCATATTTAGTGAGGTAATCAACTACTACCATGATTACATTATGACCTTTAGATTTGGAAGCCCTGTGATGAAGTCCATGGATACCTCTTCCCAATGTTGGCTAGGAATAGATAAAGGTTGTAAGAGACCTGGTGTCTTAATTGTTTCCCCCTTATTTCTTTGACAAACCAAACATTCAACCACAAATTTTTGAACATCATTTTTTAGACATTCCCAGAAGAATCTTGCTTGACGCAATGATATGTTTTCAAAAATCATGAATAACCACCAATTGGGGACTTATGTAGCTCTTTGAGAATCTTGTGTTAAAGAGTGGAATTCTTGTAGAGATACAAGTTATATTTATACCAAAGAATATCCCCCTTTAAACAAAACCTATCTGAACTACTAGGGTTACTTTTTATTTGTTGGATAAGATTACTTGTTGCAACATCATTTTGCCACTCTTCTTTGGCTTCTGCCACCCAATTTTCTTGTAATATTGAAAGGGCAAGCAATAAGGCTTCATCCTTTTTATCCTTCTTGGAAAGTGCATTGGCCACAATATTTTCCTTCCCTTTTTTTGTATACAATTTCAAAGTCATATCCCAACATCTTAGTGATCCATTTTTGTTGCTCTTCTAATGATAGTCTTTGTTCCAAAAAATATTTTAGGTTATCATGATCTGTCTTAACCTTGAAGTGTCAACCCATTAAATAAGGCCTCCATTTTTTAACTGCATGAAGGATTGCTAACATTTCCTTCTCGTAAATAGGTTTGAGTTAATTTTTACCTTTCAATTAATGACTCTTAAAAGCATATGGTTGACCTTCTTACATGAGAACTACTCCTAGGTAAAAGCATAGATATGTGTCACCATTTAGGATACCAAAAACTATTTTGGTCAAATCTCATTTCTCTATCAAAACTCAATTTTTTTCAAAAAGTTTAAAAATACCCTTTTATAGATCTTAGATTTAATATCATCATTCTATAAATGTTTGATTGTTTTGATTAGTAATAATATCTTATAAGTCGATATTTCAACATTTCAATTGATGCTCCCTCAAAAAAGGAAAAAAATAGTAAATCATATTAAAATAAATAAATAAATCATATTTATCTATAGAGGAGAGAGTCCTCCTTAGGAATATGTAATTTTTTTCAAGAACATGTGGATTTGATAGGGAAGTTTTGACAGGAGGAAAAAACTATTGGATTCTAATAAGGTCAATCTTGAGTACTTATAACAAAGAAAATATACATCAAAAATAATTATTTCTTTTTTTTCCCTAGCTATACAGGTCATCTATAAGATATTTTCAAATTAGAACAAAAACAAATGATTTGCATAAACTTTTTTGACAGGAACTACACCCTATATTTTTTACAGTTAAAAAAGGGACTTCAAAATAAAATAAAATAAAATAATTCTTATTCAAAAAATTATAGTCATAAAATTCATCCAATTCTACACATTTTATCAATTTACATCATCTTCAAATTCTAAACACAGATACCATTTTTTTTGTCATTAATATCGAACTGTCGCATTCAAATATCTTGTTTCTTTAAAAAAGGTGACATAGGTTTGTGATTTTACCCTCCTATCCCATTTCTAGAAGTATCACATTCCATAATGAGTTCCTTGGTGAAGTCTAGAGTGGAAAGCATTGGAGTTGTACACATAGTCTTCCTCAATCACTCAAATGATGCATCAGCAGATTTATTCCAATGAAAAGAATCCTTCTTCAATAGAGTTGCAAGGGGTGCTACTATATGACCATAATTCTTCACAAATCTTCTATGGTATCTTGTCAATACCAAGAAACCCCTCAAATTCTTAATAGTTTTTGGAATAGGCCATTCCATGATAGCCTTAATTTTGTTAGGGTACACCTTTACTCCATGTGAAACTGTGTCCCAAATACTCCACTCCCTTAAGACCAAAAGCACACTTGGATGGCTTAGTATATATTTGATGATCTTTGAGTAATTGTAATGCTTGATCTACATGCTACAAATGTTCTTCCCAATTCTTGCTATAAATTAATATATCATTAAAAAACACTAACACAAACTTTCTCAAGAACTTCTTTAAAATGGAATTCATCAAACTTTGGAATGTAGGTGGTGCATTGGTAATATTGAATGACATCACCAAAAATTCATAATGACCCTCATGAGTTCAAAATGTTGTCTTACAAATATCTTCCTCCTTAATTCAAATTTGGTGATAACCTGATCTAAGATCTAACTTGGTAAAATGCATAGCTCCATTTAATTCATCTAGAAGATCATTGATGAATAGAATAGGAAACTTATCTTTAATGGTGTACTTCTTGAGCACTCTATAATCTAGAAACAATAAACATGCACCAAGTTTCATCCTTCTTCTGCACCAGCACAATAGGTGAGGAGTAAGCACTTTGGCTATGCCTGATATTTCCTACCTCTAGCATTTCCTCAATAATTTTTTCTATCTCACTTTTTTGTATGTGTGGGAACCTATAAAGCCTAATGTTTGGTAGCTGGCTCCCTGGAACTAGTCATATGGCATGGTCATGATCCCTCTTAGGAAGAAGTCCTTTAGGCATATCTCCAAGAATCACTTAGTGACAATAAATTATTTCTTATAAATTTGGATGAGTAAGAGCATTAGATTGAGATACTTCTACTGAACATAGCTAGGCCAAAAATCCATCCACACCTTTCTTACGAATTTTTTGGATTTAATGAGAGCTTACCATCTGTGGGGGATTTTCCTTCAATCCCCTTAGCTCCAATACTTTTCTTTCTAATTGAAATCGCATGAATAGTTCTTGGAAGTTCATATCAATTATTCCCAATGTAGTAAGCCATTGTACTGCCAAAACAATATTTGATGTGCCCATGGATATCGCATACATTGGGGTATCAAGTTGATAATCTCCCATGGATAATTTGATGCTATGGAACTTCCTTGAACAACTAACTATGCCCCCATCTAAAATAAAAATTTAAAACTCTAAGGCTAGATATATAAAACAATTTAGAAGAGTTGCCAACTTTTTACTGATAAAATCATGAGTACTTGAGTCAATCAACATTGTGACTTGCTTCTTTTTTAAGAAACCCACTACCTTGAGAGTTTGTGGTGCACTGAAATCTGAATGTGCATGACAAGAAATGATTGGTTGAAAATCATGCGATTCCTTGCCTAACTCCCTATCCTCCTATGATATTGGCTCATCCTCTTCTTCCTTACTTGGATCTTCAATATAAAACAATTTATTTTCACTACATTTATGTCCCTGACTATATTTTCTATCACAATTGAAACACAACCCTTTTGCTCTTTTCTCCTCAATTTTTTGTGGAGTCAACCTAGTAGGTTGAGGAAGAGAAGATGTTGAATATCTTTTTTCTCTTTTAATATTAGCCCCTTACTTTCTAGGAATCAAAAACTTCTCCTCTACCCTAAGTGCCAATATAAAAGACTCATTTACTAAGCTGGGGCAAAACATGTGTACCTCATGTTGAATGTGTTCCTTGAGAGCACCCAAGAATAAATGATTCAAGTTCTCCTCTATAATTTTATCCACTCTTAAGGATAGATTTTGGAATTTTTGAATATAATCCTTAAGTGAACCTATTTTTTGAAGCTTAGGAAGTTGGCTAAAGAAGTTTTCTGTCACACTATTTCTATATTGTGCTTGGAGTTCTTCAATAAAAATTGACCATGATGCAGTGAGACCCTTTTCCTCCTATGAGTACAAAGCCAATGATACCAAATGAATTGATTTAGTTCTAGATATAAGGAAGCCATCATAACATTTTGTCGATATGGGATTTGATGTACTTCAAAAAAATTCTACATTTGATGTATCCATGTTAGAGGATCCTTGCCATCAAATTTGTGCATATCCATCGTTGGGAAAAAAAATCGTAGATCCCATAGGATTAATAAAATTTGTGTTATTATTAGTTGACTTAAAAGTTTCACCTCAATTTCTTGAGAGATCCTTCCTTATTTCATTCATATAGGTGCTTAACATGCTTCATATATCTGATCTATCCCCTCGTAGGTCACACATATCCCTCTCAACCTCTACCTTAAACTTGCTATGTTCCTCATTGGGATTACTACCCTCTGTTGCTTCCCAATATTGATCAAAGGATTTCTCCAAACTGGTAGCATTCTTTTTGCCTCTTGTTGAAGGCCCCATCATGATGGAAACCAATTTTTTTGAAATAAATCACAACTGAAATGTAAATTCTTTGATTTTTTTATTTTTTTTACTATAATTTACTAGGGCCAAGATACCCTTGGAAAAATTTCCAAAGAAAATAGCAAAATTTGTTTCCTTGAGAGAGATTTTTCCTAATTTTGCAATATCTTTCTTATTTCAATTTTTCAATTTCTCCAAGATTTGAATTTAGGCTCCTTTACTATGTATTGAAAAACCCAATACAAGTTATACTCCAATTCGGCAAGATGTGAGAGATATGAAGATCTCAATAAATTGTGTAGAAATAGTAATTCTACAATATATTTATCAAATTTTCTCTAATTGTTCTAAATTTTTTACCATATATTCTTTAATATGGTCTTCCAAAACTCTTTAAACATATATGAAAAATTCATTAAAATATGAAAGTTATGCTCTTCCCAAAATCACTCCAAAGTTGAGAAAAAATTTGGCCTCTATGGTGCCAAGCTCATGCTCTGATACCACTTGTAATGAAATAACTTCCACAAGAGAAGAAATAATATAAAATATTATACAAATACTTGACAATAACTGAGAGTAATATGCCACTTCAAGGGGGCAACCTCCAAATATCTCCAATAAGAACACACTTCACAATCTAATGATAAATAAGACTCACAACCTCCTATATATATACCTAATTATGCTTAGGTTGAATAGACACAAGCCTACATAATACCTAGGCAAACCTACCTACCTAAATAGTAATATAATAATGATAACATGAATTAATTAAGGACTAAGATAGCCACAAGTTGACTATTCATAACCCTATATACACCAATATTAAGGGCGCAACATACATCGATGTGTGCAAGGTACATAGGGTGCACACTCTTGCCTTGAAGTTCTCTCTAGTAAGCACACATTGCACACCTTACTCAGTGTGTATATTTGGCACCTTCTTGGGGGTATCTCACTTATGTGCATGTTGCACATATAACACACCATGCACACCATTTGGTGATACACATCTATGCATATGTGGTTCTGGGGTTTACCTTAGGTAAGTTCAAATCAAGGATGAGTTGTGACTATGGTGGGTACAAATGTGAAAATTTGTGTAGATGTGGCTTTGAGGGTCTCCGGGATGTGAATGCAAAAACAAATGGGGAGGATTGATTATTTATAGGCATGGTGGGGCTCAAGGGTGTGCACATGAACATATGTGCAAGTTCTCCCCTATGGATTTAGGCACATGGGTGTGCATTGTGCACCCCCTATAGGTGCACATGTGCATAATTTTATTTTCCTTTGTGTAATTTTTACTTTCTGACCTCTTGACTTTGTTCAGGACTAGCCGACTAGACATCCTAGACTAACCCAGACCTAGAGGGAAACCCTGTTCACCAAGGCACCTGACTAGGTACCCTTTTCTAGATAATGGGATCCCTCACACTAAAATAAAAGAGGGGGTCCTTATTTCAACTCATAATAGGGTTTTTTTTTTGAATCCACAAAAATTCTCTAAGTGAGTTTCTCTCTTAGAGGACTAGGGCTTAGTGTGGTCACTTGAATGGAGCCTATAGGTGAGTTCCTTAAAGAAAGTAGAAACATTAATGTAACATTAATATAATTTACATGGAAAAGAGGGGATTAGGAGAAAATACATAAGAAATATTTTTAAAATGTTCTTATGTCTGCATATGTCCTATTAGAGTACTAGGGTCATGTATAGCCACTAAAAAATGTTGGTGAACACTAGGGTCCATATCTTCTTGGATAGATCCAAATGAGAAGGTTTTATCTGATGATACTTACCTAATTAGTACCTTAGGGCCTTTATTAATGTTATGGGTGGCTTTGGTAGTCTCTTTGTATGTTATGTCTTCTCTTCCATTTGTGTGAATATTTTGGAAAGGGTACCTTCAAGGCCTTAGTCTATCCTACCCCTTGTGTGGATCTTGAGTCTATCTCCTACCTTGAGGACTAGAACTTTATGGCACTATGTGGCGAGGTGGTTAAATTTATTGAGGAACTATTTGTGGTCTCATGGTTGTTTCGTATACATGTCTTTTTCCATATTATTTTTGAAGACTTTATATCTAAGTATATCATTTATGTCTAGATCTACTTATGTATGTCATGATGATATATATTGATGTAATTATATTTCAAAGAAATGAGAAATGAAAATTCTATATCTAACAAAATAGAAATAGAAAAGTGAACATGTTTTATTATTTTAAAGCATTTAAATGTAATGCACACAATTAAACCAAGACACTAAATTAGATTTGAAAATGTTATAAGTTAGTAACGCATAGAAAGAAGATATATCACCAAGACACATTAAAAGCATTAGGATCACCAAGAAGTATATGTTGGAAATATGGCTAGGTAAGATGAGTTAGGGTTATCATTTATGGAAACATATTTTAGGATGTAATGACAAAATATATTCTTGAAGATTCTATAGTCAAAGATAGAAAATTGTCCAAGTATTAGATAGTTTCATTGGGAGCATACAGATTATTTTTAGCATAGCAAAGGCTATAGAGCTATTTGGCATGTGAAAAGTTAAGGAAAGGTATATTAGATTGTCATGATAATGTACCTAAGTTCACAGGTGAGTAGATATAGTACAAATAAAGTTACAAGATAAATACCACTAAAGACAATGTGCACAACATAACAGAGTACAGAAGAAAAAGAGGTATAAAGTGTTAAGGAATTATTTTGGTCTTACAAAAATATTACTTATGTTTGTAGGGATGACATTCTGGATGTTTACCCCAAGTGATTATAACATGTGTTTGCATCAAGCCAAATACACAAAGAGTTTATGAAAGAAAATGGTATAAGTAAAGAGTTACTTTATGTGAAGTATTGTGATGTTCGATATATGATATATCTAAGAATGTAGAGTATATGATGAATATGAGAACTATGTATATGAAGTGTGAAGCTATATGAGATATCTAAGATGTGAATATTGATGTCAGATCAAGCTATGCAAAGCAAAGTAGTAAGCAATAAAGAGTTTTTTCTATCTATCTCCATTGTATTAAAAAAACTATATTTAATAATTGCATGTTAGGGAAGAGGATCTTCTTGCATAAAGTCTTAATTATAATACCAAATTCTAATGGGGTTGAAGAAAATCCTAACAAGTTTGGGTCTTTTAATAGGGCCTAGTCCTCTAACAAGGACCAAGACACTATATGTAATTCACAGACTCCTAACAAGATCAATATCCTTAATAGGATTCTTTTTTTTTAGTGAATCATTCTGATGGTGTCATCCCCACTGGAGTTTTCCCTTGGCCAAGGTTTCCCTAGTTAACAAATAATGGTGGTATGAGTTCTCTCTATGTATGGTTCTATTTATTGTTTAGTATCATTGGTTTACTTTCATATGTATGTTTTAAAGTAATTAATAATATCCAGTTGTGGGAAAAAGTTTGTATCAAAGCTCAGTTACTTAGAAGAGGCTTAATAGCTTGAGTAAGATCCCTATGGATATGGAACAACTAAAGAGAAATCTTGAAGAAGCCCTAGAGAAAATTTATCTTCTTATAGAAGAAAGAGACAACCTAAAATATAGGTATGAATATGGAAAAGATTACATTGGTAAACTAGAAGATAAGATTAATTATCTAAAATCTAGAAAAGATTCAAAGGCACAAACTAATGATAGTGATTAACTCTGAAGAAAGAAAATGAGATCTTGAAATGTGTGGTGAAATTTTTTTAACTTAAGTTGAGTCTTAAGAAGGATAACACTAAGATTGAACTAGATCTGAAATCTATGAATGCAGATATATGATCCCATTCATCTCAAGTAACATCTAAATTACATTCTATAAGAATAGAACATGCAGAATTACAAAAGTACAAAACCATTGTGAAAGGAGAATTAACAAAAGCTAAACAATAGTTGGAGAAGATTTATTCCAATAGTGATAAAATTGATGAACAATTATCTTTTCATTGAGCTTCTTATGATAAGACAGGTCTTAAATATCTTATTGGAGAGAAATTAGCCATGAAAATTGAATTTAGGAAGGAACCTGATCCAGCTATTGAAAACCCTAAGTCTAAAGAAATCAATGAAAGTATGATTGAATCAAACATATCTATAGAAGTATCTAAAGAAGTTGAGAAAGTTGATCTATCTAAGAAACATGATGAATCTAAGAAAATAGAGTAAGTAGAATCTCCTAAGGGGACTAGACATAAATTTAGAGGTAGATTCTTTATATGCAATGAAGTTGGACATATGAAGAGAGATTGCATAGGTAAGTCATTTAAACCTATTACTATTTTTTATTGTCATAATTTTGGACATAAGTCATAGATTATAAGAAACCCAAGTTTGATAGTAATAATGAAAATAGTAGAATGTTTAAGAATACTAACCCTATAGGTAATGAAAGAAGGAGATCACAAAGTAGATCCAATGATGGAGAAAGACCTAATGGAGCAAGGAACCAAATTGTATGTTACAAATGTAACAATCTTAGACACATTCCAAGGAATTGTAGAGCATGAGATAATCATAATGTAACCAATTAGAGAAGGAATTCATGTAACACCTTGCCAGGGAACCCAAAAGAAATTAACCTAAAGTTTCACTAAGTTTTCTAAATTTTTTTAAAAAGATAATAAACAACAAGAGATAACATAGTGGAAGCAATAACTCACATACAAACAACCATCCATAAATAGATTACATCTCTTAAGGGTTCCATGACATTGAATCACACACACACACACACACACACACACACACACACACACACACACACACACACACACACACACACAGATATATATAAGTTTAATTAATACTTAATATGATACATAAAAAAATCACATCATATATAAACCAAAAGCATGAGATAATCATAATGTAACCAATTAGAGAAGGAATTCATGTAACACCTTGCCAGGGAACCCAAAAGAAATTAACCTAAAGTTTCACTAAGTTTTCTAAATTTTTTTAAAAAGATAATAAACAACAAGAGATAACATAGTGGAAGCAATAACTCACATACAAACAACCATCCATAAATAGATTACATCTCTTAAGGGTTCCATGACATTGAATCACACACACACACACACACACACACACACACACACACACACACACACACACACACATAGATATATATAAGTTTAATTAATACTTAATATGATACATAAAAAAATCACATCATATATAAACCAAAAGTATGAATCCATTTAAACAATATAAAATTACATAAGATTCCAATTGGCATAACTAGAATCCATAATCATCTGATGTGTTAGGACTCAAAATTGAAGTCTTGATTTGAGTATCATTCCAAGCTTTCAATCCATATAAGTGTTTTTTTATGGATATGTACCCAATTGTCTATTTGATGCCTAAGAGGTGTTTAATGTTTCTAACACCTTGCATTCAATATATTCACTCATTCAGTGAAGATAAATTTCCATTCCGAGTCATTCTGTGAAGTTCTGTTTTGAGTAATGTCCAAATCTGCATTTTTGCCCATGTCAAAAAATGACAGGTGGCCTTGTTTGCATTTTAATATCTCACACACAATAACGTTCCATGACTCACCACTTTGGGATGGTTTATTATCCATACTAGAGAACCTATGTTTTAAATTTTGAGTTCTTTTGATATGTTTTGAATCCCTCAAAGTTGGTGGTTTATTGTTGTCGTGTTGATGCAAATTGTTCAGAATTCTAGGATGCCTTGTTTGACCAATATTAACTTTGACCCAGTTGACCAAAATGAGAAAATTTCTTTTGCATTTCATTTTAGAGGTTAGAGACTTGTTATGTTTCAATTTTGAGCTTATGATGAATCCGTTTGATTAGTTTTTGAACACGATTCCAAATGTAATTTGTAAAGTTTTACTAGTGTCATAAAATGCAGATTGGTCAGTACCCCTATTTGGGATGTCATAACTCTGAATCCATGATAGGTGAGATTGAAGGATTTCACATTTTTTTTGTATGATAAAAATACTTTAAGTGTGCCAATTTTCAAATCTTTACAAATTTGTCTGCACACTTTCCCAGGTCCATTCCATTTGCAAAAAATGTTTTGTTCTGTCAGTGTTTTCAATCTACAATAATGAGTAGCTTACTTTGACTACTCACCAAATGCGTCTTCTTATTTGTCATGAGCCCAAATCCCAAATTTATACTTTCCTCATGATAGTGAACCAATGACCCATTTTTTGTCCTCCCAAGTGTCAGTTTGACCTATTTCCAAAGCTAAATCTAAATGTGTTTTATGGTTTTCTGACATGTTTTCTTGCAAGTAGTTCTGAGAAGGCAACTTTGATAATAAATATATTTTGACTAAGAATTATTCATGAGATGAAATTAGACATGGTGCAAAAATGTGAAATAGAGAATTAGTATGTTTAATTTTAGAGCCCTATCAAGTGTTTTTGTTAGTTTTTAAAGCCAGTCAAAGGATCTCCTAGCACAAAGTTGACAAGTTGTAAAAAGAGGTGAATTGAGTTTTAAAATTATTTCTAGTAGTTAAATTTGTTTTAGATCAGTCCTAGGTGGTGAATGGATCAATTTGATAGTTCAGTTGTTTGAAAATGATTTTTTTTTAGTCATACCCACTTTGGGGCCCGACTGAATTCCTATCAAGATCTGTAAGGCATGATGAAGTTTTTGATGCGGTATAATGAGATTAGAATAAATTTCTTTGAAACATCACAATCCAAATATGGCATAGGATTTTAACTTACCCTAATAAAGTACTAAGGATATTATTATTTTACATAGAGCACATAGATAAACAAACTTCTTTAGTCATCTTGTGTGATTGGAGAACATACACATTAATGAAGGCTCCCACTTAGATAGGAATATTGCGTCCAAATTGCATTGGTCCACTCAATAAAGATGTTCATGGCATGCCTTCCCTTACCTTTATGTCCACTTTCTATAGTAGAGGTAGAGCATGAGAATATGAAGAGTCAGTTGTGATTAAGTCCATAGTTTTACACTAGTTTGGACTAGTTAACCCTCTAACAAACCATGTAGTTGAAATGTTCTAGAAAGAATGGACTTTGAGTTTTCATTTGAATAAATCAGTCCTATTAAAAAGATAATACTCTTTTTTGGGGATGCTTCCATGTGCTTGTCACAAGGGGGAAATGATAGTTTTGATCTTGGTCCATTGTTTTCCATTATCAGGCGAGATGTTGCCTCTATATGGCATTTGCAAATGGTTTCATGATACATGTGTTATTTTTATTCCATGAGGATCCAAGCCTGACAATATGAAATGGTGCTTGATTTGGCAAGCATGAAGGACCTTACACCCCCCGTTCAAGTTTCCTTTTAACAAAAATGGAGGAATTCTTCTCACTCTAGTCTTAGGTGCAAGGGGATACATGTGTGTTGGAGTTCCATACAAATAGAAGATCATGTCATAAAGGGATCTTGTTCACCATGCCCTTTCCCATGATAGAAATGAAAAACCATTTTCAAAACCTTATGTGTATGTTGGTGGTCCATCCTTGCTATAATTGTGCTTTGGTATGGCTATTCATGTGCTAACTCCATATGCATATCTGCAGAGGCACGTCCTTTTCATCTGACTAAATCATGTAGTGGGAGCTGCCAATTGTTCACTTCCTTTCCAAATTTACATTTGGTAGTGCCAGAATTTACCAGCTTCTCAAGTTCTTAAGCTTGAAGTTTATTGAAGATGAAGTCATGTGCAATTTGTAGACATCCACACCATAAGATGCAGTAGCCAGGATATGATCAAATTTTGAAAACATAAACTCTAACATTTTTGAGATATACAATAATACTAGAACCATTGGAGAGAATGGTGGTGAGGATGGAAAGGAATAACAATGCCAAGAAATAAAAATGAGAGAGCATGTGTTAGGGAATGGAGACATTGGCAAAAGAGGACATGGTGGGGTGTAGAACACAACCCTTGACATGATGAAAGAAGAAGAGCACAAAATGTTAGTTCCAAATGTTGTAATGGTATCTTACTAAGGTTACTAGATAAAAGCACAAATCTGTGTCACCCTTTTGTAAAGAAAAAGGCTAACAAAAGTATAACTATTCACCTTCAATGACATAAAATTAGTATTATTATTTTGAATTTAAAAATGATGTAAACTAATGAAATGTGTAGAAATAGATGAAGTTTAGGATTATAATTTTTAATAATTATTTGGAATAAGAATTGATATATTTTTCGAATTTTTATAGATGAATTTTTAATTGCTGAAAAATGCTAAAAATTAGGGTTCTAGTTCACACCACAAAACTATATGAAAATAAACTTATTTTTCTTTGATCTCAGACTATGTTATAGATAACATATATATCTAGAACAATAAAAAATAAAAATTGACTTTAGACCTATATTTTCTCTTTTATACTTATTGAAATTTTGACTCACCTGAAATTGATAGTTTTCATCTCCCACCACATTTTCCAAAACAAATCTATTCTAACCAGGAGAAAAATTATACATTCTAGAAGAGGGCTCTCTCCTCTAGAACATCATATAATTTTTATATTTTTATGATATGATTTAATATTTTTTTCTTTCTCAAAACTGACATCATTTCAAGTGTTAAAATACATGCTTGTAGAATTTTTTAATTACAATATACTATATTTAATTAGAACACTATAAAATCTATATAAGAATATTCTTGACTCTGAGCTCTATGAAATGTTGTTCATATGTTATTAAATAATTATCATAAAAAATAGTAAGAGTTATTGAAATGCCACTTTTCTAAAATAATTTTATCCTTTAGTAATTGGATACAAAATTGTATAAAACATGCATTTAATAGAATTTTCCAAGTGGAAAAGTGTGATACCATATATAACTTAGCTATAATGAATTTATCTAGATCATATGTTTAAAAAAAAGGTTTTTTAGATAGAAATACTCAAATTTAGTCATTCTAATGAGTTAGGCTAAAAGGTGACATAGCTTTGTACTTTTACCCTACTATTATATACATTTTTTAAAGGAGTTATTGATTGAAGAATGTCTTATATGATACACCCACATTTGGAAAGATGGTCGAAACATGGGAGGTGTTTGTTCATTGTTGTCCAGAAGTGTGCAGAACCATTGAAAGCACAAATGTGAAGCAAAATGCAAATAAATGTGAGAGGATATATCCAACATTCATTGTGTTGGGTTTTTTTCAAATGTTTAAGTGCTCCTTCACACACACAATAAGATGTCTTAAAGACATGCCCCTTTTGCAAGCTAAGGCTTGCACAATAGACCCCACATGACTGGCCAGAGTGAAACATGATGTAATTTTGAACAAAAATGTAGCCTAAAATGATGACATTAGCATTAATGATGTGGACATGTATAACCAATTAGTAGTTGACAAGTGGTGCCAGATAGATGAATTGTGGAATGACATGTGGCAGAGCTATTCATGATGTGGCACACAAATCAATTCGCTAATGTGGTCGACAACACCACATGTCACGAGGTTTTTATGTCATGATGACATGGAAAAATGTTAACTCATCATGTGACATAACAACCAATGAGTGGCAAGTTGAGGTGGCACAGTGACAAGGCGATGACATGGTGATGCCAATAGGGGGCTGACGTGTCTAGAGGTGCCATGTGTCATGATGCCGCTATGTCACGATGACATGGAAAAATGTTGACTCATCATGTGACATAGTGACCAATGACATGGAAAACATGTGGTAGCCACATGGCAGGTGTCAGGTGACTAAGTAGAAATCAACCAATCAGAGCATGACACATGGCAAGGTTGGTCAAGCTAATTTGACCTGGATGGAAAATCAAATAGGTTTCAGAAATAATATATTTTATTATTTTCCTTTTCTAAATGTGTAGGGTCATTTTTAAATAAAATTTCATTTAATCCTATAGTTTGAACTTTAGGAAAAGTCAAATATATGCCAAAAATGTAGTTTCAAAGCCTTGACAGGAGCCCAATTTTCAAATTAAGATTTTGGGCATTTTCGATAAGAAAGCATGGTAGTATCATCGAAATTAGGAGAGAATGAGCTTTCTATTTCTAGAGTTTGTTTTTGCACAAGAGGTCATTGGTTCAAGTTATGAGAGGATTTGTATCAAGTACCCAATTTTTAGTTTAATTCAGTTGAGGCAGTTCAAATATTATTCCTAGTGAAATAGTGAACTAAGTGAATGTAAAAGGAAGTGAAATATAATTGTGGGAAAAATTTGTTACATCCAAGTTAGTTAAATGGAGGTTTTATTAGCATTCTAGATGCATTTCATATATTTTGGTAATACAAGGTTTTTCATCATTGAAGAAGAGATAGTTCAGGTTTGTTACAAAACAATGATGAAAACCAAATCAAATTTCATGGATAGAAATATGAGACATGTTTTACAACTACAAGGAATGGAGATTCAAGTGGACACATGTCACTTCTAGGATTAGACCCAGGATTTCATTTTTCTTCTATATCTTTTTTTTTCTCATCCATTGTAAGGGTTGGCAATTTTCATTGTGAAGCCATGGGTTCTAGTTTTGATGTGTTTTCATCACCATGATACCATTTTCTTCAATAATCTCCCTTATAATGAACAGTAAGAAATAAGAAATAAGAACATAGATAGTTATGATCTTTTAGATAGCTTTACATTTCATTTCCATGCATCTTATTGTATTTGTTTCAAAGAAATGAATGAAAATGCAGCAACAAGTTAGTCTTCATTCTGATATCTTGTTTCCCATTCATGTTGTTTGTGATCTTTTGTATTTTGTAAACAAAGGGTATGAAACTCAGTTACAATCTATTGGTTGTATATGTTGATTTATTTTTATTATGACTTAAGAAGTTATGTAAATGCTTGATTCATCATCATAGGATTGTAGATCTCATGAAGGGATAGGTCAAGTATGAGATTCAGAAAGATGCAAATGTTTGATTTACAAGGTGAATAGATAGATCATGAAGTCCTAATGTATGGGCTATATTAATGACTTTTAGGGATGTGTGTTAGGGTTTTATGGGATTGCCCAATAGATAAGGCATTCATCAGTTATAGGATTAGAGTGTTATGTTGCTCATGTCATGTTTTGATGAAATCAACATCATTAATCAAATATCTTTTCCTTTAATGTTCAAGGAACTGAAAAGAATTTTCCTCACTTAGCTTAGCAATTTCTTTGATCATGTTATTAGCTATTCTAGGTCTGAGATCTTTGCATAAGTATTAGAAGATTAAGGGTTATATTTTCTTTGTTAGATTCAAGTATATGTTTTAGCACTAGTACCATATAAGTGAATCTGATGTACACCTGCCCAGGTTTTGTAGAGCCTAAAGTAGTAGAAAGGTCTAGCCTTATAGTTGGACTAGTGTCTGAAAGGATATGATAAAGATGGGAAGTAGTTTCCCCTAGATATATCTTGTTCTCATTGAAGTAATTTGAAACAATAGTGCTTCAAAACACCAACACGATGTACAGGTCACATGGTATGAAATGTTGAGATAAGATTGGATTTGAGAAGATTGATGACAACAACAACCTATACTTAAATATTGAAGGAGGCAAAGGTATTTTACTAGCTGAAATATTTGTTGATGATATCATATTTGGAGGAAAAAATGTATTATGCAAACCATTTTCAAATGAAATGATGAAAGAATTTGAGATATCCTTATTTGGAGAGATTAAATCCTTTGTTGTTTTACAAGTACATTAGATGAAGTATGGTATCTACATTATTAAGTCAAAGTAAGTGAAGGAAATCTTGAAGACATTTGGTATGAAGGATTCTAAACCAGTCAATACACCTGTGGTAATAGGACATAAACTATATAAGATTGATGATTCTACTAAAGTGAACTAAACACTGTGTAGGTGTATGATTGGGAAATTACAATATACAATGCATAGTAGACCTAATATTGTACTAGCTGCTAGGATTTTTGCAAGATTTTCTACAAATTCTAAGGAAAATTGCTTGATGGTTGTCAAAAGAATTATGAAATATCTAAAAGGAAGTGAAGATTATAGTTTATACTATAAGAAGAATGATAGATTTGATTTGAAAGCATATATAGGTGTTGATTGGGTTGGAAATATTAATGAAAGAAAGAGTACAAGTGGTGGAGCATTTTTCTTGAGAAAGAGATTAGTCTCATGGACTAGTAAGAAACAAAATTGTATTTCACAATCTACTACTAAAGTTGAATATGTTGTTGCTATTGTGAACTACACAATGTGGTATGGATCAAATAGTTACTCAAAGGAATGAAGGAAGAGATAGTTGAACCTATTGTGATTTACTATCATAATACAAGTCTTATAAACATATCTAAGAACCTTTTGATGCATACAAAGATAAAGCATATTGCAGTCAAGTATCATTACTTGAGAGAGTTGGTTCAAGAAAAAGAAGTGAGAACATAATATGTGAATACAAAAGAACAAATAGTTGATATATTCACAAAATCTTTACCTAAGGATGCACATGAATATCTTAGAGGTAAACTAGGGGTTATATCCCTATCTAAGGCTACTTGAGAAGCTAGAGTAGTGCCCTACATCAACTGAAGCTAAATGTTGTATATTACAGCTTGATGCAATGGATCTTATTTTAGGAGCTACCTAAAGTATGGAAGGAGATAAAATAGAAGATTCTATAGTCATGTGTAAGGTGATAGAGGGAGAA
Organism: Cupressus sempervirens; assembly: GCA_028749045.1. NCBI lineage: Eukaryota > Viridiplantae > Streptophyta > Pinopsida > Cupressales > Cupressaceae > Cupressus > Cupressus sempervirens. Next base: position 251,845,976 of record CM053785.1, on the reverse strand, counting down.
CATGAACTAGATAAATCAATATATTAAGATGTCAATTCTTTGGCATTGTTGTCGAAGAGGGAGAAATCACTAAGAGGGAGAGATTACTTAAGACTACAAAGGAAGATATATACTTATGAGGGAGACACTACTCAAGATAGATATTCCTACTAAAGAGGGAGATATGTGAAGGAGAGATTATAAAAAATAGGAAGAAATCACTCAAATGTAGAATTACAGAGATCATAGATTATACAGAATCAAATAGATATTGGTCATACTAATAGAGGGAGGCAATTCTTTTTGGTATTGTTGTTGGTATTGATTTTTCATCAATTACAAATAGGGATATTGTTGAGATAAGATTGTTAAGAGAAAGATTCATGAATGATGAGGGATATTGAGAGATTAATGGAACCTATTATGGAACAATCATTATTTTTTCATTGATGTCAAACCTACTACTTGTTGGTGAGACAATTGCTAATTTGGTCTAAATGTTATCATTAGAATTGATTGATGAGGAGGATTTTAAAAGAAAGGATAAAAAGAGAACATAAGGAAAGGTTGAGTTATATAGTATATAAAAGGAGTACTAAGACCAAGTAAGACATTGATGATATAATGTATTATTTATCTACTTCTATAATAAAATGTTACTTACACAAAGATTGAAAGAAGATTAAGTAAAGGAAATTGTTTTCCAAGCTTGACCAAGTGAACAATGCAAGTCAAGCAAAAAATAGTGGAAGTCAAGTGAAAATCAGTAGGTGTCAAGGAAAGAAGAAAAATAGTGGAAGCCAAGTGAAAGTTAATTTGTGTTGAGTAAAGTTAAGTTGATGTCGAGCATCAGTAAACTTTAGTGTGTGTTGAGTGAACTAGTGTTAGTTGAGTAAAAGAAGACTTTATGTGATGATTGATAGCATGTTGATGTCGAGTGAGAGTAAAAATAATTTAATCAAATATTCACTAAATTTGGGCTAACACAAATGATTTCTTCAATTTTGTTAAGCATGCAGAAGATAATCTTGATAATTTGGTGGTACAGAACTCAGGGTAAACCATTTTGAAGTGAATTCAAAGAGGATTGCAAAGGAAGTTTCTAGAGGAAGAACATAACAAAAATATAATTAGATTCAATGAATCCTACCTAACCTTAAGATGGAAACTTGTGATGAAGTGACAAAAGATCTAAATTCTCTATTTAAGGAGATAACAAGCTAGAAGAAAATAGTGGAGAAAAGGAGAAGGGTCTAAATCTATGAAAGACAAAAAGTCTAAGGTGTTGCTTCATATGGTGGCTAAGTGAATGGATTTGCAATTGGAAAACTAAGCAAGCAGGCTTAAGCAATTAAGAGTTTGAAAGGTGAATAAGCTAAGGAGACAAAGAGGATGAATGCCAATAGAATGGAGGACTGAATATGAGAATTATTATCTACAAGAGAGTTGTTTTATTATCAGATCAAATTCCTATTGTTACTTTCTAGAAATTGTATTAGTTAGGGTGAATCCTTTGGATTAAGGTTGACCTAACAGTTATTTGCAAATATTTTAACTGGGTGACATTCTAATGGAATGTTCTAAAGTCCTCTAACAAGGCTCACTCATAACAAGATGATTGAAATCCTTTAACTAGGTCACATTTAACAGTGTGTATTGTAACCTTTAATAGGGTTGGCCTTTCATAGGGCATCACTTCAAAAGAGTGAGAATTAGTAGCATCTTACTAGTGGTTCTTCCCAAATTGGGTTTCCACATAAAATCCTTATGTCACATGTGTATTTAATTCTATTATGTTTCATGTTTACAATTCTACAAAGTTATTTTGACTGAGGATAGCAACCTACAAAGTATTTAGGTAGTAGATGATCTAATGAATGCATGCAATGATATGGATACATGGATTTGGTTTTGTTAAGTTTTGAAAAGTCTTATCTATGCATTTGGACCTTGGATAACTAATTCCCCCCACCTCTTAGTTATTCTAAACATTCCATGCTCAAGAAAAGCTCAAATAATATACATCATGAATAAATACATCATCTAATAAGATCTCTAATAATCAAATACAATACAATAGAATATAGCCATACATCAGAACACATGATCATAATAATAGTAATAACTACATAAGGACATCTAATGTTGGCAACCAACTATCAAATCTCAATGGTATAAGTAAAAATCACTACTACCTAACCTCATGAAACCTAAATCAACCACTCCCACCATGCTAAGGAGATAATCTCAAGTCCCAAATGGATGTCAATACACAAGTCATAACCAACATCTAGGTTAAGGAAATATTTATAGAAATCTATCTCAAAGGTAAAAAGACACAAGTAACATCTAAACCCAGAGGCAAAAAGACAAATAGAAAATTTACTTTGCAAGTAGGCAAGTTTCATTACATGAGCCAACTCTAAGGTTACCTTGGCAGTCTCTCTAGACTCTAGCCCCCTAGTGTCTCTATGTTGGATCAATATCCATTCATACAAATAAGGCATACTAACAAAGCAAGGTCGCAACCAAGCATCCTCTACTCCCATCCTAGCCTATACTAGAACTCAAGGCATGGGTGAGGAAAACATTGACTCTTATTAATTCATTTTACTCTCATTTAATGAAATGTTATCACTTATTAAAATTTAGAGTGGGTTGCCTAAGTAGCCTCTTTAGGGCTTCGACCTCCATTGCAAGCCACTTCCCAACATACACATAGAATACCTACCCTAAGCTCATGAAAAGTGTAACTCATAAAATCATAATTTTCACCTCAACCCTTTATAAAAAATTGGAAAGCACCTATAGATAAAGTATATTATCCACCTTAGTCCTTTACAAGAAACTAGAAAGCACCTAAAGACCAATCACCATAATCACCTCAGTCCTATGCAAGCAACTAGAAAGAACCAAAAGATAACCATGACATCATCACAGAATAAAACCCTCAAGCCTCTTGTAAACATCCAAAATTGGTTGACACACTAAGTCAACCCCAAACCCAACACAATGTAAAATTTACAACACAAAAAATGTAGTTTCATATTTTGTTTCATTTTGAAAACATAAGATTTTGATTTAAAAATAGGGTTCAAGTTTCACAATTGGTTTTCAAGTTTTCATACTTCATTTTAAAATATACCCCTAAAATTCCATTTACAGGTGTTTACAAGTTCCCTCTGAGATAAAAGATCATTTAAGTAAATCAATATTAGATTTAGAATAAATAAATCAATTATACCTTGTTTGAATTAAAAACCCAAAAATTCTAATTAAGTAAACTAAGTATGTTTTAATAAATATTATGGATATTAAATAATAAATTATTAAATCATTAATAAAATAATATTAATACTATTTATTAATAACAATACTTATCATATTAATAATATAATATAAATTTTTAATAATTAAATATATAATAAATATCAATCATATTTATTTAAAAACATATATAAAAAATATATATACAAAGGTTTATAGCCCCTCAACTTCATGCAACAACGTGAGTGCTACAAGGTAGCATTCAACGCTACTACAACAATGTGACCCATTGCTCGTAGCACTCATGGTTGTTGTATGTAGTCTGAGTTGCTGCAGTCGAAGAGAAAGGAAGCAGTAAGGGGGTTGGGGTGGTGGCCCCTGCCCACCCAACATATTTTTTTAATATATTTTTTATTAAAAATAAAACATCAGCCCCATGTATAAAATCACAAAATCCTTTTTTTTTGTATTGTAAAGTGCTATTTTAATATATAAAATTATCACAATAAATTTATTTATTATGGTAATTTTATATACTATAGTTTTTTTTAACAAATTTTCCAATATAGATTTAATTGGAAAATGAATACAAACTATCCAATTATAATATTTACTTTTTGATATCCCATTTCAAACCTTATCCCAAATCCAAACAATCATACAAGCATTGCCAATCTTCAATTTATTTATAGATGTTTGTGAAAATGGAGAACAATGATTTCACAAACAAGGGTTTTAGTATGATTTAATTCACCAACAATTTAATAACAAAAAATCAACTTTTCTCAAACAAGGGTTTCAACCCAAATAAAATTTTGAATATAGATCCATACAAATATAGAGAATACAAAGAGATTTCAAAGAGGAAACAACTGCACAAAACTCGCAAGATCCTACCTAGATCTGATGCAAATTGATTGCATCCTCAGAGCTTGCAAGAAAAATTTCCTTCTCTTTGAAAACCCTCTTCCTCATAAATTGGCTCCTCCAAACCTGTGTGTGGAAAAATGAGCTCTAATTTCTTAATAAAGAGCTTTCTCCAATTAGGGTTTTGATTTTGCAATCATGTGAGACCTTTTTCTTTATTATTTTAATTTTGTTTTAATTTCATGAGTAATTTTTTTACATTTTAATTAAAACTTAATTAAAATTATTCTTTCTCTCTCTTTTGTTAAATCACAAGACATCTTTAATAAAATATGTTTTTAATTTAACTAATAATAATATGTAGAGTTTATTATAAAAATGAAACTCCTAAATAAATTATTATTAAATTAAATAAATATAATTATGCCAGAATTAGAACTTTAATTAAATCTGTTAAATTTAATTCTTTTAATTAATTTCTCAATTAATTAAATATAATTAAATAATGATTTTTCTTTATTAAAAAATTTCATTAAATTAAATCATTGAATATTCTTTTCATTTTCTTTAATTATAACTGAAAATCATAACAAACACACAAGACTTAATCCAAAGACCCATTATAAAATACATAATATTAAATCAAACTCAAGGGTCAAAATCATGAATTCACATCACTTGATGAATTTAGAATAGTAAATAACTTAGATACTTGTCCTATTTTCTAGGACAATTGGTTTAGGGTTAGGATTTGGGCTCAAGAACTATCTCCCCTCTTTACCATTGAGATATTGTGATAGGGCACACTCATCCTAGAAATTCAAAGAATTCGATGATGGTACCTATAATCTACATAAAATTTGATCATGTACATACACATATAATCTAAACTAAACATGCAATGGTAGGGAGTGGTGCATCATGTAGAACCTAACTAGCAGGTGTCTATGAATAACTCCCTTAATCACATCATAAATGTCAACCATAAAGTGTTGAAAATAACAATAGAGAAAGTAAACTTTGAGAGGGGTGTGGTGGGTGAATCAGTACTTCAAAACTTTAACCACTAAAACATTCACCATACATCCATCTCACTATTTGCATGTAAATTGAAATACCAAACTAAACATGTTCATCCATAGCATGAAAACAAATAACACATATGTGACACGAGATATTTGGTTACCCAGAAACCCTCCAATGAGAAGGCAAAACTAGGGTGGGGATGACACCCACAAATATTCACTACTGTAGTTGTAAAGTGTATTCAATGAAAGTTACAATTGTTTGATCATAAACTATGATCTACCCTATGAAAGGTCTTCCCTAATAAAGGCTTACAAAGATTATTAAATCTTACCTTTTTAAAAGATTTCAACACCCTGTTAGAAGTGTGCCTGGTTAAAGGACTTCAACTTATAATAAAGTAATAACCCTATTAAAGGATTTACAAAATTCTGTAAGGACTACTTGGTTAAGATATTTTCACTGATTCACCTGCTAAAATGTCTCATCATTGATCCTTTAGTTAGCACCTCTCTACTAGATAATATATCACCTCTTTCCTAATGTATACTTGATCCTCTTGATCAGATATATCACTTATGCCCTTTCTCTTCTTTCTTCTATTCTCTCTAACTAATTCTACAATTCAATCCTTCTCACAACTCCTTAGTCACCATGAATGTTCTATCTGTGCATGCAAACTTCTCTCTTCACACATGAACTCTTTTAGGGTTTTCTCTCCTTAAGAAGACTTAGGTGACCTAAGGTTAGGTAGGAATCAATGATTATGATTCACCCATTTTATTTCTTAATTCATCCCTTTATCTAATTGGTTTCATGTACTATATAGGGATCCTCAATGTAGATTTGTTCTTGTCTTCTAGAATCGTAAAACACTCCTTAAGTTGGCCCAAAAAAAAGTTTGCATAGGAGTTTGTGCCATTACGAACAACTATGTCCAAATTGTTTACTCAGCACTTGAAGCTTGTTATGCTTGACATCCACTATATCTTCAATGTTGTAAGTTAGGCTCTGAATGACTCAATATCCATTTTAGCTTACTCGACATGTATTAGCTTACTCATTACTATAATGACTTCTAAAACTCAGCATGTATTAGCTTACTCATCACTAGAATGACTTGGCACTAACTATCTGCTTGGCACATACTATATATTTTACTTGGCATGCATTATCTGACATCTTATGCTCAACATGCACTAAGTATTGTTAAGTAAATGACTTAAGTGTATTGTCACTCATATGTTAAAACCAAAATGAGATCAACAATCTTCACCTTTGACATGAGTGGAAAAAACACTTTTTCATGCATATGTAACCTTAGCTTATGAGCATAACTTAGATAATCTATAATCATTACTAGGCTCGCATTCAAAATTTCAAAAAAAGTAAAAATTTTGCAAAACTAATGACTTATCATTCATACCTCAAAAATTCATAACTCCCCTTGAGTTGATTGTTCTTTGTTGTATCTAAATCTGATACTCCTGTTGAGTAAATTTTTTGAGTTGCAATCTTCCTATGTTTTTGCATTTACTCCCCCTTTGTGTATTCTCTCCTTTTCTTCAATATCCCCCTTTTCTCCATTATCCCACTTTTTTGACACTTATGTCATGGTTGGTACATGAATAGTGTATTTTGTCCAAAATTTTTGATGGACCTCCATTATAATCTTGAGTGTTAGATCACAATTGTTGCACACTACCTCTAGAGATTGAAATTGAACATCTAGCTTGATACCAAGGTCTAATAGGCCCTCATGAGTAGAAACATGAGAATCTTTCTTCATCAATGTGTTAGAAAAGGCTAATTCCTTATCTGACACCTCCATGTGTGGCGTCAACATGTCTTGAATACTTATCAAGATAGCCTAAATGTTTGGATCTTGTGCATGTAATGCAACTATCTATCCTTGAGTAGATAATAATCTTTGAAAATGAGTTTTTCTTTGACCTAGAGATAGTTGTAAGATATTGTTGCCCCACTTTACATCCTATAATCAATTTGTAAAGTGAAATTTTGTGCTTTAGTAAGGTCCCAAGTGTATTCAAGACTAAGTCCCCTTAGGTGGAAAGAATCTTCATCGGGTTTTCATTTTCCCCTTCTCCACATTTCATAGTCGGGTGGTTTCTTTTCTTTGTGTCCAAGGATGTTGTAGGTAGCTTAGTACCTAATCCAATGGAGATTCATGAAACATGCAAAGGTTATTTGCAAGAGTTGTATTTTCTTGTGGCCCACCATTTTCTTCATCAGACTGAAAGCTTGTGGAAATCTAGACTTCGTCTTCTCCTTAGTGGGTTTTTAGCCCATGAAGGCAATTTCCCACAAAGAGCACCAAATGATGCATACAAGTTGAAATAAGAGGATAATAATTTTCCCTATCACAAATTAATTATCCTCTTACAATTATCTATCCCAGGAAGCATTCAAGATTTTTTTCAGCCCTTATAATCATTCTAAGCAGAAAAATGGAAACTGACTTGTCCTTGGCAGGTTTTCAACCCATGAAGTCTATTTCCCACAAAAGGTAATTCTGAGGGAAAAGAGGAAAAAGGTGGGCCCCTAATGATTTTGTGCACTACTTTTCTACATTTTTGAGCTCAAGGGAAAGCATAATCAAAAGGTAAAGTTAAAAGTGGAGCCTGGGCAGAGAAATAAAATTTGTCTTCTCCTTGTCAAGTTTTCAACCCATGAGGACAATTTTCTAGATTTTAAAGAAAATCAAGTCAAGAGTGGATTATGTAGACACCTAAAAAAACCTTTAGAAAATAAAGTATTTTTATTTTCTAAACAATTCCTGATGACATCATCATTTATTAATTAATTAATTATTTAATTAATTTATTTATTTTTATGTCATTAAATCCCTTTATATTAATTAAAACTATTTAATTAAGAAATCCCTCCCAAAAATGTTTAAATCTTATTTAAACATTATTTCCTTATTTATTAATTATTTAATTAATAAATTGACCGAAAATCCCAAAATAAATTTTTTTTTTTTTTTTCCAAAAGTTGGCCAATTTCCTTAACACCAATAACCTCTTCCAAAATCTTCTAATCCTTCTTTAATTTTGATTAAAGGCTAATCTCATCATTTCCTACCCCTAATCCCAACGCAAAATATTTAATCAAGATTAAATATTAATCCTCATGTTTATTAAAAATATTTTAATAAATATCTCCTCAACCCAAACCCTTGAAATAAATAAAACTTTATTTATTTCATAAAATCTTATCCTAGGAAGTTCTAGACTCTTCTAGAAAGTCTTCATCCTCATCCAAAGCCTAGACTCTTCTAGAAGATGTCTTTAACCCTAATCCTAATCCCCTCCTAACCTTGTCACATTCCCTAAACATGGGTTAAAACTTGCTAACTCAAGCCAAAGTTAACAAATATCTCCTCCTTCACCCACCCTCATTAATTGCAATCCACTCGCCATCCACTTGCCTAGTCCTAAGCCATTTCTAACCCTTCCTCTAATCATTTTAACAACCCTAAGCAAGCTTAAAACCTCCCTAAACCCTCAAATTCGAATTTCATGGTATCTCTCACAAATATCTTCAACCACAAAACTTTATAAAGCCCACAAAGTCAAAAATGTTCTTACAAAGCACTTATGAAGGGTCTTTATGAAGATTTTATCCCTCAAGCCTCTTGCCTATAAATTGGATCCTTCCCCTTTGCAAAATAACACAATCCATGAAGTAAAGTTATAATGCTATTTTGAGAGACAAATCCATACTAAAGCCATCTATCCACACCAAAAATCCACAATCATCCATTGAAGCCTTTGGAAGCATATTGAGCATACATCCTATCCATTTAGATAAAGCTACTCAACAAGAGAGCTTCTTATTGAGAGAGTCCATTAATGGCTCATATTCTCAATTGAGAGCTCATCTTAGTCTATCTTGAAGTTTATGAATTTGTTTTAGTTTGTAGAAGCTTTATTTAAATATGGTTTCTATTAGCATACTAATATTGCTCATATACATTTTGGCACGCCCGGTGGGACCCCGCATGGGTCATCTTCATTAGCTTTTTTAGTCAAATTTTGTATGTAATTTGCTGATTTTGGCTAATTTTGCTTGTTTTTGTGATTGGTAGGATTGTATAAATTGGTTTTGTAGGTCCACATGAGCATGAAGAAGACAAAGGAACTCATAGTCTATCTCATAGTATTTGCAGATTTTTCAAGCTTATAGGTGGACAAAGTACTTGGAATTCTTCTTCCTCTTCTTGTCTATATTCTTCTTATTCCATCTACTTCTTCTTCTTCTTCTTGTGGGAGATCTTGGCCATTTTTTTTTTAAGGAAGCAAAATCATACACACTTCTTTTTAGTGATTAAAATGAACCCCCAAATCATACTTAAATCCATTAAAAAATTAAAAATTTGCAAAAAAGAAAAAATATTTTAACAAGTGAAACTAAACCAATCTAATCATTTGCATCCTTGCAACATCAAGGTTTTAGATGCATTCATGCAAAGTTAGGAACACTTCATTTTTGGGAATTTAAAAAGAACTTCAAGTTTCCATCTCAAAAGGTTCAAAATCAACACTAAGTGCACACTAAAATCTAAATCAAACTCAAAGCATCAATCAAGGATAAAATGAACCTCATTTGCAAATATGTTAAAGTTCTTTTAAAAATCTCATGAAAACTAAGAGTCCTAAATGGTTGCCAAAATTTTCCTAAAAAGCTTTGTTATTTGTTCCAAACAAATGTCTTGTTGCAAAATCTTGAATGTTTCTTAGGTTTTTTATGCATCAAAACAATCTAGGAATATCATTTTTGGGCTTAAAACAAGCAAACTAGAACACAAAATCTTGAATGAAAACCAAATTCCAAAGAGTCATTTTCACTTTTGAGTCCAAAAACAATCTTGAATGATCTAAGGTTAAAACAAATCACTTCAAAGTTCTTAAAACAACACACAAAATCTCAATCTTGAATGCTCAAAGGAAAAAACTTGAATGTTTAATCACTTGTCTTTGAATGCATGTTGCTAAAATCACTCTTGAGTGCCATGGATTAAAATCAAAGTTTTTTTTTTTTATGAATGCATGATTAAAAAAAAAAATCCAATCTTGAATGCCATAGATCAAATAATCATCTTTTGGAGCATAAAAAGAATCTACATTTTTGTAATCTTTTAAGTTATAAAAACAAATAAAAATGCTTTGAGTGAGTTTGTTGTTGGACTCACCCTCTTAAATCACCCATCAATTTAACCATTGGTTGCAATCTCAGTGCCATCTATGGGGATGGGTCCACCTAAAAGGGTGTTAAGTGCTCCACGCAAATCAAACTCCACTCACTTGGGTTTTTAGTGGTTTTTCTAACTTAAAAAATTCCTTGAATGCGCATTAATCTCGCTCACACTTCATTTGGGCATAAAAATTGGACAAATCTTGACGTGGAGGGCCTCCAGGCGTGCGCTTGAAATTGAATCTCACACACCTTTGTTTTGGGCTTAAAATAAACTCACACTCAATCTTGAATGCCTTAAAGAAAAATCAATCGATACTTGACGTGGAGGGCCTCCGGGCGCATGAGTTTACCTTCTTGTTGACCCTAACTCTTCTTCTTGTTCACATTCTTCGATCAATTTTATTTTTGTCGATGCTTCAAAGTTGGAATAAACATTGTACCTTAAACATGAGTGCTTGCAAAGTCTAGATCAGAAAACTTAAGCGTTAGTTGGTAAAAGAACAAGCGTTTTTTTTAGCCCAAGATCATCCAAGTCTTCTCTCCCCTTGTCGTCTTTCGAGGCCATCTTGGGTGCATAAGATTAGGATCCAAAATCTTGTCTTAACTTTTTAGGAGGCTTGCTTGGGGATTTCATCACCCCTTGGGACGACCTCAACTCCAGCGTTCCGGCAGAGTATAAAGATCGGGAGGTGAATCCAAAGACACCTCTCTTGGGATCAAAATTTTGTCACTCGGGCTAAGCCTCAAGGAACTTTATACCCTTGAGAAGTGAAAGAGGAGAAGTGGGTTACCGCTCCTCTCGGCTGTGTGACATCTTTTTGGTTTCATCTACAGATTTGGGCCTCACATACCTTGTGTATATCAAGGACTCCCTAGCTAAACCAAATTTCATCCTTGTAGAAAGCTTCCTAAGATGTTGGTGTGTTTGACGTGCTTGCTCAAAACTTTTGTCTGCTTGTTTGTTCATAGCTTTTGAATGAATGTTTGCCAATTTTGGTCGAAATCCCAGAAAAGCAGAAATCTCCCAACTCAAGGCATACTTAGCGTAGTCACTGCCTTATCAGAAAATCATCCAAGCTCCCCCGACGCAATCGAATCTATCTAGTTCTTTGCCTTAAAACAATCCCAAATCCAAAGTCCATCCAAATCATCCCCCCAACCAGCTAGAAACCCAATCCAAAATCACACCCAAGCCTTTAGAGAGTTTTTGTCATTCTGCTAGAATTTGTTATGCAATCAATCCGACCAATCCACCAACCTCACCATGGTTATCCTTTTGACAGAGCTTTGTCTAGGGTAATCTAGCTTTGTCACCTGTTATCCCTCATCACCTTGAGCTAAAGGTTGGGATCCACAAGTGGTCAATCTCGTGTCATGCCATAGGATCACTAGTCTATCCTTAGGTTGACACAATCACCACGAATCCTGCACATAGGAAAGCAAAACTCTCACTTTTTGATAGCATACCCTTGAAGTCTTCCACCCACAAGAAAGCCAAAAATCTCCAGCCAATCCTCCTTAGGTCTGTCATACAGCTTTGATTCTCCCTAGGAAACTTTCATCAGCCAATCCAAAATTTGTGCTTAATCCAAATCCAACCATGAGCTTCCGTGTTCATCCATATGCAAGAACCCATCCCCATCAAACTCATCATCAAAGCATGAAGTATGATTCCTATCATGATGTGTTTGGTCGCATTGTCCTTGCTCCTGCCACCTCCTATTCCAATGATGATGAAAATCTTGTTGGCTATGACGGGTATATTGAAAGACTTAGAAACATTCCCCCAAGCACCCCCCAAAATCCAAGAGTTATTCCAAACTATCTAGTCATGCCATCTGATATTCCAGCTTCCCCTCCATCACCCCATCAACCAAGATTCCAATCTTCCACCCCCATCACACTAGCTATTCCTGTCAATCCACCTCCACCTTCGACACACGAGTCTCCAAGGAATCTCTTAGAGGAAATACAAGAAAAGTTGCCTCCAACAGTCGATAAGCCATGTCATCTAATCCAACCATGTGAAGTAGTCAGTGATGAAGCTTCCCCATCTATAATATCACCTCCATCTCCCATAGCTATCATCCCCATACCATCCATCAAATTGCTTAAAATCCTTCCACGTCCCGCAAGCATCAAAATCCCACCACCTGTCAAATCCCTCCAAATCCTATCCACATCGCCTCCAAGCATTTCCCAAATCTCTCGTAATGACCCTTATGCATCCATCTTCTACTCACCCATATCCACTACTGAATCTCCCATCTATCCATCCGCTGCCTTTGAAGAATCCATCCCTTCACCTCCTATCACACCATCCACTCCAAACCAATCCTATCAAGATCCTGCCCAAAAGCATGTTGGCATCCCCCAAAGCATAAATGAAGATATCATCGTACCATGTCTTCCATCCATAGTACAGTCACCATCTCCTCCATCTCCAAAACCTCGAGCCATATCTCCTCCACTACAAGATATCTTGTCATCCCACTAGCTACATCAAGATCCTATCCTTCCATCTCCCCCACTCCATGCTTCCATCTTACCACCTATCCAAGCTATTCCACCATCTATAATCTACCCTCTTGGTTCACTTACATTCATCCATGGTGGCCCTCTCTCAGCAGAAGAATTAAGAACAATATCTCCCCATTGCAATACACCTAATAAATCACTTCTACCATTTTTTGCAAGCAAAAAGTTTCCTTAGCTTGTTCAAATGCTCAATCGATGGCATTATCAAGGTCAAGGTTTAGGACCACAAGAGCAAGGAATTAGAGAGCCTATTATTGCACAAAAAAATCTAGGATTTCATGGTCTTGGATATGTATCCAAAGGCTCACCATCTAAAGGTGTTGGTACACCACACCCCCAAACCAAGCCTATCTCCAAGCCCACCATGCCAGCCTCCCATCACTCCTTCAAGAAATCTTATGTCATCCCCCCTCCACCATCTTTGCAACCCAAAACAACCTACCATATCCCCCCTTCAACCGCTAAATCTATTTTGGGTCCTTATGTCCCAAAATCAACCATCCTCCATCCTCCTATTAGCCATCATAAAAATCCTATTCCATCCATTTCTATGCAAGATCAACAAAGGCACATATCAGGGCACATCATCCATCATCATCCCCCTACATGCTCTTTCATATCCTCTCCATCTCACAAAGCTTCTCCTAACCATCTTCCCAAAGCTTACCACAATAATGTAAATGCCAACTTCAAAATGCATAAAGCTAAAAATCCACATCCTAGGCAATCATATGTCTATTCTAAAAGACCTACTCCAAAAAGGCAAAATCCAATCAAAGAATGCAAAACAATGGAAAAGCCTATGAAAAGAAAATCCAAACCCATGTGGATCCCCAAGAAAAAAGTTGAAACCCAATGCATAATGTCATTCACCATTGCTAATCCCCCATCTAGTGACTCATGTCCCCCATCTCCTAACTCCATCTTGGGTGCCTATATCCCCAAGCACACTTCCACAAATCCTCCATCATGCCTGCATCTACCATCTATCCCCCATATGCTCTTTTCACATCCATCCCAACATGTGCCAATGTTGCTCTTGCAAGCATCCCCATCTCATGCTCCTTTCCAGCATTTTCATCCCTCCATCTCCTACCATCAATCCCATCTAATCCGATCTATTGCATAAATCACACATCCGATGTACCAATAGCTAGCAACAAAATTGAACATTCCAACAGCCAGTGAAAAATCTCAAAAAAGCCAAAATAGCTGAAGAAAGCCAAAATCATTCCAGCTAAGTCCAAAGTCAAAAAGTCAAAAAAGAAAAGAAAAATAAAGCGTCCATTGGTGAAAACTTGGCAATTCAAGCGCCTTGGACAAGTACCATGATGAAAACTTGGCAAACAAGCATCATGCGTAATCCCGCCATCCCCAACTTAGCCTATCACCCTCATGCTTTTGGTCATCTCTTGATATCCAACTCCATCTTCCAATCTATCCACCTATCCTCCATCCTCTAGCTTCCATCTCACACCATCCACTAATCTTATGCAGCTTCAGCCAATCATCTCAGCTATCATCCATCTCCCTAGCCCCTTCAGCTTTTTCCATCCTAGCTTCAATCCTATCACATCCATTATAAGACCTCCTTCCGCATGTTATCTTCTAATTGGGGGCACTATATTCCTTGGAGATCTTGTCTTGTCCATCCTCCCTTGTCATTGGTATCTAGCTCTAGGTTATCCTCATGCAAACCCAATGTCATCTCTTTATATCCATCATAATCCTAGCTATCTACCATCCTATCCAGCCATCTCATCCTGCTCCTCTAGCTATCCTTGGTCACAAAATCTCTCATCATCATTGGATGCATCCTGCCAAATCCATATCTTTCGCTATCACCCCACCCTTAGCTTTCACATCTTGCACAACATCGAACCATCCCGCTATCCTATCATCCTGAGCTTTTGCCTGCTTGTAACTATCTTGGTCAGCTTCAGCTTGTAAATATCTTGGTCCGTCAGCTTGTACATCCTCTTTTAGCTTAGTACCATTGTATCTATCTAGCTTTTGTGTCAGTTCCTCCTTGATCAACATCTTGCACACATTGCACATCTTGGTTAGCTATTCCAATGCATCCTTTAGCTAGATCTCCTGTCACCAAAGTGTTATCTTTCTTAGTTCAGCTTGCCAGACGCATCACTCATCCAAATCCAGTAGCTTAGGTGCTCTCTGATAGGTCCTTGCAGGATATAGCTTTCCTCATGTCTAATCTTGGTCCATTAGTACCTCGTCCTACCCATCTCGTTGGCAAACAATTGTCTTTTGGATTTTCGCTTTCTTTTTATTTGGACTCTTCCCTGTTGGGTCTTGAAATATTTTTTCCAAGTAATCTCCTTGCTCCCTCCTTAAGGTTGCCACGATCTTCCATATCATGGTATACTGTGAATGGGGAAATCAGAGCATAAGGTCTTGATCATGTCTTTTTCTTGTTTTCTTTTTTGCTTGTGGGTTACCCAGTGTCATTTCCACACTGCTTCCTCTGGGATTCATGTGTGATACTGGGGCAATCCTTGCGTGTTTTTTTTGAGTTAGTTCGTCAGTCCTCTAGACAGTTGGTGAAAAGGCCTTGATGTTCTTGGTAACCTTGGCAGTTAACCAACAGTCCTATAGCAAATCTAGTGCTCAACTACACGGTGGTACTTCTCTTTGAATTATCCCCCCGCTCAAAAAGCTTCAATGGTTTTTCTTCATCTCCATTATCCCCCATCCATATCCAGCATCCATCTCTCCTACCCCAGCTTATGCATCAATATCTCTTTGAATCACTCCTCACCTTTAGCTTTAGGGATCCACAATCCTAGTCTTAGGGATCCACCAATCCAAATCAATCCACCAAGCCTCATCTTTCGAGATCCACGATCCTAGTCCTAGGGATCTCCGAAACCCATCTTCCACCAATCTGACTCTTTGAAATCCCATTGCATCAGCTTTATAATCCCCTCATCTATCTCCCTCTCCTAGATTCCTTTTTATAGCGCTCCGCTCCTTCATCCTCCACCTTCCCTAAAGTCTTAAGCTTGCTTCCTCTTGTGCATCTGATTCTCCTTTATCATTCTCTCATAGTGAGAGTTTGAGCTAATTTAGCCCCTTCTCTTTGCCCATCTGAGTCTTCTTCCTCATCTCGGATTCTTGTACTTTTTAAGAAGTCGTCGAGCCTCACTTTCTCTCCCCGTCACCTTCTTGAGGGGGCATCTTACAGTCCATTCTCTCCTCTTCTGATCTAGCCTTAGGCATCTTATTTTCTTATCTTTGATGTCATGCCACTTGCGGCATCACATCAAAGAGGGGCAAAATGTAGACACCCAACAAAACCTTTAGAAAATAAAACATTTTTATTTTCTAAAAAATTCCTGATGACATCATCATTTATTAATTAATTAATTATTTAATTAATTAATTTATTTTGATGTCATTAAATCGCTTTATCTTAATTAAAAATATTTAATTAAGAAATCCCTCCCAAAAATGTTTAAATCTTATTTAAACATTATTTCCTTATTTATTAATTATTTAATTAATAAATTGACCAAAAATCCCAAAATAAATTTTTTTTTTTTTTTTTTCCAAAAGTTGGCCAATTTCCTTAAGACCAATAACCTCTTCCAAAATCTTCTAATCCTTCTTTAATTTCGATTAAAGGCTAATCTCATCATTTCCTACCCCTAATCCCAACTCAAAATATTTAATCAAGATTAAATATTAATCCTCATGTTTATTAAAAATATTTTAATAAATATCTCCTCAACCCAAACCCTTGAAATAAATAAAACTTTATTTATTTCATAAAATCTTATCCTAGGAAGTTCTAGACTCTTCTAGAAAGTCTTCATCCTCATCCAAAGCCTAGACTCTTCTAGAAGATGTCTTTAACCCTAATCCTAATCCCCTCCTAACCTTGTCACATTCCCTAAACATGGGTTAAAACTTGCTAACTCAAGCCAAAGTTAACAAATATCTCCTCCTTCACCCACCCTCATTAATTGCAATCCACTCACCATCCACTTGCCTAGTCCTAAGCCATCTCTAACCCTTCCTCTAATCATTTTTACAACCCTAAGCAAGCTTAAAACCTCCCTAAACCCTCAAATTCGAATTTCATGGTATCTCTCACAAATATCTTCAACCACAAAACTTTATAAAGCCCACAAAGTCATAAATGTTCTTACAAAGAACTTATGAAGGGTCTTTATGAAGATTTTATCCCTCAAGCCTCTTGCCTATAAATTGGATCCTTCCCCTTTGCAAAATAACACAATCCATGAAGTAAAGTTATAATGCTATTTTGAGAGCCAAATCCATACTAAAGCCATCTATCCACACCAAAAATCCACAATCGTCCATTGAAGCCTTTGGAAGCATATTGAGCATACATCCTATCCATTTAGATAAAGCTACTCAACAAGAGAGCTTCTTATTGAGAGAGTCCATTAATGGCTCATATTCTCAATTGAGAGCTCATCTTAGTCTATCTTGAAGTTTATGAATTTTGTTTAGTTTGTAGAAGCTTTATTTAAATTTGGTTTCTATTAGCATACTAATATTGCTCATATATAGATTAAATCCATTTTTCATGTGCAAAACATCCCGAGATGATAATGGAAATAATCTAACCATTGCAAGAAAGATCTATTAAGTAGAATTTGGTTCAACAAATATTTTTTTATGGAGTACTCTATTTATAACTTCCCAAAACTTAATGGAAAATGGGAAAGTAAATATGAGAGATAGAAAGTTACCTTTGGACCAATGGAATAGTGAAAGGACACCTTAATACTCATTAAAAATATGCATTTACTATTCCAATGGATCTCTCCTTAAATTCATTTGTGTGGCACAAATTCTAAAGATCAACGGGTGAATTGAAGTCCCTATATAGGTGGAATGTGAACTATTAAAAAACTACCACTCTTTCTTGAACTATTATTCTATTAAAATTTCATTACTTTTTCAAAAAGCTAGTAAATGCACATTTGCTATTCCTTTCATTTTCTGGATTCAAAATTCATTTTCAAATAGAATGGCGACTAGACTTATAGGTTTCAATAGATTGAATGGGATCAAGTCTTCACTACAAAATTTAATGTAAACTTCTCTTCATTTATATGACATGAAAGATTTCAAAAAGAGAGTGAGATCAGAGCCTATTCATCCAATTACTAAGAAACTCTGAGGATGCAAGCTAGTTTAAGCAGTGGGCTTTCTAATTGCAGTAAAAACTTTAGAGTTGATATATGAATGCATAAATCATTATAATCTAAACACTAGATAGATTGTATTTCCAAATGACATAATATTGATATCCATTGATAGAAAAACTATAGCAAATTTTCTAAGAGTTCTAGAGCAAGAAGAGTTTACAAATTTGACAATTGGTTGAGTCGTCTCTGAGTTTTCCATGAAGAAAATGGTCTGGAGAAAGGAAATCATGAAATCATGGTTTCAAAAACTATAGAGTGCCAAGAGTAAGGTTACTAAGACTCTTTTTGGTACTAATCTCAAGCTCGAGATTATAGACACCCTAGTTCTCTTGCATAGATTGAAAGGTGGGGTAGAAGCTTTAAACTCATTAAGCAATATTTCTTTTTGGTGCAAGTTATTTGCTCTGCCACCCAATATATTGATTGGACTCACGAGGTAAGAAAGATTCTATCCAATGCTCTCAATGCCATGAAATTCTACAACACCTTCTATATGTCCTCCTTTCTAATTTACATATTAGCTTCTCTAGAATTATGGCCAGGTTTCCCAAGGGTAGAAAATTTTCCTGATGACATGAAGTCTTATGAGTTCTACCCATGTTTACAATTGGAAAATAGTTATGTAGAGTATATAAGAGTAAATGATGTGTTTACCATGAGAATTTTTAGGGAGCTCTAGGGGTGCCCAGAGAGGAGAATCAACCCTAAAGCTATGGAGGCAATTAGTTAGTTTGAGGGTTATTTTATCAAGTTTTCATCATTTTCATATTCACATCTTGCAACTTTTTATGGATTCCCCTTGAAGTTCTTGAGATATCCAAGCAATATCATTGTGTTGATCGAGATCGTGAGGCAAGCCATTCAAGTGAATGCCTAGAGCGGGAGTCTAAAGAAGAAATGTTACGAGTTTCCTATGAAGGTGGGAGCTTCTAGTTGTGAGTCCTATTCTAATGCAAAGAAATTGTTAAAGGTGTTTGAGATGAAATATAAATTGGAGATGTATGAAGTTTTGAGGCCTATGTTTGATCCAAATGGATATGCAAGGGAGGTGTTATATATTGGAAGTATTATCAAACATAACAGCACTATTAAAGACTACTGGAGTGATTGCAAGGATGAATTCAAGAACCATGATCATCCTTTCGCCAGACTCATAGTAGATCAAGTAAAAATGCATAAGGTTGATATCAATGTGGAGTGAGTAGAAGATGATGGATAGAATATGTATACTAATACCTATTTAATAAAGCTAAGGAATATTCCTATCAACTCAAAGCCTTATCAGGATACTAGAGAAGATTTAGATGTCATGATGGCTTGAATTATTAAAAGGACTAGGAAGAGGGTCGAGTGGACTACAACAAGAAGGAGTCAAAGAAAAAGTACCCTAGCTCAAGCTTCTCTAGCAACTGCCCCTACTTCTTCCTCACAAGGTGGCTCATCAAGTGTAATCCTGGCCATAATTCAAGGACTAGCTCAACTAGTAGGTAGAGATGATCAACCTGCAGTCAAAAATATCCCTTTCGCTAAGACTTGTCAAGATGGATCCTCCCCAATGATTGGTGCCCAGCCATAAGCTAAGAAGAAGGTGGATGAGCCAAAAGATAGTGTTGCTACTTTGGTTCCCTCACCTCATAGTAGTCTAGTTCCATCTACAAGCCCTGCACTTCTCCTCCCAAGTAGCCCTCATGTGCAAGTAGTGTACTTAGGAGATGGAAGAAGTAGTGATAGTGAGTCCACTAAGTCAAATGAAGTAGCTAAGAAGACTGTAGATATAGAGAAAGTCCAAGAGTCCTCAAAGCTCATTCCACAAGCCCAAAATAATCCCTTCTCTTTGACCATGAAAGCAATCACTCTGGTTTGAAGGAAAATGTTTAGCATAGAGTCTCTTGGGATGACCTCAAAGGTAATAGGTTGGAAGATACTTTGGATAGGAAGAAAAAGAGAAAGGATCAAGGTGCTCCTAACAAGGATACCTTATCCCTTGTTTCCCATTCTGGATCTACATTGACTAAGGTTAAGAAACAAAAGACCTTGTCTATACTTGGGAAAGACCCTGAAACAGGGCATTTAATAATGGAGATAGCCAAACCTACTAAAGAAGGAAGGATTGAGGACATGAATATAG
The DNA here is from genome assembly GCA_028749045.1 of Cupressus sempervirens. NCBI lineage: Eukaryota > Viridiplantae > Streptophyta > Pinopsida > Cupressales > Cupressaceae > Cupressus > Cupressus sempervirens. The sequence continues at coordinate 251,825,747 of CM053785.1, read as the reverse complement.
ATGATTTCACCATGCATTCATTAGAGTTTGGAGAAGCTAGACATGATACCAAAGTCAGCTTATGGAAGTCCAAAAATGAGGTGATTGAGGGACAGTTGGAAAGCCTTAAGTTGTCAATGGTCTGGATGAAAGAAGAAATACAACAATTAAATAGTTTCATAAGGCAAGTAGTCACCTCTTTGGTAAGCATTTCTGGGATGCCCATTATTAGAGATCCCACCACAGATGTCCAAGCACTTATCTCCTAGCTCCAATAAGATAAAAAAAGATAGGTGAATTAGTAGAGAGTGGAGTGAGAAGATCAAGGTGGAAAGACTCTCCATTATAGAGAAAATTGGTAATGCCATATTATGATTAGAAATAGAGAAATATATCATATCATCAAATAGAGCAGCCTTGGCTATAGAAAAATTCAAGATTGATGATTGTGTTTCTTTCTTGAAGATGATCACCCACATGAAGGTAAAGGAGGCCATTGAGGCAAAGATTTTACCTAAAGTAAATGAGCCCCTAGTTGAATTATTTCAGAGTATGTAGTTCAAATCAAAAGTGATCATGGTGGCAGAAAAGGGACTTAAAGAAACTGAAGTCAAAGTAAAAAGGGAGTAGCAACAAAGATTATGAACTATTAAGAGGTTTTTGTATAGATTCATAGTCTAGTGGGCAAGGGAAGGCAATTATTGGAGTAACTATCATGCAGACAAATTTCTCCAATTTCATAGATGATCTGATAGGAATGACTTCTAGTTGCTAGGATAGAATTTATGAGCTTTAGAGGCTTGGTGGATGTGTGCACATGGCCATGGAAGAATTACAAGACTGGTTGGGTCCTATTAATGATCTAGCCTGAGAGAATTCTAAATAGCTCTTGAGATGCACTAATGTACACATCCATAAACATGAAGAACTAATTCCAATCATTGTTTCCACCAAAGCCTATAGGGAAAAGGCAAAAAAAGGAAAGAAGGAAACATGATTCACATTCTATCCTTTTCATTTTTGTTATGTAATCATTGTAATAGATGAACTGGCTCCTTAACATTTTTCTTTTTTGAGAAGATGAACCAATTGAACTTCCATTATAAAAATCATCTCGGAATAATATATGTATGATAATGAAAGATTAATAAAGGTTCGACAAATTTTTTGTGTGAAGTACTTGATATTGTAGATTCAATTGTATGGTATTTCTGTATCAATTATTTTCTATTCTATTTTGGTTAGTTTTTAATGACTTGTTTTTCACTTTATTCTAAATTAAAATGAGGAAAAAAAAGAGTTTTATTCCCCTATTTTCAAATAATTTTGAATATGATAAGTATTTCCATTATAGACTTAAAAGAGATCCTTTAGATGTTTTCATTCAATTTAACCTCTCTCTCTCTCTCTCTCTCTCTCTCTCTGCAATTTAGTTTCTAGATAGATTAGTTAGAATTAGCACATATTATTTATGAGTTCATAAGATGTGTGAGTTCATAGACTTAGCCAATTCTCAAAATATCATTTCTTGCCTGAGTTAAATCCCTTATAGGTTTGACTTGGTTTACCTCTCCTATTTTCTAGTTAAGAACATACCTTGTTTAGATTTAGGAGTAAACAAAATTCATGCAATAGGGATCTATATCTAACAATTTAGAGGAAAGTAAGTATTCTCAAAAGTGACTTTCCAATTATTGTAATCAAGTGTTGTGCATAAATTAGAGTTTTGAAGAGTTAAAATCAGAAAGAACAAATCTATTTACCAATAGATTTTTGGCGACTCTACTGGGGAAATGAATAGTCACTTGATTAAATAAGCCTTTAACATGAGGAAAAATGGTACTACCTTATGAAAACATATTTCTAGTACTCTAGACTAATCTTGGGTTTCAAGATGACCAAGAAGGCATAATCTCATCCCTTAATATTTTTTATTTGAGAAATAGTAGGAATGCTAGCCGAATATTGGAAGAAGAATAATTTAGGGTAGAAGAATTAGAAAGAGTTGTTTAGAAGAGAGACATCTAAAGGAAAAAAAGATAGTTAATATGTGAATCTTAGAGAAAAAATTAATCTAGCACCTTGGAGGAAACAAGGTTCCTCGGAAGTGCCAAAGAACAGGGTGGGCAAGACCCTATTTTTGATAAGCTTACAAAACTTGGTTTTCCCATCCTAGATATTCCTAAGTGAAAAGGTGAAAAGAAAATTCAAAGCATGATGTCTTCAACTATTAGAAATCAAAGCTCTCTACATACTACCTACCAAGTATTGGCCTTGCACAGAGTTACTACTCCTTCAATTATCAATTTTCCACCATACCTTGCTAGAAACATTATGGCTGCTCCTTGGGCTGTAGCAATAGGTCCGTTAGCACTAACAACCTTTCACCCACTCGCATCTAGTTCAAGGAAGAATTTCCCTAAATTTTTATATGATGGGAAGGTTACCACAAATTAACATATTAAGGCCTTCTTCATAGCCACTCACATCTTAGGAGTTGCTCATGAAGATGTTGCTATAAGATTATTTGTAGAGACCTTGACAAAAAGTGTAGCAGACTGGTTTTATCATCTAGATGATGGCTCAATCACCAATTGGGATACAATGAGAATGGCCTTTGAAACAAGGTTCAAAACTGTAGAAGATGAGAATGTCTTGTTTACACAGTTGACATCTATTAAAAAAAAACTCACCATGAGCATGGGGGACTTTGTTGTGACTTTTAATAAGATCACTAACACCATCTCAATAGCTAAGCTAATAGACCTACCACTAGAAATTTGAAAATATTCTTTATAATTGGAATGCCATCGGATATCAATTATGATTTCAAAAGGTCTCATCCCACAAATTTAGTAGATGCACAAAACAAAGTGGTTGAATTTGAAGCTGACCTAATCTTTTTCAAGAAGTGAAAAAGGGAACTCCAAACCAAGGGAAGTTCTAGCCATACCACCTCAGTTGATGAATTGATTCAAAAGATATCAAATGAACTAGTGATAGTAAATACACAATTACCCAAGTTAAATAACTCTTACTAGCAGAATTGTCAAAACCTATTGGGAAGAAATAATGATGGAAAGTTTCCACAACTTACAGGGTCACAACCAATATTGGTGATTGAAGTGGCACCAAAGAAAGGAAACATGTGCATGTTTCATTTAACCACACATCATGATAGTGAAATTTTCTTAGAAACTACTTGTATGATTAGTTGCTATCCACTAATGAGTTAAGCACCACAACCCCTTGCCCTGAGTTAGATTAATATTCAAATGGTGACTCTAGAAAATTATTCTTGGAATATGAATCTAATTCTGAGCCAAAGGGCAAATGCTATGTGACTATCGATGGAACTTCATACATAGTACTAACCTGAGGTCAGAAACTCAAAAATTTATACTCCAATCATGTTGTAGGAAATGACCCCAACTCTTCATCAAATAATATCCACATTGATCAAGGAGCATCAATGTCTCAAATAGGTAAGGATGGGACCCCTTTTGATTTCATCCAATTTTTTGAAGAAACAAAAATTCAAATCTCCCCTATAGGTTATTTGAAATATCATCCCTTTGAGTTGGAAAGATTGGTAGATCATTGTAAAGGGAATGCTTTAGATTTGAATCATAATGTGACCATTGAAGAAGGGGATGAAACTTTGACATCTAAACTATTTAACTAAGAAGATTCACACTATCCTAGCAATGTCTCTCAAGCAAAAACTTGACCCATTCTACATCTCATTATATATCATTGAATGCAAATTGAGTAATTGTATAATAGATTTAGGTGTGTCAGATAATGTGATGCCTTATTCCATAGCTAAAGCCTTAGGTCTCACTCTTACTAAATTTTATTAAAGGTGTTATTCTATGGATGCTAAACAATTCCCCTCTCTTGGATAAATCTAAGATGCTAAAGTAGCCTTAACTTCTCATCTAGAAAAGAAACTATTATTGACTACCCTTATTACAGATATTCTAGCAAGCTATGGCCTTCTCTTAAGCAAGATTTTTTGTTGAGATTGAGGAGGAGAAATAAAACTTGACTGGTCTCAAATAGTTATTTCCATAGGGAGCAAGAAAGTTAAGTTGGAACCTGAGGAAAAGGCAAAATTTATTGTATTAAAGTTAGATGACCCTAAAGCATAGGTCCTCTATCAAGAACTAGAGTTTGGAAATTAAATGTAGTTTACTAAAGATGCCTTGAATGGATAAGGAATAAAAAATCTAGAACCAAAAATCCTTGGTGAAGAAAAAGAGTCTTCCTCTGTATGGACATTAGAATTTGATGGAAGTTGTTCCTCATCAAGATCTGGCATAGGTGTAGTGTTAATACCTCCTGAAGGGGAACCTGAACCCATGGCTTTCAAATTGGAGTTTTTAAACACTAATAACACTACAAAGTATAAAGCCTTACTCCTTGGAGTAATAGATACAAAGGAAAAAGGAATAAAGATCCTGAAAGCATGAGGTTATGCAAAACTTATTGTGAGACAAATTCAAGGGCAATACTTTGTGAATAACCACAAGTTGAAAAACTATAGTAATAGAGTTTGGGACAAAGCAAAAGACCTTAACACTTTTTCTATTGAAGCAACACCAAGGGAGATGAACACCAAAATCGACTCGTTTGTTGTTTCCACTTCCTTGTTGCTACCTCATCCAAAATTCAAGGATAAGAAATACCAGGTTGAGATTGTATATCGAGCTTTTTTACTAGACAATATGGAATCTTGCCAAGTATTTGAAGATGAAAATATTTTGAAATTATTCTTATAAAATGACAAAGCTACTTGTAAACACTCACCAAAGGAAGAAAACCAAGGAGACCTCAAACCTAGGCAAAGAGAAGATCAAACTAATGAAGTCCAATTGCAAGGTGAAATCATTCCCCCATATTTTGTATCTTTGGAAAGGTTTTTTAATAAACACGATGCTTACATCAAGTGAAAAAGAATGGAAAAAGGTCATACTATAGGAAAGTATGAAGGAGTTAATATAGGAGATAATCATAGTCCCAAATGATTAGCATTGGAAAGTATTGTTCATGTGAATAGAAAGAAGTTGCTAGACAACTTTTCATAGAATACCAAGATGTATTCACCTGGAGCTATGAAGATTTGAAAAGTTACAAGGGTGGGAAGGTAAAACATCAAATTCTCCTAAAGCCTAACATAGTTCCCTTCTGATAGAAATAGAGGAAATATAATCCTAAAGTAGTTGATGCTATATTCAGGGAGGTGGACAAGATGTTAAAAGCAATGATTATCTATCTCATTCATTGTTCCATCTAGGTAGCCAATATATTGCTAGTTAGGAAGAAGAATGGAGAAATAAGGATCTATGTTGACATTCAAAATTTAAACTAGGTATCTTTGAAGGACAATTTTTCTCTTCCCAACATGGATTACCTATTACAAATAGTAGCTATGGCTGAAATGATGTCCATGCTTGATGGTTTCTGAGGGTACAATCAAATATAAGTAGACGAGAAAGATCAACACAAAAAAACTTTCGCTACTCCATGGGGTGCGTTTGCATACCATAGAATGCCTTTTGGACTCACTAATGCATGTGCCACATTTCAAATATGTATGAGTAAAACATTTGCTGATTTAAAAGACTAGATATGTTATATACTTGGATGATCTCACTATTTTTTAAAAGAAAAGAAAGAATCACATAGAAGATTTGAAGAAGGTATTGCAAAGGTGCCTAGAACATGGAATTTTCCTAAATCCAAAAAAATCCATTTTTTGTGTTACAGAAGGAAAGCTTCTAGGTCACATAGTTTCCCAGAAGGGTATCAGAATTGATACAGATTAGGTTGAGGCCATTTGAAGGTTAAGTCTACTAGTAAATAAAATAGGAGTTAAGTCATTCTTTAGAAAAGTAAATTTCCTTAGAAGATTCATCCTAGATTTTGCAGAAACTACTAAATGTATTGTAGATATGATGAAAGGGAATTCAAATTTTAAATGGACCGAGGCTAGAAAAAAAGCTTTCTAGAACATAAAGGTCATCATTGATAATGCTCCAATACTAAGTCATCGAGATTATAAGCTGGATTTCATCATTTACTATTATACCTCCAAACACACTATCAAAAATCCTAATGCAAGACAACAAAGAAGGGATACAAGAACCTATAGCCTTCATGAGTATACCTCTAAAAAACCATGAGTTGAAATACTCACAAATTGAAAAACACGCCTTTGTAGTAGTTAAGGCACTAAAAAAATTCAGATTTTATACCTTGCATTCACATTTTGTGGTCTATGTACCAAACATAGCAGTAAAAAGTGTGTTGATGCAATAAGATATAGGGTGTAATGCCAGAGGGACATGGATAGTGAAAAAACAAGCATGTGACATTGAAATCAAGCCTACTAAGTTAGTGAGAGGTAGTGCCTTGTGTAAAGAAATTGCAAAAAATAGAATTGTTGAAGAAATAGAGGAACTAGGAGAGAAGCAGCTAGTACTAGCAGTCAATATGCAAGATTCTTGGTTTAAAAATATTACATACTTATTAACATATGGAGAATTTTTAGAAGGCATGATAGTAAGATAGAGAATAGATCTCGAGTTGAAAGTAGCTAAATATGTAATTTGGGATGACAAAAGTCTATAGATGGTACTTTCCTTGGATGCGTTGACAAGCAATAGCAAGAAAATTTGTTGAGAACCTTCCATGATTCATGTGGTGGAAATTTCTCATCTTTAGTCATAGCTTTCGAAATATTGAGAAAATGTTACTACTAGTTGGGAATGTTTAAGGATGCCTACTCTTGGGTGGCAAAATGTGAGAAATGTAAGATGTTCACCAGACAACCTTAGTTAGCCACTTTTCCTCTTAGACCTATCATTATTGAAGGTCATTTCTAATAATGGGGTCTTGATTTCATTGCGCCTATCAACCTAGCATCTAGTGCTAGTCACCAGTATGTCATAATTGTGACTAATTACTTCACCAAGTGGGTAGAAGCTGAAGTGACTAGAAAAACTACTTCTAAAGTGGTGTGTGAATTCATTAAAGAAAACATCCTAGTTAGACTTGGTGTCCCCATCAAACTAGTGATGGATTTAATGCAACATATTTTTCTTTGATTGAGATCACCAATTTTTTTTTCAAGTATGGTATCATAGTCAACCATTCATCTGATTATTTTTTATAGGGAAATTGTCAAGTTGAATCTAGTAATAAAATTTTTATGAATATTGTCAAGAAATTGGTGTTGGATAATCAGAAGACCTAGCACAAGAAAACTCATGAAGCATTATGGGTAGGTAGAGTAACACCTAAAAGGGCGATCAATGTATCTCCTTTTGAATTGGTCTATGGAATTGAAGCAAATCTTCTATTACCTTTGGCATTAGGTATAAATAAACTGAGGACTATGATTAAAGATGATATCTATAGGGATGGTTTGGAAAAGAGAATCTTGTACTTAAGCAAACTCAAAGAGGAAAAAGAAGAAATTGTATATCCTAGCACACAACATCAAATGCATGTGAAGAGCCTATTTTATAAAGGAGCAAGACCACATAAATTCATGCTAGGGGACAGTGTGTTACTATGGGATAAGCGAAGAGCACCAGAAGGTATGCATAAGAAATTTAATACTTTGTGGAAAATTCCATTCACTATTCATGGGGCATTCAAGAACAACTCATTTAAATTGGAATATTTGGATTGTGAGGTGCTACCCTTGACCTACAATGGTTAGGATCTAAAACTTTATCAAATTTCAAATTAAGAACAAGTAACCCCTATATTGTACTATAGTTATGTTTAGTTCATGTTTGTGTTTTCCTAGTTAGGTTTCCCTTGCTTTCTCCTTTTCATTTTTCTTCCATGCTTTAATTTTTTTTTTTTTCCACCTTTGAATTTTGTGAAACTAGAGATTTTGGATTCCTTGCTTGGATATTGCTTACCCAAGTCCCCACCCAGCTATTGCCCCACTTTTCATCCTCTAATCAATTTGTAAAGTGAAAGTTTGTGATTTAGTAAAGTCCTAAGTGTATTCAAGTCTAAGTCCCCTTAGGTGAAAAGAATCTTCAATAGGTTCTTCATTTTCCACTTCTCCACATTTCATAGCTGGGTGGTTTCTTTCCTTTGTGTCAAGGGATGTTGTGGGTATCTTAGTACCTAATCCAGTGGAGATTCATGAAACATGCAAAGGTTATTGGAAAGAGTTGTATTTTCTTGTGGCCCACCATTTTCTTCATAAGAAAAAAATCTTGTAGAAATTTGGACTTCATCTTCTCCTCAACAGGTTTTCAACCCATGAAGGCGATTTCTCATGAAGACCACCAAATGATGCATATGGGTCAAAATAAGAGGATAATAAGGTGCCCTATAACAAATTAATGCCCCTCTTACAATTATCTATCTCAGGAAGCATTTGAGATTATTTTTAGCCCTTATAATCATTCCAAGCAAAAAATTGGAAACTGACTTCTCCTTGGCAGGTTTTCAACCCATGAAGTCTGTTTCCCACAAAAGTTAATTCTAAGGGAAAAGAGACAAAAGGTGGGCCCCTAATGATTTTGCTCACTACTTTTCTACATTTTTGAGCTCAAGGGATAGCATAATCAAAAGGTCAAGTTAAAAGCAAAGCCTTGGTGAAGAAATAGAAATTGTCTTCTCGTTAGTAGGTTTTCAACCCATGAGGACAATTTTCTAGATTTTAAAGAAAATCAAGTTCCTGAGTAGATTAAACCCATATTTCATGTGCAAAACATCCAAAGATGATAATGAAAATCATCTAACCATTACAAGAAAGATATGTTAAGTAGAATTTGGTTCAGTAGATATTTTGTTATGGAGTACTCTATTTATAACTTCCCAAAATTTAATGGAAAATGGGAAAGTAAATATGAGAGATAGAAAGTTACTGTTGGACCAATGGAATAGTGAAAGGACACCTTAATACCTATTAAAACTATGCATTTACTATTCCAATAGATCTCTCCTTCAATTCATTTATGTGGCATGAATTCTAAAGATCAAAGAGTGAATTGAAGTCCCTATGTAGGTGGAAATGTGAATAGTTACAAAACTACTGCTCTTTCTTGAACTGTTATTCTGTTAAAATTGCATTACTTTTTCAAAAAGCTAGTAAATGCACATTTTCTCTTCCTTTCATTTTCTAGATTTAAAATTCATTTTCAATAGAATGGCAACTAAATCTATGGGTTTTGATGAATTGACTGGGATCAATTCTTCACTATAGAATTTCATGAACACTTCTCTTCATTTCTATGACATGCAAGATTTCTAGAAGAGAGTGAGATTAGAGCCTATTCATCCCTTTATTAAGAAGCTCCAAGGATGTGGGCTAGTTGAAGAAATAGGTTTTCCAATTATAGTCCAGGCTCTGGAATTGAAATGTGAATGCATAAATCATTATAACCCAGAAACTAGATATATTGTATTTCTAGATGAGATAGTATTGATCTCCATTGATAGAAAAAATATGGTAAATTGTCTTCAAGTTTTAGAGTAGGAAGATTTTTCAGATTTGACAATTGGTGGAGCCATCTTTGAATTTTTTATGGAGAAAGGAGATCATGAAATCATGGTTTCAAAAACCATCGAGGACCAAGAGTGAGGTTCCTAAGACTCTTTTTGGTACTAATCTCAAGCCCAAGATTGTTGACATCCTAGTTCTGTTGCATAGATTGAAAGGTGATGTAGAAGCTTTAAACTTCATTGAGCAATATTTCTTTTTGGTGCAAGTTATCTGCTCTAGTACCCAATTTATTGATTGGGCTCATGAGGTAAGCAAGATTCTATCCAATACTCTTAGTGTCATGAAATTCTACAACACCTTCTATATGTCCTTTCTGATTTACATGTTAGCTTCTCTACAATTATGGCCAGGTCTCCCAAGGGTAGAATTTTTTCCTGATGATGTGAAGTCTTATGAGTTCTATCGATGTTTACAATTGGGAAACAGTTATGCAGAGTATATAAGAGTTAATGATGCATTTACAATGAGAATTTGTAGGGAGGTCTAGGGATGCCCATAGAGGAGAGTCAGCCCGAAAGCTATGGTGGCCATTAGTTAGTTTGAGAGTTATTTTATCTAGTTCTCATCATTTTCATATTTGTGTCTTGCAACTTTTGATACATGACCTTTGAAGCTACCAAGATATCCAAGTGATATGATTGTGTTCATCCAAATCATGAGTCGAGTCATTCAAGTGAACACACTGAGTGGGAGTCTAAAGAAGAAAGGTTGCGAGTTTCCTATGAAGGTGGGAGCTTTTAGTTTTGAGTCCCCTTCTGAAGTAAAGAAAATGTTAAAGGAGTTCAAGAAGAAATATAAATTGGAGTGTATGAAGTTTTGAGGCCTATGTTTGATCCAAATGGATATGCAAGGGAGGTGTTATATATTAGAAGTGTTATCAAACATATCACCACTATTGAAGACTACTAGGCTAATTGCAAGGATGAATTTGAGAGCCATAATTGTGCTTTTGCTAGACTCATAGTAGATCAAGTAGAAATATATAAGGTTAATATCAATATGGAGGGAGTGGAAGATGATGGATAGAATATGTATAGTAATACCTATTTAACAAAGATAAGGAATATTCCCATCATCTCAGAGCCTTATTCAAATACTGGAGAATATTTAGATTTCATGATGGCTCAAATTATTAAAAGGACTAGGAAGTCGGTCAAGTGGACTATAGCAAGAAGGAGTCAAAGTAAAAGCACCCCCACTCAAGCTTCTCTAGTAGTCGCCCTTGCTTCCTCACAAGGTGTTACATCATATGTAACCCTACTAATAACTCAAGGACCATCTCAACCAATAGGTGGAGGTGATCAATCTCCAAAAAAAAATACTCCTTTAGCTAAGACTTGTCAGGATGGCTCCTCCCTAGTGATTGGTGCCCAGCTAGAAGCTAAAAAGAAGGAAAATAAGCCAAAAGATAGTGCTACTACTCTGGTTCCCTCACCTCATAGTAGTCTAGTTCCATCTGCAAGCTCTATAATTCTCCTCCCAAGCATCCCTCATGTAAAAGTAGTAGACTTAGGAGATTGAGGAAGTAGTGATAGTGAGTTCACTAAGTCAGATGAAGCAGCTAAGAAGACTGTAGAGATAGAGAAAGGCCAAGAGTCCTCAAAGCTCATTTCATAAGCCCAAAAGAATCCCTTCTCTTTGACTGCAAAAGCAATCACTCTGGTTAGAAGGAAAAATTTTAGCATAGAGTCTCTTGGGATGGCCTCAAAGGTAATAGGCACAGATTCATGGTTGGAAGATACTTTGGACAGGAAGAGAAAGAGAAAGGATGAAGGTGCTCCTAACAAGGATACGTAATCCCTTGTTTTATGCTCTAGATCTGCATTGACTAAGGTTAAGAAACAAAAGACCTTGTCTACACTTAGGCAAGACCTTGAAATAGGGCATTTAACAATGGAGATAGCCAAACCTACTAAAGAAGGAAGGATTGAGGACATGACTATAGATGATTTCACCATGTATTCAGTAGATCTTGTAGAAGTTAGACGTGATACCAAAGTTAGCTTGTGGAAGTCCAGAAATGAGGTGATTGAAGGATAGCTAGAAAGCATTAAGTTGTCAAAGGTCCAGATGAAAGCAAAAATACAAGAATTGAATAATCTCATAAGGCAATTAGTCACCCCTTTGGAAAGCATTTTTGAGATGCCCATTACTAGAGATCCCACCATTGCAAATGTCTAGGCACTTATCACCTAGCTCTAAGAAGATAAGCATTTTGGGAAAATCAATAGAGAGTAGAGTGAGAAGATCAAGGTAGAAGGAATCTCCATTATAGAGTAGATTGGTAATGTTATATTAAGATTAAAAACTAAGAAAGATAACATACCATCAAATAGAGCCACCTTGGCTATAAAAAAAGTCAAGATGACTATGTTTCTTTATTGAAGATGATCATCCACATGAAGGTAAAGGAGGTTGTTAAGGAAAATATTTTACCTAAAGGAGCATGTAGTTCAAATCTGAAATGATCATGGTGATAGAAGAAGAATTTAAAGAAACTTAAGTCAAAGTAAAAAGGGAGTAGGATAGAAATTATGAACTACTAAGAGGTTTGCATACAGACTCACAATCTAGTGGGAAAGAGAAGGCAATCATTGGAGTAACTGACATGCAGACAAATTTCTCCAATTTCATAGATGATCTAATAGGAATGACTTCTAGTTGCCAGGATAGAATTTTTGAGCTTTAGAGGCTTGGTGGATGTGTGCACATGGCTATGGAAGAATTACAAGACTAGTTGGACACCATAAGGATCTAGCCCAAGAGCATTCTAAATGGCTCTTGAGATACACTAATGTACACATCCATAAACATGAACTAATTCCAATCATTGTTTCATTCTTGTTATGTAATCCTTGTAATAAATGCACTGTCTCCTTGCCATTTGTCATTTTTGAGAAGATGAATAGATTGAACTTCCATTGTAATAGTCACCTTGGAATCCTATATGTATGATAATGAAAGATTAATAAAGGGTTGGAAAATTTTTGGTGTGAAGTACTTGATGTTGCACAGTTAATTGAATGGTATTTCTATATCAATTATTTTCTATTCCATTTTTGCTAGTTGTTAATGGCTTATTTTTCTCTTTATTTTGGATTGAAATGAGGAATGAACAAAGTTTCATTCCCCTATTTTGAAACAATGCTAAATATGATAACTATTGTCATTATAGGCTTAAAAGAGATCCTTTAGATGTTTTCATTCTCTCTCTCTCTCTCTCTCTCTCTCTCTCTCTCTCTCTCTCTCTCTATCTATCTATCTCTCTCTACAATTTAGTTTCTATATAGATTAGTTAGCCTTAGTGCATATTAGTTATGAGTTCATAAGATGTGTGAGTTCATAGACTTAGCCAATTTTTAAATATCATTTCTTGCCTAAGTTAAATCCCTTATAGGTTTGACTTGGTTTACCTCTCCTATTCTCTAGTTAATAACATACCTTGTTTAGATTTAGGAGTAAACAAAATTTATTGCAAATTTCACAATAGGTGTAGACACCTAAAAACCTTTAGAAAATAAAGTATTTTTATTTTTTGAAAAAGTCCTGATGACATCATCATTTATTAATTAATTATTTAATTAATTAATTAATTAATTAATTATTTAATTAATTAATTAATTAATTAATTTTTATGCCATTAAATCCCTTTATCTTAATTAAAAATATTTAATTAAGGAATCCCTCCCAAAAATGTTTAAATCTTATTTAAACATTATTTCCTTATTTATTAATTATTTAATTAATAAATTGACCAAAAATCCTAAAATAAATTATTTATTTATTTTTTTCCCAAAATTTGGCCAATTTCCTCAAGACCAATAACCTCTTCCAAAATCTTCTAATCCTTCTTTAATTTCGATTAAAGGCTAATCTCATCATTTCCTACCCCTAATCCCAACTCAAAATATTTAATCAAGATTAAATATTAATCCTCATGTTTATTAAAAATAGTTTTAATAAATATCTCCTCAACTCAAACCCTTGAAATAAATAAAACTTTATTTATTTCATAAAATCTTATCCTAGGAAGTTCTAGACTATTCTAGAAAGTCTTTATCCTCATCCAAAGTCTAGACTCTTCTAGAAGATGTCTTTAACCCTAATCCTAATCCCCTCCTAACCTTGTCACATTCCCTAAACATGGGTTAAGATTTGCTAACTCAAGCCAAAGTTAACAAATATCTCCTCCTTCACCCACCCTCATTAATTGCAATCCACTTGCCATCCACTTGCCTAGTCCTAAGCCATCTCTAACCCTTCCTCTAATCATTTTTACAACCCTAACCAAGCTTAAAACCCCCCTAAACCCTCAAATTCGAATTTCATGGTATCTCTCACAAATATCTTCAACCACAAAACTTTATAAAGCCCACAAAGTCATAAATGTTCTTACAAAGCACTTATGAAGGGTCTTTATGAAGATTTTATCCCTTGAGCCTTCTTTGTTGACTCATCCTTCCCCTTTCCTCCATCCTCTCACCATGTGACATGTGTCACTCGTTGATTGGTTGTAAGAAAGTACAATCCATGTGCTCTCCTCTCATGCAATCTAAGCCCTCCATGAGCTTTTTCCCATCCTTGCATCTTAGCCCTCAATCCCTCAAGCCTCTTGCCTATAAATTGGATCCTTCCCCTTTGCAAAATAACACAATCCATGAAGTAAAGTCATAATGCCATTTTAAGAAGCCATTTTACATCAAAACCATACACTCACACCCAAAAATTCACAATCATCCATTGAAGCCTTTGGAAGCATATTGAGCATACATCCTATCCATTTAGATAAAGCTACTCAACAAGAGAGCTTCTTATTGAGAGAGTCCATTAATGGCTCATATTCTCAATCAAGAGCTCATCTTAGTCTATCCTGAAGTTTATGAATTTTGTTTAGTTTGTGGAAGCTTTATTTAAATTTGGTTTCTATTAACATACTAACATTGCTCATATACATTTTGGCACGCCTGATGGGACCCCACATGGGTCATCTTCATTAGCTTTTTTAGTCAAGTTTTGTATGTCATTTGTTGATTTTGGCTAATTTTGCTTGTTTTTGTGATTGGTAGGATTGTATAAATTGGTTTTGTAGGTCCACATGAGCATGAAGAAGACAAAGGAACTCATAGTATATCTCATAGTGTTTGCAGATTTTTCAAGCTTATAGGTGGACAAAGAACTTGGAATTCTTCTTCCTCTTCTTGTCTATATTCTTCTTATTCCATCTACTTCTTCTTCTTCTTCTTCTTCTTGTGGGAGATCTTGGCCATTTTTTTTTTTAAGGAAGCAAAATCATACACACTTCTTTTTAGTGCTTAAAATGAACCCCCAAATCATACTTAAATCCATTAAAAAATTAAAAATTTGCAAAAAAGAAAAAATCTTTTAACAAGTGAAACTAAACCAATCTAATCATTTGCATCCTTGCAACATCAAGGTTTTAGATGCATTCATGCAAAGTTAGGAACACTTCATTTTTGGGAATTTAAAAAGAACTTCAAGTCTCCATTTCAAAAGGTTCAAAATCAACACTAAGTGCACACTAAAATCTAAATCAAACTCAAAGCATCAATCAAGGATAAAATGAACCTCATTTGCAAATATTTTAAAGTTCTTTTAAAAATCTCATGAAAACTAAGAGTCCTAAATGGTTGCCAAAAATTGTCCTAAAAGCTTTGTTATTTGTTCCAAACAAATGTCTTGTTGCAAAATCTTGAACGTTTCTTAGGTTTTTCATGCATCAAAACAATCTAAGAATATCATTGTTGGGCTTAAAATATGCAAACTAGAACACAAAATCTTGAATGAAAACCAAATTCCAAAGAGTCATTTTCACTTTTGAGTCCAAAAAAATCTTTAATGATCTAAGGTTAAAACAAAGCACTTCAAAGTTCTTAAAACAACACACAAAATCTCAATCTTGAATGCTCAAAGAAAAAAAAAAACTTGAATGTTTAATCACTTGTCTTTGAATGCATGTTGCTAAAATCACTCTTGAGTGCCATGGATTAAAATCAAGTTTGTTTTTTTTATGAATGCATGATTAAAAAAACAAATCCAATCTTGAAGGTCATAGATCAAATAATCATCTTTTGGGGCATAAAAAGAATCCATATTTTTGAAATCTTCTAAGTTATAAAAACTAATAAAGACAATTTTGAGTAAGTTTGTAGTTGGACTCACCCTCTTTAATCACCCATCAATTTAACCATTGGTTGCAATCTCAGTGCCATCTATGGGGATGGCTCCACCTAAGAGGGTGTTAAGTGCTCGACACAAATCAAACTCCACTCACTTTGGGTTTTAACGGTTTTTCTAAGTTAAAAAATTCCTTGAATGCGCATTAATCTCGCTCACACATCATTTGGGCATAAAAATTGGACAAATCTTGACATGGAGGGCCTCCGGGCGCACACTTGAAATTGAATCTCACACACCTTTGTTTTGGGCTTAAAATAAACTCACACTCAATCTTGAATGCCTTAAAGAAAAATCAATCGATACTTGATGTGGAGGGCCTCCGAGCGCACGGGTTTACCTTCTTGTTGACCCTAACTCTTCTTCTTGTTCACATTCTTCGATCAATTTTATTTTTGTCAACACTTCAAAGTTGGAATAAACATTGTATCTTAAACATGAGTGCTTGCAAAGTCTAGATTAGAAAACTTAAGCGTCAGTTGGTAAAACAACAAGCATGTTTTTTAGCCCAAGATCATCCAAGTCTTCTCTCCCCTTGTCGTCTTTTGAGGCCATCTTGGGTGCATAAGATTAGGATCCAAAATCTTGTCTTAGCTTTTTAGGAGGCCTGCTTGGGGATTTCATCACCCCTTGGGACGACCTCAACTCCAGCGTTCCGGCGAAGTATAAAAATTGGGAGGTGAATCCAAAGAGACCTCTCTTGGAATCAAGATTTTGTCACTCAGGCTAAGCCTCAAGGAACTTTATACCCTTGAGAAGTGAAAGAGGAGAAGTGGGTTACCGCTCCTCTCGGCTGTGTGACATCTTTTTGGTTTCATCTATGGATTTGGGCCTCATGTACCTTACGTATATTGAGGACTCCCTAGCTATAACAAATTTCATCCTTGTAGAAAGCTTCCTAAGATGTTGGTGTGTTTGACGTGCTTGCTCAAAAATTTTGTCTGCTTGTTTGTTCATAGCTTTTGAATGAATGTTTGCCAATTTTGATCGAAATCCCAGAAAAGCAGAAATCTCCCAACTCAAGGCATACTTAGTGTAGTCACTGCCTTATCAGAAAATCATCCAAGCTCCCTCGATGCAACCGAATCTATCTAGTTCTTTTCCTTAGAACAATCCCAAATCCAAAGTCCGTCCAAATCATCCCCCCAGCCAGCTAGCAACCCAATCCAAAATCACCCAAGCCTTTAAAGAGTTGTTGTCACTTTGCTAGATTTTGCTATCCAATCAATCCTACCAATCAACCAATCTCACCAAGGTTATCCCTTGGACAGAGCATTGTCTAGGGTAATCCAACTTTGTCACTTGTATCCCTCATCACCTTGAGCTAAAGGTTGGGATCCACAAGTGGTCAATCTCATGTCATGCCATAGGATCACTAGTCTATCCTTAAGTTGACACAATCACCACGAATCCTGCACATAGGAAAGAAAAACTCTCACTTTTTTATAGCATACCCTTGAAGTCTTCCACCCACAAGAAAGCCAAAAATCTCCAGCCAATCCTCCTTAGGTCTGTCATACAGCTTTGACTCTCCCTAGGAAATCTTTCATCAACCAATCCAAAATCTGTGCTTAATCCGAATCCAACCATGAGCTTCCAGGTTCATCCATATGCAAGATCTCATCCCCATCAAACTCATCATCAAAGCATGAAGTACCAATCCTATCATGATGTATTTGGTCACATTGTCCTTGCTCCCGCCACCTCCTATTCCAATGATGATGAAAATCTTGTTGACTATGACAGGTATATTGAAAGCCTTAGAAACATTCCCCCCAGCATCCCCCAAAATCCAAGAGTTATTCCAAAATATCTAGTCATGCCATCTGATATTCCAGCTTCCCCTCCATCACCCCATCAACCAAGCTTCCAATCTTCCACCCCCATCACACTAGCTATTCCTGTCAATCCACCTCCACCTTCGACACACGAGTCTCCAAGGAATCTCCTAGAGGAAATACAAGAAAAGTCACCTCCAAAGGTCAATAAGCCATGTCATCTAATCCAACCATGTGAAGTAGTCAGTGATGAAGCTTTCCCATCTATAATATCACCTCCATCTCCCATAGCTATCATCCCCATACCATCCATCAAATTGCTTAAAATCCTTCCACTTCCCGCAAGCATCAAAATCCCACCACCTATCAAATCCCTCCAAATCCTATCCACATCGCCTCCAAGCATTTCCCAAAACTCTCGTAATGAACCTTATGCATCCATCTTCTACTCACCCGTCTCCACTACGAAATCTCCCATCTATCCATCCGATGCCTTTGAAGAATCCATCCCTTCACCTCCTATCGCACCATCCACTCCAAACCAATCCTATCAAGATCCTGCCCAAAATCATGTTGGCATCCCCCAAAGCATAAATGAAGATATCATTGTACCATGTCTTCCATCCATAGTGCAGTCACCATCTCCTCCATCTCCAAAACCTCAAGCCATATCTCCTCCACTACAAGATATCTTGTCATCCCACCAGCTACATCAAGATCCTATCCTTCCATCTCCCCCGCTCCATACTTCCATCTTACCACCTATCCAAGCTATTCCACCATCTATAATCTACCCTCTTGTTTCACTTACATTCATGCACGGTGGCCCTCTCTCAACAGAAGAATTAAGAACAGTATCTCCCCATTGCAATACACCTAATAAATCACTTCTACCATTTTCTGCAAGCAAAAAGTTTCCTCAGCTTGTTCAAATGCTCAATCAATGGCATTATCAAGGTCAAGGTTTAGGACCACAAGAGCAAGGAATCAGAGAGCCTATTATTGCACAAAAAAAATAGGATTTCATGGTCTTGGATATGTATCCAAAGGCTCACCATCTAAAGGTGTTGGTACACCACACCCCCAAACCAAGCCTATCTCCAAACCCACCATGTCAGCCTCCCATCACTGCTTTAAGAAATATTATGTCATCCCCCCTCCACCATCTTTGCAACCCAAAACAACCTACCATATCCCCCCTTCATCCGCTAAATCCATTTTTGGTCCCTATGTCCCAAAATCTACCATCCTCCATCCTCCTATCAGCCATCATAAAAATCCTATTCCATCCATTTCTATGAAAGATCAACAAAGGCACATATCAAGGCACATCATCCATCATCATCCCCCTACATGCTCTTTCATATCTTCTCCATCTCACAAAGCTTCTCCTAACCATCTTCCCAAAGCTTACCATAGCAATGTGAATGCCAACTTCAAAATGCATAAAGCTAAAAATCCACATCCTAGACAATCATATGTCTATTCTAAAAGACATACTCCAAAAAGGCAAAATCCAATCAAAGAATGCAAAACAATGCAAAAGCCTATGAAAAGAAAATCCAAAACCATGTGGATCCCCAAGAAAAAATTTGAAACCCAATGCATAATGGCATCCACCATTTCTAATCCCCCATCTAGTGACTCATGTCCCGCATATCCTAACTCCATCTTGGGTGCCTATATCCCCGAGCACGCTTCCACAAATCCTCCATCACGCCCGCATCTACCATCTATCCCCCATATGCTCTTTTCACACCCGTTCAACCATGTGCCAATGTTGCTCTTGCAAGCATCCCCATCTCATGCTCCTTTCCAGCATTTTCATCCCTCCATCTCCTACCATCAATCCCATCTAATCCGATCTATTGCATAAATCACACATCCAGTGTACCAACAGCTAGCAACAAAATTGAACATTCCAATAGCCAGTGAAAAATCCCAAAAAAGCCAAAATAGCTGAAGAAAGCCAAAATCATTCCAGCTAAGTCCAAAGTGAAAAAGTCAAAAAAGAAAAGAAAAATAAAGCGTCCACTGGTGAAAACTTGGCAATTCAAGTGCCTTGGACAAGTACCATGATGAAAACTTGGCAAACAAGCGTCATGCATAATCCCGCCATCCCCAGCTTAGCCTATCACCCTCATGCTTTTGGTCATCTCTTGACATCCAACTCCATCTTCCAATCTATCCACCTATCCTCCATCCTCTAGCTTCCATCTCACACCATCCACTAATCTTATGCAGCTTCAGCCAATCATCTTAGCTATCATCCATCTCCCTAGCCCCTTCAGGCTTTTCCATCCTAGCTTCAATCCTATCACATCCATCATAAGACCTCCTTCCACATGTTTTCTTCTGATTGGGGGCACTATATTCCTTGGAGATCTTGTCTTGTCCATCCTCCCTTGTTATTGGTATCTAGCTCTAGGCTATCCTCATGCAAACCCAATGTCATCTCTTTATATCCATCATAATCCTAGCTATCTACCATCCTATCCAGCCATCTCATCCTGCTCCTCTAGCTATCCTTGGTCACAAAATATCTCATCATCATTGGATGCATCCTGCCAAATCCATATCTTTTGCTATCACCCCACCATTAGCTTTCGCATCTTGCACAACATCGAACCATCCCGCTATCCTATCATCCTGAGCTTTTGCCTACTTGTAACTATCTTGGTCAGCTTCAGCTTGTAAATATCTTGGTCCATCAGCTTGTACATCCTCTTTAGCTTAGTACCATTGTATCTATCCAAATTTTCATGTCAGTTTGTCCTTGATCAACATCTTGCACCCATCGCACATCTTGGTTAGCTATTCCAATGCATCCTTTAGCTAGATTTCTTGTCACCAAAGTGTTATCTTTCTTAGTTCAGCTTCCCAGACGCATCACTCATCCAAATCCACCAGCTTAGGTGCTCTCCGATAGGTCCTTGTAGGATATAGCTTTCCTCTTGTCTGATCTTGGTCCGTTAGTACCTCGTCCTACCCATCTCGTTGGCAAACGATTCTCTTTTGGATTTTCGCTTTCTTTTGATTTGGACTCTTCCCTATTGGGTCTTGAAATATCTTTTCCAAGCAATCTCCTTGTTCCCTCCTCAAGGTTTCCATGATCTTCCATATCATGGTATACTGTGAATGGGGCAATCAGAGCGTAAGGTCTTGATCATGTCTTTTGCTTGTTTTCTTTTTTGGTTGTGGGTTACCCAATGTCATTTCCACACTGCTTCCCCTGGGATTCATGTGTGATACTGGGGCAATCCTTGCGTGTTTGTTTTGAGTCAGTTTGTCAGTCCTCTGGAAAGTTGGTGAAAAGGCCTTGATGTTCTTGGTAACCTTGGCAATTAACCAACAGTCCTATAGCAAATCTAGTGCTCAACTACATGGTGGTACTTCTCTTTGAAGTATCCCCCCGCTCAAAAAGCTTTAATGGTTTTCCTTCATCCCCATTATCCCCCATCCATGTCCAGCATCTATCTCTCCTACCCCAGCTTATGCATCAGTATCTCTTTGAATCACTCATCACTCTTAGCTTTAGGGATCCACAATCCTAGTCTTAGGGATCCACCAATCCAAATCAATCCACCAAGCCTCATCTTTCGAGATCCACAATCCTAGTCCTAGGGATCTCCGAAACCCATCTTCCACCAATCTGACTCTTTGAAATCCTATTGCATCATCTTTTATAATCCCCTCATCCATCTCCCTATCCTGGATTCCTTTTATAGCACTTCGCTCCTTCATCCTCCACCTTCCCTAAAGTCTTAAGCTTGCTTCCTCTTGTGCATCTGATTCTCCTTTATCATTCTCCCATAGTGAGAGTTTGAACTAATTCAGCCCCTTCTCTTTGCCAATCTGAGTTTCCTTGCTCATCCGAGATTCTTGTACTTTTCAAGAAGCCATCGAGCCTCGCTTTCTCTCCCCGCTGCCTTCTTGAGGGGGCATCTCATAGTCCATTCTCTCCTCTTCTGCTCTAGCCTTGGGCATCTTATTTTCTTATCTTTGATGCCATGCCACTTGCGACATCACATCAAAGAGGGGCAAAATGTAGACACCTAAAAACCTTTAGAAAATAAAGTATTTTTATTTTTTGAAAAAGTTTTGATGACATCATCATTTATTAATTAATTATTTAATTATTTAATTAATTATTTAATTAATTAATTAATTAATTAATTTTCATGCCATTAAATCCCTTTATCTTAATTAAAAATATTTAATTAAGGAATCCCTCCCAAAAATGTTTAAATCTTATTTAAACATTATTTCCTTATTTATTAATTATTTAATTAATAAATTGACCAAAAATCCTAAAATAAATTATTTATTTATTTTTTTCCCAAAAGTTGGCCAATTTCCTTAAGACCAATAACCTCTTCCAAAATCTTCTAATCCTTCTTTAATTTCGATTAAAGGCTAATCTCATCATTTCCTACCCCTAATCCCAACTCAAAATATTTAATCAAGATTAAATATTAATCCTCATGTTTATTAAAAATAGTTTTAATAAATATCTCCTCAACCCAAACCCTTGAAATAAATAAAACTTTATTTATTTCATAAAATCTTATCCTAGAAAGTTCTAGACTATTCTAGAAAGTCTTTATCCTCATCCAAAGTCTAGACTCTTCTAGAAGATGTCTTTAACCCTAATCCTAATCCCCTCCTAACCTTGTCACATTCCCTAAACATGGGTTAAGATTTGCTAACTCAAGCCAAAGTTAACAAATATCTCCTCCTTCACCCACCCTCGTTAATTGCAATCCACTTGCCATCCACTTGGCTAGTCCTAAGCCATCTCTAACCCTTCCTCTAATCATTTTTACAACCCTAAGCAAGCTTAAAACCCCCCTAAACCCTCAAATTCGGATTTCATGGTATCTCTCACAAATATCTTCAACCACAAAACTTTATAAAGCCCACAAAGTCATAAATGTTCTTACAAAGCACTTATGAAGGGTCTTTATGAAGATTTTATCCCTTAAGCCTCCTTTGTTGACTCATCCTTCCCCTTTCCTCCATCCTCTCACCATGTGACATGTGTCACTCCTTGATTGGTTGTAAGGAAGCACAATCCATGTGCTCTCCTCTCATGCAATCTAAGCCCTCCATGAGCTTTTTTCCATCCTTGCATCTTAGCCCTCAATCCCTCAAGCCTCTTGCCTATAAATTGGATCCTTCCCCTTTGCAAAATAACACAATCCATGAAGTAAAGTCATAATGCCATTTTACATCAAAACCATACACTCACACCCAAAAATCCACAATCATCCATTGAAGCCTTTGGAAGCATATTGAGCATACATCCTATCCATTTAGATAAAGCTACTCAACAAGAGAGCTTCTTATTGAGAGAGTCCATTAATGGCTCATATTCTGAATTGAGAGCTCATCTTAGTCTATCTTGAAGTTTATGAATTTTCTTTAGTTTGTGGAAGCTTTATTTAAATTTGGTTTCTATTAACATACTAACATTGCTCATATACAATAGGCAGCTATATCTAACACAGAGGAAAGTAAGTATTCTCAGAAGTGACTTTCCAACTATTGTAATCAGATGTTGTTCAAAAATTAGGGGGTTGAAGAGTTAAAATTAGAAAGATCAAATCAATTTACCAATAGATATTACTATTAATCTTTAGATCTCCCTATAGCCAATCAATAGCCCTTTGTTCTTCTTGTGTGAATAAATTCACATGGCAAAGCTTTGTGTATAGAGAAAATATATTCTCTAACACCTTCTTTACACTCTCCATCTTGGTTGCTAAGTCAACCTATCATAGTGCAATGGCACTAGAAATCATTTCATTGACCTTTGTTAGAAACCTTTTCCCATACCATTCTAGAAGTTTAGTATTTGTTTCTAGGTCTGCATCACTGATTTTATCAACTATAGTCACCAATGTTAGAGAAAAAGCTTAATTTAATTTCATTAATTAAATTACCTTTTCTTCCTTCTTAAGATTTCACTTTATGTACCTTTTACATTCTCATTTAATAATTATTTAGTAATTATCAAATAGTATTTACCTTTTAGGTTACCTTTTTCAGGTTTTGATCTCCTTCTATAAGGATAGATCATTTGTAAGTATCTTGTATCTTTTTCATTTCTAAGAATACAATTTGCATATTTTTAGAGCAAAATCTTGCCTTTTCTTGTCGTTTTCTTCTTTGTCATAGGCTTTTACATGCAAGTATTCTTTGGTCTTTGCAGATTTGTATTATATATTGCTCAAATCCTTCATGGTATTAAAACTAGATCTATTGTAGCTTGTTATATATTTGGAGAAAAGGGAAAATAAGGGTTTGATATAACAAATCTGACATTTTTCAAGCATTTTTGAAGATGTGACAATGATGATTCTAAAAAAATAATTACAAAGGTGATTTTCAAACAATGATATCTCACTCATACGAACTCTTTTTCCAAGCAATTTTTTTTTTGTTTTGGGATAGAATTTTGTGATCTACACATTGGTGTAGGTTGTTTGTGATCTTTGTTTTGAGATTTTTCTAAAAATTGCAAATCTCAATTTTTGCAACTTCAAAGGTTAGGCCCATATGAACACATATTTAGGTGCTATTTTTTTTTTAAGTGCATGATTTAACATCTTCTTTCTAGATTTGGTATCAATTTGGAGTAATATTGAGTGGACATAGTACTTTAAGCATGTGGTCATTTTTGGCCTACAAAAAATAGGTATTTGTGATTCATATCTGAAGCTTTTTTGCTCTTCTCTCATTTATCCAATCCTTCTAGCAGTTGGGGTTTAGTTTTTTGCATTGTAGGGGGTGTTTTGGCATATTATTTTTTTAATTTACTTCTGTAAACCATAAATAAATTCCAAAACAATTCAAACACCTTCTAAAACAATGGCTGAGACCTCTTCATATCTAGAACTTTTAACCCTTCATAACTATCACACATGGAAGACCTTGATGACACGACTTCTTCGATCAAAAGGGTTGTGGTCTTATTTAGGTGTAGTGC
The DNA here is from genome assembly GCA_028749045.1 of Cupressus sempervirens. Classification (NCBI taxonomy): domain Eukaryota; kingdom Viridiplantae; phylum Streptophyta; class Pinopsida; order Cupressales; family Cupressaceae; genus Cupressus; species Cupressus sempervirens. The sequence goes on along the minus strand of CM053785.1, from coordinate 251,801,263 downwards.
AACCAATTTTATAGAGGCCTTTTGAGGTCATGCAACAAACAAAAAAGATGGATGAGGCAATAGGATTGATTTCCTTACAAGTCTTTGATAGTCTACAGTTTCATCTTGATGTGTGAAATACCCCTCTAGCTATGTGGACCAAGCTTGAAGGCTTGTTTGGTATAGTGAATGAGTTTAGGACACTTCAGATTGAGGAAAAGCTTATCTCTCTTGTACTAGATTTTTTTCCTTCCATTGAGGATTTTTTTATGAAATTCGAATGATTAATATCTTTATTACAGGTTTGAGGGAAGATGAAGACTAGCACTGAGTGTATCTATTTGATTCTTTCTAAGCTTCATGGAAATTTTCAAATTTTTTCTTCTACCTTTGATTCCACCAAAGATGCTTTGGGTAATAGATTTTTCATGACTTCCTTTGAAGTATTTTATGATGGGTGGACTCGAGAGAAAGCTAAGCTCTCTTGGTTAGATTCTCTCACAAGCTTATAGAATCATACATTGGTAGCTCGGCCATCTTTAGGGATGAAGGAGAAGACTCAGAAATCTCATTCTATAGAATCTTATATTTATTCCAACACTCATAATTAATTAGGGCCACCTCCTTCTAAATGGGGTAAATCAAATCTATAAAGACCAAAATGTGCTTATTGTAATATGCCTAATCATGATGAGTCACATTTCTATGGGAAGAAGTTAGATGGCTATGCCAAATAGGTTTTAGATTTAATAGCTCTCCTTCAAAAGAGAAACATTGATATTCCTTCTACTGCTCATAGAACTTCTTCATCATTATCATTTCATTCTGATGGTAAAGATATAGGAAAGGGTCATGCACTATGTACAACCACTATTCCTCATTCTTCTACATGGTTACTAGATACAGGTACTTCACACCGTATGGCATCTTCTTAGGATTTGTTCTCTTCTTTTGAGGCTTCTCCTACTCCACACATTTTGATGGGGAACAAGACTATTATGACTATATGTGGGAAAGTTTCTATTAACATTTATGATGGTAAATTTCATGATTTACTTTGTGTTCCATCTTTGTCCTCTAACCTTTTCTCTATTTATCAGATTACACATTATCAGACAAGGAAGACAATTGAGTTTGTATAGAATTCAATGCACATTAGAGATAGTGAGATAGGAAATATTATTGCTATAGGGACTATTGATAATGCTTCCCACCTATATTCCTTCTCACATTTTGGTCCACCATCTTCACTATTAGAGACTCACTCTCTTTTTGCATGAGAGTCTATTGAGGTGAAGTCAAGTTTTTTGAACTTATGTATTGTTCCTAAGACTAGTTTTGTGACTTCCACACCTCCACCTCCTATTTAGATTCCATTTCTTGCATAGGATCACTCTCTAATATTGCCTACTATTGCAGCTCTAGTCATCAAGCTACCTACTATATTTGTTGAGGATATATCAGAGGACACACATCTCCTCTCAGATGATAGATTCTCCTTTCATTGTACGTATTGTCTTGAGAGATTCTCTTGAGATGTTTCATTTGTGCATCTTTTTCTGTCTCTTTTTGGAGTATATTTTTTTCCCACTGGGTTTTCTCTATTTCTTTGTTTCATAGAGATTTTATTGTGATTGGGTATCTCATCATACCTTGTTGCTAGGGCCCAAGTTTGTTTTCAACATTGTAGTTTGTAGTTGCATTGTTTCTCATCTTAAGGGGGGGTGTTAGAGAAAAAGTTTAATTTAATTTCATTAATTAAATTAATTTTTCTCCCTTCTTAAGATTTCACTTTATGCACCTTTTACATTCTCATTTAATAACTATTTAGTAATTATTAAATAGCATTTACCTTTTAGGTTACCCTTTTCAAGTTTCAATCTCCTTCTATAAGGATAGATTGTTTGTAAGTATCTTTTATCTTTTTCATTTTTGAGAATACAATTTGCATAATTTTAAAGTAAACCTTTGCCTCTTCTTGTATTTTTCTTCTTTGTGATAGGTTTTTACATGTAGGTATTCTTTGAGCTTTGTGGCTTTGTATTGTTTATTTCTCAAATCCTTCAACCAGTTTCAATAATAAGTTTTTCCTTATTAGGTACTAGGAGGCTAAATGCATAAAAAAATATTTCTTTTATGTCATATATAACATGTCTTTTCTTATGCTCCCTTCTGAGTAACTCTTGGTGCTTCTTCCTTGCTAGAGCTTTCTGCAATATGTTCATTTCTCCTATGGTGATTATTGCAAGATCAAACTTTGGAAGTTCAATCACCTCATATAAGTTGACACCTCCATAAGATGTGCCTTCTCCAACCTTAGAAGTATCAGGACTAGGCCTTGATAATTGTAATGGTGTAGCATCTACACTTGGCCTATGAATAGTTTGACTAAGAATAGGAGATGTAGAGATTGGTAGGGTAACCAATGTTTGAATTGCTATCCGTTCCTCTAATTTTTTTGTCAAAACTGACTCTTCTGTCCTATCCTTCTCCTTTTTTCTTTTTTCTTCTTCACCTTATATTTTTAGATACGTGCGGGACTAATTTCTTGACCTATATGGACTTGTGTCCCATCCTACTCAACTATCAAAACTACTTGCATTGAAGCATTTGACACTATTGTACTAACATCTGATGTCACCATGTCCTTCACTTGATATACCACAATAGCTATTGAAACATGTGTGTCAGTGGTGACACACTATAGTCCTTCTATACCTTTTGTCTCTTTAGATGTAGAGGACACATTAGATGTGTTAGTTTTCTTTTCCCCTGCTAATAATTTATCAATCTCATCTATGCTTACTAATATAGGATTCGTGCATAATTTTGTGGCTAAAGTAGAATCCTATAATATCCTTTTCAAGTCTTCCTCTATCAAAGGATTGATGTTCTACACTATGTTATCAAAAACATCCTTTATCTTTATTATGTCCTTTTGACTTGCTTGGTCCACATGAGGAGGACTAGCACTCGACATATGTACCTTAGGTACATTATGATCTTGTTGTTGCTCTTCTTCACCTATAGCCTCTTCATTTTCTTCCTTCTCTATGCCTCCTTCATGTCCATATTTGACAAATACATCCTTAGTAGTCTCTACTACCTCTTGATCATCTTTTTCTTCACCTAACTCCTCAAGTGCTTGCTTAGTTTCTTTTTTTGTTGTCAACCCATAGATAAATTTCCATATTTGGGTGCTCTTTTTGACAACCTCCTCAATATTATTCTATAAAATATTAAATAGTTTGTATTTGGGAGAAAATCTCCCCTTGTATTTTTTATGGCCTTAGTCATTTTTGACTTATCCAAATCTAGCATTACTCTAGCTAGAGTAGTCTCCCTTATATTTCTTTCACTTTTTAAATTGTATTGCCACCTCTACTCAACTCTGTCATATAGAATTTTGGGTAATGAGTTGGTAATATCAATAGGAGTGTTCTTAAATGTGGTCATCATCTTATATATAAACTCTTCCACCTTATTCATGTCTAACTTTCCAAGTTTGTCAAACTCAATATCTATAAACCCTAATAAATTTGCATTATTCTTAATATTGTCACACAAATTGTATAAATCATAAGAGGGATTGGATCTTACCACTCGAAATTGGCTATTGTCATTTGATTCAATCTTCTCCTCATCAAACTCATCTAGAGCTATATACTTTCTCCTTGTTGATTTATCTTTTTGACTTTGCTATGTTGTAGAAATAGTTCTTTTACCTTTGGGTTTGCCAGCTTCTTGTATCTTCTTTATAGTTGCCCTTGTGCTATCCATGGTAACAAGTATTGTTGGCTTCTATTGTGTAGGTTTCACAAATTTCTTTGGTTTACTCACTTCTTGCTCCTTAACTTTCCTCTTCTTCTTTTCTTCTAATTTAGGGGTTTCCTTGGCTTCTTCTTCCTCAGCGCCTTCATCATGTTCTACTTCTTCTTAGTCCTCTCCTTGACCTTGTGTAAGTGCAAGTGGGGCTTGGGCTGGTCAATCATCTTCGTCATCCATCATCTTCTTCTTCTTCTTAGTTTATTCCTCAATTGTTCATTATGTAACTTTAGGGTTGTGATCTCAATGTCCTTTCCATTCAATTCATGGTTGCAAATCATCACATGATTCATTATTTCTAGTTGCATGTTAGAAATTCTCTATATATCTAATGTCTTCTCTTCTAGTCTATTGGTCAATGTCCTTTTGTCATCTTCAATCATGACTTTTTCTTCCTCAATTTTATTTTCTTCTTAGTCACCTCACATAGAAATACTAATTGGATTTCTTGTTCTATCTTAATATTTTTGACCTCTTTAGTTAGGGTACCATTCCTTTCCATTAGATCTGCGACTATTGCATCAAACTCACTTGAGTTTCCATCTACAAAAAATTCACTAGTGTCTTGCTCTTGGTAGTGTGTGTCATTTTCCTCAATAGCTATATCTTTCCTTCTCTTTTTATTAAGTGCTTCAACTCATCTCTTTCTTAATTAAGTTGGTGTAGGGAAAGTTGTATTTCAATATTTAGGGTTGTGATCTCACTTTCCTTTCCATTCAATTCATGGTTGGAAATCATCACTTGATTCATTATTTCTAGTTGCATGTTAGCAATTCTCTATACATCTAATGTCTTCACTTCTATTCTATTGGTCAGTGTCCTTTTTTCATCTTCAATCATGACTTTGTCTTCCTTAGCTTTCTTTTCTTCTTAGTCACCTCACATAGCAATACTAATTGGATTTCTTGTTCTATTTTAATATTTTTTACCTCTTGAGTTATGGTACCATTCCTTTTCCATTAGATCTACAACTGTTACATCAAACTCACTTGAGTTTCCATCTACAAACAATTCACTAGTGTCTTGCTCTTGGTAATGTGTGTCATTTTCCTCAATAGTTATATCTTTCCTTCTCTTTAATAAGTGCTTCAACTCATCTCTTTCTTCATTGAGTTGGTGTAGGGAAAGTTTCATTTTAATCTTCTAATTTTAAATGACTTTTCCCAACTTGTAGACTTCCATCTTCAAGATCTTTCATCAAAGCTACAAATATTTCCTTTCTAGAGAACAAGCCTCTAATACTAGTTGTTGGAAATAAAATAGGGAAAGTAAACTTTGAGATGGGGGGGTTGAGTTAATACTTCAAAAATTTAACCATTAAAACATTCACCACACATCCATCTCACTATTTGCATGTAAATTGAAATACCAAAGTAAAGATGTTCATCCATAGCATGAAAATAAATAACACATATGTGACGCAAGATATTTGGTTACCTAGGAAACCTCCAATGAGAAGATAAAATTGGGGTGGAGAAGAAACCCAAAAATCTTCACTACTGTAGTTGTAAAGTGTATCAAATGAAGGTTATAATTGTTTGATCATAAACTATGATCTACCCTATGAAAGGTTTTCCTTTTAAAAGGCTTACAAAGACTATTAAATCTTACCTTGTTAAAGGATTTCAACACCTTATTAGAACTATGCCTAGTTAAAGGATTTCAACTTACAATAAAGTAAGCACCTCGTTAAAGGATTTACAAAAGCCTACTAGGACTACTTAGTTAAGAGATTTTCACTAATTCACCTATTAGAATGTCTCAACCTCAATCCTTTGGTTTGCACCTCTCTGCTAGATAATAGACCACCTCTTTCCTGATGTATACTTGATCCTCCTAATCAAATGTATCACTTATGTCCTTTCTCTACTTTCCTCTATTCTCCCTAAATTATTTTGAAATTCAATACTTCACACAACTCCTTAGTCACCATGAATATTTTGTATGTGCATGAAAACTTCTCTCTTCACACATGAACTCTTTTAGGGTTTTACCTCCTTAAGAATAATTAGGTGACCTAAGGTTAGGTAGGAATCAATGACTATGATTCACCCATTTTGTCACTTAATTCATCCCTTTATTTGATTGGTTGCATGTACTACATAGGGATCCTTAATGTAGATTCATTTTTTATCTTCTAGAATCGTGAAACACTCCTTATGTCAACCCAAAAATGGTTTATATAGGAGTTTGTGTCATTACAAATAACTATGTCAAAAATTGTTTACTCAACACTTCAAGCCTCTGATGCTCAATATCCACTATATCTTCAATGTTTTAAGTTGGCCTCTAAATGACTTTGCATCCATTATTCACTTAGCATCTAAATCACTCTACATCCATTAGCTTTCTTGTCACCATAGTGACTCAGCACGAACTATTTTCTTAGCACATACTGCATATTTTTCTTGGCATGCATTATTTGACATCTTATGCTCAGTATACACTACTTTCTCAACTTGCACTAAGTACTATTAAGTAAATGACTTGAGTGTATTGTCACTCATATGTCAAAACCAAAATGAGATCAACATAAAGCAAAGCATACAAGTACACCATACACATGCGGGTATGGGGTAAGTAACTATAGAAATGTTTATAAATAATCCATCTAACTATCATCATTAAATAATTGGAATCATTATGTGAACATACATATATCATCATCAAAATAATCATGCACACATGAAATAATTGAGTATCAAATAGCTCATCAAATATATAAACTGAGTATGAAATAACATTCAATCCCTACTCTTCCAAGGTGTGGATCTTCCCGACTAAGGATCTTAGATTAAGTTGGTGGCCCTCAGCTAGTATCCTAGATTTCTTTTGCTAGTGGAGAAGCCATCACTCTGGATTGAACTCTCAGTTACTAAGCTCTTGGACTCTCCCACACTTCTACTAGGGAATCTGGAAAGAGTGCAACAACAGAATATTTAGAGAAAGAGAGTCACCAGAGTTCATAATTGCTAACAAAATTGAAGGTCTCATTCTAGAGAACTTCGCAATAATGAAAGAAGGAAATATCAAGGAAGGTAGAATCAAAAAATCCAGTAAGAAATACAAGGCCATGAGAAGATAGGAAGCAAGATGGTCTTTTCCCCTTGAGGAATGGTACAAACTCAACTTTAAAGGGGCAGCAAAGGGGAACCCTGGTCTGGGCAGAAGTGGAGGCATAATTAGAAATAGTTTAGGCAGAGGAATTGCAGCCATTTCATTCACTCTTGGTCACCAGAAAAACCACTTTGTGGAAGCCAGTGTGGCAAGACATATTATCAAGCTAGCCTTGGCCTTTGGGATTGAGCACCTGTGGCTTGAGGGAAACTTCCTAAACATCATCAATTGCATCAAAGGTTAATCTATGCCTTCTTGGATGATCACCAACATCATAGAGGACATCAAATCTAACTTGGGCAAGTTCAAAAAGACTCACGTCAGCCACGCTTACTGAGAAGCCAACTCGATTGTTGACTGGTTTGCTAATGATGTCATCACCAAAAACTTGGTGATGATGTGGACAAACAAAGATGAAATCTTGGTTATGATTGAGTTGATCCAGCAAGATAAAATCTATGATACAAATAAAATCCCATTTTAATAATGAAAGGATTTGCTAAATCGCACATCGGAGGGGGAGTTATTAGAAATCATGTGGAGCCCTTTTCAAGTCATAATTATGCATATGGAAGGCACACTTCGAAGGATGGAAAGAATAGAACCACTAAATATGTAAAAATGTTTTCATTTTAAGCACCCAAAGGAAATTTGAGCACTGTAAAATAGCTAGTGGTATACGGTGTTGGTGTTTGAAAACTACTGAACAATAAAATGTTCAATACCAGAATGATAACACTCATATAACCTAAGGATTAGCTAATTCCTATCATCAATTACATAAGTAAACCATTTTGACCCAACTTCAACAAAACCAGAGGATGGCTTCCTACTCTTTTGGCTTTCCTAAACCAAGGCGGGTATACCTAGGGATGATTCTAATACAAACTGTTGTGTAGAGATTCTTTTAGTTTCATTCTGATTCTCATCTATTACCCACTAACACATGAGCAGTTTACTTCACTTCTTTTAATGTTCTCGAACTTGTATGCATCCCTTATCAGTAGATCTAATCATCATTCTCCTTGAATTTACAAATATTCCTAATAATAGCAACTACCTAAGACTCAAAGAATAGATATAAACGAGTATTGACTAGAATTTATAACTTTGAATAAAATTGAATGAAAATGATTTTGATTTTATAATTGGTTTGATATGGAGCAACATAATTCATCCTTGTTCACCTCTGACTTATGAGACCAGTGCCTTATCCATTGGGCATAAAATTGACTATTGGTAGGAGATTTAATTCAAATAACTTGTAAATGAATTAATCAATTGTAATCACCCATTCCCATTCTTATGAAGTATCCTTTTCATAAATTCATAAGCCCTACTAATTTACTAAAGCATTTCTATAATTCCTTGAGTTAAAAGAAAAAATTAAATTAGTATACAACCCATCGAGATTGCATTCAGTCAATTTAAACCTTATTTAAATGACTTCAAATTAGATAAATACATAAAATGGAGACAGAAATTGATGATACAAATATAGTGCAAATACCCTTTTGTATTATCCATTTAGATGACTAATACAATGACCAATAGAAATGAAAGCCCAGAATAGCTTACTGATTTTGTCATTTTAATATATCATTAGAAAGTACAACTAGAAAATAACCTCAAAACAACTACACACTATTGGACCAATTGTATTCTCTCAAAAGACTCGAAATTATACAAAATTTGGACCCTCACATTGCCTTGAAAACTCACTTATATAGGCATGAGTTGCAACAAGCAAAGGGAAAATGTGATTGACATGTGTCCTTTTACAATAATGAATACACTACCCCTTTACAAAATATTTGGACACCTTAACTCAAAAAGAAACAATAGAAACAATCGCAGATGACAGCTGGAGCATAAAATCTTTAACTTTGGCTTTTTCTCTAACTACACCTTGTGGGTAAAGCTTTGATTTCTACGATTGCTTCCCAGACAAATATTTCTCTTTTGTGGGACATTCACATTCCTTGACTGTTGTTAGTTCACTAACAGTTTTCTACCACCTAGCATCAGTAATTACCCTTCCTTCTATAGCAAACCTATTCATTTCAGTTTCAACCTTGAATAAGGTATCAATTAGTTTATTGAAAACACATTTATCAATATCATCCACAAAGATTGATGCAACCTATGGAAAGTCTACAATATGATCAAAAGAACTAGACCATTCATTGAAATATTTTAGTTTGTCATCAGGATTAATAACAGAAAGAATTAAAGAATAAAAATCACTTGTTAATACTTTCATTTTACTTTGAATTACTGCTAGCTTCCCTATGAAATTTTTCACCTTATCCATACCCTCCTTTACAATAATAAATTTATCTGGAAGATCTGGCTTCTTGGTTAACAAGGGTATCAGCCTGTCAAAGAATTGCATGTATAGCCCCCATTGTTGAAAAATTGGCTCAAGCCATCCAATTGCATCCTTACATACCTATTCTATAGACTATAGATTTATGAATGCATTATAAGCATCTTGAGATATCCTTTTCAAAGTGCTTATTCTATGGCTTAATACATTCTTCAAAACATCTTTCTTGGTGGCACTGTCAGATTGAGAAATTCCTAACTCCAAACTAACCACAAGGACTGGCATTGTCACCCCTATAGGTATTTCTTCTGTTTGGGCCTCTACTTCTATAGTGTGCCTTCTTTCTTCCTCTTGCCTTGGTGCATGTTCTGCCTCTATTGCTATCTTGAGTTATTCTTTGAGGGATATTATTTATGTTTCTAGATTTTTAATTTTCTCCTCCAAGTCTTCTATTTTTTGCTTCTGTACATGGCTCATTTTGAGCTCTTCTTCATACATTCTTCTAATTTCAAGGCACTCGTTGCACATTGCAGCTAGCTTATCCTCAATTTCATCAACTTTTTCCTCATTCATGAGAGAAAAGTGTTTAACCAAACTAGAAATCTCTTGCCCAATGGTGCTCTCCAATGTCCACATAATCATATTGCCCTATGCAATCTCCTCTATATCCATCATTTTGGGCTTCTTAATGTCAAGGGATACACTCCATACTGCTAGGGGTTTTGTGTCTTTATTAAAACTTGACCCTCTTTTAAAACCCTCACTACTAGTGGCTTCATAACTAATGGCCTTGTCTTGTCTTCTCATTTGATCCAAAACAAAGGCCCTCTCAATATCCCAATGCGGTATTAGAATCATACCACTCCTATGTACCAACTCCTTGGATTCTGCAGCAGTCATTGTTTCACTCTCAAGATCATAAGCCAATAATTTTTCAACTAATTCCTTATTCTTCTTTGGATCCTCTCCTGGCATGAGACTCAATGTGAGCTCATTTTGTTTGATTTTATAAAGAAAACTTTTAAACTCTGATGATTTAATGAAATCATCATCTTCCATGAATTTTTTAGATTGAATGAGCCTGTCATCCAATCTTGATGCTGCAACTTGAAGATCAGTAGGGGCCTTCCCTACTTCTATAGCTCTTTGGTGTAAATAATTTTGTCTAATATTAGCAAAATACTCACTACTCCTTGACATTACTTGTAGGGCTCTGCTTACCATCTTTTTTGGGATGTGCATTGTCTTTTGTCTCTTATTTCCTTTTGGCACCCAAGTTGAAGCTAATGGTTGCTCCTCTTCTAACTCAATCTCCAATTGTGGATCTGGATTAGGGGATTCTTTATTTACAATGGCTACCTCTCCCTTTGGCTCATGCGGCATTTGTAACATAATGTGGTTAAAATTATCCATGATTCTTCTCAAGTTATTAGGATACAAAATCTCTGTATAAAAATCCTTAAAATCAGGGTTGGTCATCTTCAAAGCCTCCTCTACTCTCCTTGTCTCCTCATATTTCCTTGATAACTCATCTACCTCCCCTATTGCTACTATGTTGACAATTAGGTCCCCTATAGGGATTGGCTTTCTTGGAGGTAGAATGTATCCCCTAATGGCCTTGGCCTCATTGGTAATGTAATTTTCAGGGTCATACATCCTATAGGGCCCAATAGAAAATTTGTACTGGCCTAAATACTCACTTAATTCCTCAAATGCATTCTTACCTATTTCAAAATCTCCTACTTTAAAGGTTCTATAGACAAAAGTAGGCTTGTGCAAAGAGGGAGGTATCATTTCTTTATTCATCAATAAAAATTGCTAAAAGAATTCAATAATAGCCAATCTAGGGGGTAAATATTTAGGCAGAAGATGAGGAGGCTGTGGGCAAGCAAACACTCTAATTAAAGTGCACTCAAACAAAAAGATACTCCCCCAGTTATGATCTAATTTGGTTTTTTCATCTAAGAATGAGGGCCTAAGAAAAGTCTTCAAAATATTTGATTCCCTAAAGAAAGTATGATCTAATTGCCTCATGATAGAAAAACTAAACAAATTAAAGAACACAAGGGCATTTGAATAATAGAAATCCTTATGCCAAATACGAGTCTAGAGTTGCATAGGTAACTCACCAAATTCATTAGAAGTTTGATCAATAAAGTCCTCACCGATGTATCCAATGTTGTTATATAGGATAAGGTGCATCAGCAATGAATAATGGTGGAACTTGAAGTCTTTCATCTCTCCCTTCTTTGCATCACAAATCTGCATGTGTATACTGTCAATGATGAAGGCCACATAATCATACTCCTTATGGTGGAAAGGGTCCTGTATATCACATGCCATTAAAAAAGAGAGAACCATACACATGATCTTCTGCACCATCACTTCCCAACACTTTGTGCAACCCATACACTATGTTTTTGAAATAATTCTTGAACCTACTCAAAGGCAAAAAATCTCCCACATTTTTTGGTAGTAACCCTGCCTTTTTTACCCTGTAAGGAATATGTGGCAACATAACATTTTTCATGAAATAGGTTTTATTCCTATGAAAATTTCCCTACAAATCTGTAATGTCAATAGGTACATCCATTTGTCCTATTAATCCAAAGGCTTCAACAAAAGAAGTTTTGTCCAATGTGCATAATACACTCCCATTAAGCCTATGGAATGTTCTGGTCATTGGATTGTAGGAATTCATTAGGGCCTTCAACAAATCAACATCAATGAATACTTCTGTAAATATCAATTTTTCCATGTTTTTGTTCCATGGGTTACGCACTATCACATTTTCTATTCTATTATGATAAAAGTACATTAAAAGGTCATAACCAGTCACTCTAGGGCATTCAACATCTCGAACAAAAACATATGGGTCTCAAAAAATATGGTCATTTGTAGAAATTGCATTCAATGATCCTAGGAGAATTTTCAACCAATCCTCAACATGCTTATTTGGTTTCCTAATTCTTGTCTTCTTCTCGGTCTTAGCAGTAGATTTTTTCCTTTTTCCTTCAGGTGTGACCTCTACAACATTGTCACCCTCATCTTCGACTTTGACTTCTTCTTCATGCATCTCTTTAACTTCTTTGTCAGCCATGTTCTCTTCAAATTATATTTTGAATTCTTTCTCAGTAACATAGAACACACAAAGCTCTACAACTTTCAAATTTCAAAATGGACCAAAAAACAAGCTTCTTCAGAGTGGCAAATATGCTGACATTCAATCAAATCTTTGATATTTTAATCATACAACTACCAACTTTTTAAATAAATTCAGCATGCATGAGCTTTAAAATTGTTAATGCAAGTTGTCAGAAAGGTATATCAACCACAAATTTTGATCTGGGTGTACTTTTTAATGCTTTATTTTACTTGGCTATGGAGATTCTGTCCTTTTTGCTTACTTGGTATGACACATCAGCAGCTTTCCTTTCAAAATCTGGTCTTCTACCCTTACGTTAAATCAAGATCTCCAGCCTTCGTAACCCCAAAATCACCTTTGGCAAGAAATCATGTTCCTCTAGTGATGCCTTAAAACATCCCAGGTGTAAGAGTGTTAAGCCCTTTTAAATACTGCATTGAAATCCTTTTACACCTTTACACAACCCTATACACCATAAGATCTCAAACCTTCTCAACTGACACCTTCACTATTATGATTTAACCACTCCTCGTATGAGCGGAAAAACCCTTGTTAAGACTTTCTCTTTACCCTTTATGCTCACACGTACATGTATCAATGGAAACCCTAAAAAATTCTTCTATGTTGCTCTGCTTACTTCATTACCCAGGACACCATAAGACTTCAAAATTTACCTTCCGATCATGCGCTCTTATCTTCACCTATAGCATCAAAATATCTTTTAGCTTTCATTTACTAATCCTTTATGCCTTTATAGGTTACCTTTACCTCGTATGCTTGGAGAGCCTTCTCAAATGATAGCTCATTCGTACATTTACCCTTTCACATGAAAGCGTAAAGCCCTTTCCTTTATTTCCTTTATTTACCATTTTACGCTTATATGCTGAGACTAAACTTGTAACCACAGAGAAAAGATAAAACAGCCCTTTGCTCATATGCTTACCTTGCAAGTGTAAGGACGTAATGACAAAACTTCTTTTTCCACCTATCAATGACCCAGATTCGATCTAAAGAATGAAAAAATAACATCGTTGTTGATTTTGTGCACATGCAAAATTTAGAACTTAAGTTGTATGCCACATGGGTTGGGCCCATCTGACATGGATGTCATGTCTTCACCTGATTTTCTTGCACCAGGGCCCATCTAACACTTCAACAAGTCCCACTTGACACTTTTATTGCTAGAAAAGGGCTTTATGATTTTCCACAAGTTCAAAAATGTATGCACGTAAACACATTTGAACCTTACTTTCATTCTTACGAAATCCTTTTACCCGTAGAATCGTAAAACCTTTCATGCACCCTTTCAAATCAAGCTTTACGCAATGCCAAGGTATCACATCCTTACACTATCCATTGAAATATATATGCATAAATCATAACTCAATACCTCTCTGCCCTTTCACTCAAACTACTTACTCGTAAGCCCGTAATAAGATCTTTCAAAGTGCAATAGATCTTTATGCTTCTTTACTCTAAGACCATTTGTATGATTGAGAAGCCTCTGGCCAAACCATTCTGCTACTACAAAAAAAAAAAGTGTACCCTCATAGAACATGAAATCATTTATGTTTTTATGCTACATTATGAAACGTGACCACGAAAATAAAAGGAAAAAGGTACTCTGCTCTTATGTGAAACCCTACACCATAAGATCGTAAAGGATGAGTTTTAAGCATTTTACAAATCCTTTTCAAAAATTTGAAAGGAAACCTAGGGTTTTTCACACTTCGGGTATTTTCATGGCTATGTTAAGGGAGAAACCTTGATAATTTAATAGAGTTTGACAGCACATGAAACAGGGCACAACTAGGGCAACCTAAAAATTTAAAACAAATGAGGAATGAAGACCCTAATCTGCTTAATTCAAAGACCTAAATGATTTTTCACCAAAATTTTAGAGTTTTTCTACATTGTGAAAAATTAGACCAACATAGGGTTTGCAAGTTGAAGGCAACCATGGTCGGAGAGAGGATCAGAAGAGAGCCCTTGGGGGAGGTGGAGAACTAGAAGGAGAAGAAGAAGGTGTGGTGTAAACTTGAAAAAGGAAACATCACCAGGTCCATGGAAAAGCTTCACGGCTTCGAAGCTGGGGTGACCAAGATAATGGTGGAAACATGGAGGAATGGGAGAGTAAAAATTGATGGTGTCACCCATCAAATTTTTGAGGGCTTGATCATGGAGGTGATGGACATTCTCTAGGAAGGCATGAATTTCTACAGAGACAAAAAGATGTCATCCAATGCAGTTAGTGTTTTTGTCAAGGATGAAATGGAGAAAGATAATCTTATCAAGATTGACACCTACTATGACATAGAATCCATCAAAAAAAATTGGAGGTATGTTCTCAAGATCCTCATTGAGTATATCACTCTTGACCCTAGATTTGATAGGATAAGAACACACCATTTTGTTTAGTTAAACCACTTTAGGCATGGTGTTAAAATTTATCTTCCCTTTATGTCCAAGAGTATTGAGGGTTTCAAGAAAAAACCCGTTACCAGCCCTACCCTCCATGAAGGCCTTCTTCTCCTAGTTTACGAGTTTTTGAAAACTCAAACCAGAGGAAAATCCCTTGGTGACCTAGGTTGTGCTTCAGAGGACACTGCTAGTTCTAATTCTAGGGATGTTCAAGTAGTGAAAATTGAGGATGAGGTTAATGCCACCAATGCCATCTCTACTCCCAATCCTTGAATTCTCAGTAGAAAGAGCCCTAGATGCCTCCCTCCCCCTCTCCCCAAGCTTGATCCTTAGGAGGTAGATAGTGAGGAAGATGAGGAGATTGACATAGACTCTAAGGATGAGGATAAGGAGTTGGCAAAGGATAATTTGAAAGAAGAGGAGAAGGGGAGAGAAAGTGACAAGGAGGAGGACACTCTTGATGCCCCCCCGAGAAACCCTAGGAAAAGAAAAGCTAACCAGGCCCTACCCCAAATAGACCTGAAAGCCTAGAGTGTTGAGACCCTTGGTCCTATCCCACCCACACCATCGCCTAAGGAGATGATTGAAATTATGGTGGAAAAAAGTGGGGAGGTGATTAGGAAGAATAGGAGGAGGGCTTGGAGGAATTTTAACTTGGATACTACAAGTTTGGGTATTGTTAGAGAGCCAAAGAACATCCAAGTATTAGAAGACCTTGATAGTAGAACCCATTAGGATGAGCTAATTAACCTTGCTTTGTTGGTCATTTTTGAGAATGCATAGGAAACCAACCTCAACCTCTTGAACAACATGAAGAATAGCTTGATTGATAACATTTGTTCCATTAAATGGTTGTTTCAAGAAATTGAGGCTCTAAAGGATAAGAAAAACTAGAACAGTAGCCAAAACATCCACAAGGAACAAGAGACCATAGGAAGGAAGAGAGATCAGGAAGGTAATCAGAATATCTATAGTGTTCAGGACACCAGAGATGAATAGGAGGACAAACTCTCCTTGGTTGAATAGAAAGTCTAGAGGTTTGATTCCATCCACCAGATCATGACAAAACAAATAGTGGACACTATGCACACCTTGAATGAGAACATTGTCAATCTGGGGGATTCTTTGATGAGAGCCAAACTTGGTGGGGACATGATGCAAAAGACCAAGCTGGACTTTGGCCATGAAGAGGCTATTTGGAAAGACTCCAAGGACTAGGTGAACCAGGGAGGACCAAATAGAACCTTAGAACAAGAACCAAGAAGGAAAAAACAATCAAAAGGATAAAAAAGTTGTAGAAACTCTATAGGATCTAGATAAGGATGACCATTAGTCTATTTTTCTTTTGGTTTTTCTCATAGTTTTGTTGGGTGTTGGCTTTTGCCTCCTGGCTATGGGCCTTTTGTTGGTTTTGGCTTTTCGTAGCAGTTTCATGTTAGTTGGAATTTTTTTATTTCTATCTTTATGCTGTAAAACTTTTGGGTTTTAGGATCCCTATAAAACCTATTTTACTTAATCAAAAACATTCAATCAAATCCAGTAACCAAGTACCACTAATCATAAAATTGGCCTAAAAGAATCTAGCAATATAACAAGAAAACTCAACTAGGGGTAGGCATTATAATGCACTTGTATGTCAGTTATGCAATAACTTTAGACACACAACAAGATTTTGTAGAATGGATAGAAGTAATTTTAACACGAATCCTTATTATAGAAGGAACAACAATAGAAATGGTAGAATAAATGATAATAGCAAAAATAATAGTCAAAAGGAAGCACTCAAAGAGCATGTTGTAGAATTCAAGGAAGCATTTGTGAGAGAAAATGATCCAAAAAATTCACATATGTTTTTAGAAGAATAGTTATTTGATGCACCTAAAGAAAGAATGAAATTAGTCATAGTGTGTAATTCAACTTATTAAGCACCTTTTATCACAATAGAGCAATTGAAAGATGGAACAAAATTTAGAAGTCAAGTTGAGAATCGAAAAGTTGACGGAGGTAGTAACGACACTAAGGAAGCTCTAGTTAAGAGTGCAAGTCATTTGATGATCAAATAAATTTGAAAAAAGTCAAACAAGTTTATTGTAGTAGTTTCATGAATTTTCGTAGATGGGAAATTAATGCAAAGTTCAATTTGAAAGATTTAAAGGATGTGAACAAGATTTTGAGTATCATTAAATCATGTAAATAGTCAAGGTTCAATTGTGAGTGATTTGATAGTGAATTAAAGGTGAATTTGAAGCATTTAGGTTGTAAAGTTGAAAGTGCCCTAGTTTTGTAAAATTTAGGTATTTTGTGAAGTTTCTAAAGTAATTTAATCAGTTAAAATGATGAATCCCACAGTCGGTGATTTTAGTGAAAGACCTAGATATGTATTCAAGAAGTATCCATTCATTTCCCAAGTAGATGATCCCTTAGGAGCATTTTTGCAAGTTTCACAAGATATTATTTACATTGAGGATGTTAGATCATATATCCATTATAAATTTGAGAACATTGGAGACAATGATATACATAAGGAGCTTGACCTAGTATGCCAAGGTGATTTGTGATTAAACTAAGATTTTGCATAGTTGAAAAAATTGAATATTATAAACCTTTGTTCTTTAAAAACTTCAACAACCATGAATAGAGAAGAATTATTTTGAATCACATTCATGAAGGAGTGTTTTAGATTAGAGAAGTACCTATCATGATTGACATGATAACTAGTATGTGCAATGAAGGCAGAAACCCAGTTAATGAAAAGAATGTAAATAAGATGGTAGAGAAAATTTTGAGGACCCAAACAAATGGCAGAAACATGAGGATTGACCTAATTAAGAAGATAAATGTGAGAGTGGTCAGCAATACCATAGGCTACATGATGAACCATAGTGTGAGATTGAACTTTGTACCTTTTGGTTTCCTACATGTAGCATATATGATGATAGTTGAGAAGGAGAAAGTCAACATGTGTGACATATTGAGACACTAGTTGCTAGATATCATTGAGAATATTAAGTAAACTAGAAGTATAGTAGTTAGGTTTGAATCATTATTGATTCACCTATTCTTCCTAGTATCAAGGAAATTCCCTGGTATGCCAGATAGGGAATGGGATAACATGAATCAATGCACCATGAGCCTAGTGACATGCCATTATAGAAGACAATTAGAGGAAAAGATTGTGAAAGAAATTAATAGAGTGATGAGAGAATTTCAATTTGTGATGAAACAGAGGTATAGAATTGCACCCTCACTAGTAGAAAAGTACAAGGAGGACATATGTTTCATGGTTGAAATAGATGTGACTTGCATGGAGGTAGCTATTCCAAGAGTTAAGTTCATAAATCCCATGGGTTATGAATTGAGTGAGGAAATCATACTCGAGTATAAGGAAGAAAAGGATACTCCTAGATGGGGTATTTATGTAGAAAAGATCAAAGAAGTGGAGAGAAAGATCTACAACAAAGAGATCAAGAAGAATATAGGAAAGAAGATAGAATCAATTCTTAAAGAATTGGGAATGACATGGGAATAATTTAATAAGATTAAGGGTATAGCCTTAGAGATGAAGGCTAGTAGACAATAAAAGGTATTGGTAGCTACTACTATTGTCATAGTAGCACCTTTAGAGGGAGTAATAGTAGTAGCATCTACTTCATAGATACCCACTTCTCCCTATTTCATAGTTGTTCAAGTACAACTTATTTTTGTACAACCCTTCAAGACAGTTGATGAAGAGGAGGTACAAATTGTTGAACACAAATTGTCTACTCCTCTAGCTAAGATAAAGTCAGAGAGACTGACCAAGGTGAACCAAGAGGCTAAGTCACCTAGTTAGAAAAGGACCATGCAACTATCAAGTGGCCTTGGGAAGAGATGAAAGACATTATAGATGGTAGAATTTGATGAATCTAATGACTTTGATGCATCTAAAGATGAATATGATAGATCTATTGAACATGTAGTCAAAAAAGTAAGAATGGCAATAGGAAATAAACCTTGGAAGCCTAAGGTAGAGAATTTGAACATGAAAATTATAAATGATAATAATTTCATACAATTAAATAATTTTTATAGAATGTATAGAAATATGGATAGGATCCAGTTAGAAAATGTAGTAGTAAGGAATATAATTCTTAAGAATAAAAGGTTTAAAGAAGTTTAACAATAGCTTCTAGAGGATTTGTACAATAGATTGATCAAAAAAAGAAGAAGAGTTATTGGTGAAGATAGGAAAATAAGAGAAACCATGATCAAGAAACTTTGTAAAGTCAATGATGATGGAACCTTACAAGATTTTATAAAGGGAGTTGAGCCCTTACTATGAAATAAAAGAAGACATTATTTTGATGCGAGAAAATTATGAAGATGTGAACAAAGAAATAAAAGAATCTATTATCACATATATGACTTATGTACCCAAGAGAGTGAGCATGAAATCAAGGGGTGAAAGCCCTATATCTATTAAATAGAGTACCCCACCATCAACAATAGTGGAAGCCAAGGACACTCAAATGGTAGATCTATCTTCACAAATATCTATTGGAAAAGGTGTGATGCAAATTGGCACTACAAGTGTAACTGTAAACATCATAGAAGATCCTTTCAAGAATCTTGGCCAAATAGTATTAGCAATATCACAAATTACTCTAGTTCTGATGAAGAGGAAGATTGAAGCCGAAGAGAAAAAGAGGAAAGAAGATGAAAAGAAAGAAGAAGAAAGGAAGAATGGATAGAAAGTGGAAGATGAAAAGAAACATAAAGAAGAGGAGGAGAAAAAGAAGAAAGAAAAAGAAGAGAAAAAGAAGAAAGAAGACGAGAAGAAGATGAAAGAACAAGAAGAGAAGAGAAGGAATGAAGAAGAAAGAAGAAAAATGGAAGAAGGAAGAAGAAGATGAGAAGAAGAAGAAGATAAGAAGAGAAAAGAGGAAGATGTAGAGAAGAAGAAGAAGGAAGTAGAAAAGAAGAAGAAGAAGAAGGCTAAAGAGATTAGAAGAAAAGAAGATGAGAAGAAGAAAGAGGATGAGGAACAAAGGAAGATGAAGGTGGAAAAGGATGAGAAGTCAAGTGCAACTAGCACATCTCTCACCTTAGCTACTCTTACAAGTCTAGATGATGGTGATCAATCAGAATTGATATCATCCCTCAGTAAAATAATCAATAAGAATAAAAAGGTAAAGAGTTTATAGAAGAGTCTCATGGAAGTCACAAAAAAGTTGTAGGGGGTTATGATAGTAAAATCACCTGATCCTAACCTTGAGGAGAGAGAAAAAGTCATGATTCAAGTATTTAATGTTGAATTCACAATATTTTCAAATGTTGCAGTTGCACAAGCTCAAACAAAGCGTGATGTGCAGATGTTTGAAATTGTTTGTAAAAACATAAGAAATGACTTGTTGACTCTTGATACCTGCATCAAGTCATGAACAAAGTGTGACCTTGAAGGAAAATCTTTGTATGTGAATTTTGAAATATCTTTTAGCTTCAAAAAAGACATTGATAGTGACCTTAAGGCCAAATGCACAAAAGTGGAAGCATTAGCAAGTCAATTCAGTCTACCTGGTGTGTAGATTGAAGTAATTGAAGCATGGGTTAGCAAGGCCCATGATGGGATAAGTCTCATTGAAGATAAGAAATCAAGGATAACCAAAAGCTTCTCACTTCTAAGAGAATACTTATTGCTAAAGTTAAGCACAAATGAGAAATAATTGGAGGAATTCTTGTCACTAAAGACATCTTTTGACAGTTTTGTATACTCAGATCTAAATGTAGTAGAGATAGCATCTTATGGTTTGTGTGATCTTCTCATTATTTCAGAAGGAGTTATGGACTCATGGGAAAAGAATATGAAGAGTCTTGTAGTCAGTTTTGGTGATTGAATATCTTGTTTATCAGTCTAATAAGAGGTAATATAACACATTTTTGACATGTAAATAGATTTTGACACATTTATCATTGAAGTCAAAGAGGGAGAAGAATGTAAGAAAATGGTATACATATGTAAAGGGGAGTTTAGCTATGTATATGGGAAATTATTGTAAAAGGAGAGATAAGGAAAGATGGAAATTTGATATTTAATGGTCCAAATATGTAATGATCCATCAAGGCATGCATAAAAAATTTAGTTTCCAAGACAAGTTTTGAGAAGTTTCTTTTTGTGTTTATTGTTGTTTTGTATAATAGTTTTTGGGACTTAGCTAATTTTCCCATATGTTGCCATCAATGCCAAAGGGGGAGATTGTTGGAAATATGGTTAGGTAAGATGAGTTAAGTTTTCCATTTATGGAAACATATATTTCAGGATGTAATGACAAAATATATTGTTGAAGATTCTATAAACAAAGATAGAAAATTGTCTAAGTGTTAGATAGTTTCACTGGGAGCATAGAGGTTTTTTTTGGTATAGTGAAGGATATAGAGATATTTGGCATATGCAAAGTTTAGGAAAGATTATTCAGAATTTCATGATGATGTATCTAAGTTCCTAGGTCAGTATGGATAGTACGGATAGAGTTACAAGCTAAATACTAGTAAAGAAAATGTGCACAATAGACCAAAGTACAGTAGGAAAAGAGGTATAAAGTGTTAAGGAATTATTTTAGTCATGAAATAATTACTTATGTTTGTAGATATGAAATTCTATATGTTTACCATAAGTGAGTGTAATGTGTGTTTGCAAAGTATTGTGATGTGTGATAAATGATATATTTGATAATGTGAAGTATATGACAAATATGTGAACTATGTATATGTCATGCAAAGTTATATGAGAGATCTGAGATGTGAATATTGATGTCCGATCAAGCTATGCAAAGTAAGATAGTCAGTGATAAAGAGGTTTTTCTATCAATCTCTTTTTTATAAAAGGAACTATATTGTATAATTTCATTTTATGGTAGTGGAATCTTATTGCATACAGTTGTAATTATAATACAAACTTCTAATAGGGGTAAACAAACTCCTAACAGGTTTGAGGCTTTTAAAAGGGCCTAGTCCTCTAACAAGGACCAAGACACTATATGTGATTCACATACTCCTAATAGGTTTAGTATCCTTAACAATATTCTTTTGTTTAGTGAATCATTTTGTGGGTGTCATCCCCACCTAGGTTTTCCCTTGACCAAGGTTTCCCTAGTTAACATATAATGGTGTTATGAGTTCTTTTTTTGTATGGTTTTATTTTATGTTCAACATCATTGGTCTACTTTCATATGTATGTTGTAAAGTAATTACTAATATCCATTTGCAGTCAAAATTCTGTAAAAGGGTGATTCATCACCCCCCACCCACCCCCCCTCTCAATATTATCTATTTCTAATAGTATAATGCATGGAAGTGTCAAGTTTTCCAAGATGCATAATAGGGAGTGGTGAGAAATGCTAAAAGGATAGATCACTCACCAAGGGGTTTCCCTATTATGCATTGGAATGAACACCCTCTCTTAGAGTGAATCTAATTAACATAACCCAAAAAGGATGAAGGGGGACAAATGCAAGATCTAGATAAAGGGTGATTTGGGTAATCCTTATTGAATAAAGTGTGGTTATGATATGTAAATGTATGAAATGTTCTTATGTTATAATAAAGGAAATGTTTATTAACAATATTTGATATACAATCTAATCCATAAAAGTGAATGGCAAAGGAAAATGTAAATAATGAATAAAGTGTGATTATGATATGTAAATTTATGAAATGTACTTATGCTATGATAAAAGCAATGGCTACTAAAAATATGTGATATAAGTGTTAGAATGATTAGAATAGAGGGGGAGTGAATTGGTTATTCTCAAGTCCAGATGTACCAATTCAATTTTGAACAACTTTGAACAACTTAATCAATCTCATAAATCTACTTGGCCAATATAGTAATTCATGAGTACTTCAACTTATTCATCTTATCACTTATCTCTTTGTTTAGTATATGTTGAATAATAGAAATGAATAATAGTAAATAACACATGAAACATGGAAACAACATTCACACAAGTATGACACCAGAATTTAACGTGGAAACCCAATTTGGGAAAAACCACCAAGTAACATTCTACTAATTTTCACTATTATGAAATGAGCTTAGTAAAGAGCCTACCCTATTAAAGGTTACAAAACATACTATTAGTTGTGATATTGTTAAAGGGTTTAATCATCCTATTGGGAGTGGCCTTGTTAGAGGTCTTTAAAACATCACATCAAAATATCACCTTGATTAAAGGATTAACAATTTGACTGTAAGGTCAACCTTGATTAAAGGATTTTACTATCACTGTTGGAAATTTTATTGAAAAACTCATTATTGTTGAAGATCAAAGAAGGAGATTGTTGTAAGAAATGTTTTCAATCATTTTTTTTGTCATTGATGTCAAACCTTCTATTTGTAGGGATGATATTTGCTTAAAGATACAAGTACTATCACTTAGTTGATTGATGAAGAGGATTTGATCAACAAGATGTAACAAGAGCACCTAAGGGAAAGGTTGAGTTACGATGTTTTAATGAAGTACAAGGTGTTGGGTGATGTGACACACTCCCCTGCCCACAGGTGGTTAATTATGTTGTGTTCCATGTTCACTAACAGTCATGGCTTTTGGTGCAATGGCAAATGGGCCCTACAATTGGTATCAGAGCCTGGTTTTGGCCTGGTCATGGGTTCAAATCTCCCCGGTGCCTTCCTGACCCGCGTAAGCACCTGGTATGCGCATCAAAGGGGAGATTGGTAGAAACTTGGCAACAAAGAATATAACCATTTCCACATAATCCATAATAAATTTGAAATAAACACATAATTAAAATCCACATGCAAGAGAATAGACAACATACCCACAAAATTGTGACACAAGATATACCCTGGGAAACCCTCATTGAGGGAAAAACCCAGCCTCCAAAAGCATCCATCACCATGTATTATTCAGCAAAAATACCATTGCCATACAACCATGGAAGCCTTCATGGCCATAGCTACAACCTAGCAAACTATGTGAACAAGCATGAATCCACACATCCCATGCCATGCTTTCAACCTTCACAAATGCTCCCTTGGCTAACCTGTCAAGCCTTGTCCCACTCGACTCGTGCCTTTTGTCTTCTTGTCACTCTCTGTCTACAACAACTACCCTTGTGGCTACTTATATAGTAGAAAGTCCCACAAAACCACCAAGTGGTATTACATAAACCATGTGCTAAAACCATGTGCTACCTAACCCACTAACCCCACATTTAATATTGGGCATTTAATTCTTTTCCCCAATATTAAATAATTACATCAAATATTTTCACAATGTTATAATACAACTCATCAAGAATATTCCATGGGAATCTTTACATGTTGCACGTCCATCTAGGCACAACATTAAATAATAAAAAATAAAATAATAAAATAACAATATTATGCAATGTGTGCAACACCCATTATCTCAACACAAGGATCAATTAAGAAAATGGAAAAGTAATGTATTGATGACATACTAAAGGATACAGAGGGTGGTCACACTTAAAAACATTGGAGGAAGAAGTTGTAACAAGGTTGATTACAAAGCTTAAACTAAGATCTTTAGGGGGTGCTGAGCAAGTTAGTTGAAGACGAGCAAATTCTTAGTAGAAGCTGAGTAATATAAATTCCTAGTGTGTGTCAAGTGATCTTCATGTGCCAATTAAAGATCAAGTGTTGAGCATTAGAAAAATTTTAGTTCGTGCCAAGTGATCTTCAGGGGTCGAGCATCAAGAAAAACACAGTTGAAGCCAAGTAACACAGTATGTGTCAAGCACTAGTATTTCAATAGTGCCAAGCTACTACATTATTTCAAATGATGAAAATTCACCAAATCTAAGGTGACATAGTGGTTACATTGAATTTCATGAATGAGTTGGAAGATAATGATGATGACTTGTTGGCACAGAATCCTATGTAAACTATTTTTGGGCAAATTCTAAAGGATTATTCAAGAAGTTTCTAGAGGAAATAGAATATGGGTTAGATGCAATGAAGTCTACCTAATCCATGAGAATTGAAATTGAAAAATAGAAGAATTGAGTGGGAAATTGTACTCCAAGACTTCTATTTAAGAATTCATAGACCAAAAAGCAAAGAGTTGCTGGTACTGTTACTACTGAAGAGCCAAATCTACAAAGTGATTAGAAGAGTGTCAAGGAGGAGACATCTAGGAGAAGGAAGATCAAAGAGGCTTTGCTTCTACAAGTGGTCATGAAGAGATGATTGCACTTTTACATTGAGTATGGAGACTCAAGGATACAAAGATTGAAAGGAGGAAAAGCTATCAAGAGTTGCAGAGATTGAAGGCCAGGCAAGGGTATGAGCTAAGAAGTGATCTGAGATCTGCAAGATAAGTTGTGTGTTGTAGTTAAGTCAAGATTTTCTAATACTCTGTAGAAATTGTATTAGATCTAAAAATCCTATGGACTTAGGTTGGCCTAACATCCATTTGTAAATCCTTTAACAGGGTGGCATTCCAAGTGAATGTTCTAAAGTCCTTTAATGAGGCCCACTTCTAACAGGGTGGCTAAATCCTCTAACAAGGTCACATTTAACACTGTGTTGTAAGCCTTTAATAGGGTAGGCCTTTCATAGGGAATTACTTTAGAAGAGTGATAATTGAGTAGCATGTTACTAGTGGTTTTTCTCAAATTGGGGTTCCACATAAATCATTGTGTCGTGTGTTGATTTCTTATGTCTTATGCTTGCATGTTGATTTACAGTGACTTGCTAATCAGATAAGTTAAAGCTTGAATGGTTGAATGGGTTCACCACACTTAGTGAAAATTTTGAATAGGACATTTAGACCTTCAATAACTGATTCAACCCCCCCCCCCCCCCCCCCCCCCTTCTAATTTATTCTAAAGCAATTTAACAATTGGTATCAGAGACTTCTGTTGATTTAGTTTCAAGGTACTAGAAGTATGAAAGATCAGGATGTCCAAGAGAGTAGTTCCCAAGTGCAAAAAAGATAACTTTTTTGCATGGTAGAGTCTAATGAAATTGTACCTTGGATCAATAGGTGACTATGCACAAATCTCAATTGGAACAAAACATGTAACTCTAGCAGGACCTCTTACTACAGATGATTTGAATAAAAAGGAGCATAACCAAGAAATATTGGAAATTTCCTCTACACTCAGCTATGCAGAATATGATGACATTAAAGACTGTGACATTACTTATAAGATGTGGAAAACTTTATTAGAAATCTATGGAGGAGATCATAATGTCGAAAGAGCAAAGAGAGAAAGTCTAAGAGGAAAGTTTGATGACATCAAGATGGAGGAAGGTGAAAATGTTGCTCAGTATGTTGTAAGAATGAAAGAAGTAGTGAGTACAATAAGAAGTCTAGGTGGACAATTGGAAGAAGAAAAAACAATTAGAAAATACTTAAGAACTTTTCTCCCTATCTATACTATAAGAGTTTCAGCCATCCAAGAGTTGAGGTGTGTACAAGGGAATACACTAACCTTTGAAGGAATAGTGGGAAGACTTACTACATTTGAGCTATCCAATTTTGACAACTATAGACTTGAGAACCTTGAATATTCTTTCAAGGCCAAGATGACAATAAAATATACTGAGGAGGACACATCAAGAAAGAGAAGAAGAAAAGAAAAACATGCATCCAATGATAGCATCACAGATGAGGAAAATGTGGAACAATTAGAAGCACTACTAGCTAGGAGATTCCATAGAGGTAAAGGAAAATTCAAAGTTAAGCTCCCTATCATATGTTTCAATTCCAATAAAGTAGGTCATATAGCTACAAGATGTCCACATAAGAAGAACTAAAAAGAAGGAAACAAGTTTAGGAACAAAAGAGAAGATGATAGCAAAGCTTACAAGGAGAAAGGCAAGAGATGTTACATTGTTGAAGAAGACTCTGATGATAATGATGATGAAGTAGTCTATGTAGCCATAAAGGATGAATCAGACAAAGATGGATATGAAGCAATAGCATTGGTTACTTGTGTGAACAAGAATGACAAGTGGATCATAGACAGTGGATGCTTACATCACATGACTGGAGACAAAAGTAAGCTCATTACCATTACTCAATATGATGGGAATAGTGTTAGATTTGGTAATGATGCCCCATGTCAAATCAAAAGAAAAGGCTCTATCAAACTTATAGAGAAAATTTCATGTGATAATGCATACTATGTTGAAGGATTGAACTACAACTTTTTGAGTGTATCACAATTAGGCAATGTAGGTTACAAAGTTGAATTTGGAAATAAAACTGCCAAGATCTATGATATTGATGGAAATCTGATAGAAAAGGGTGAAAAAACTAGGAGTAATCTATTTTACCTAGATATGGAAGAGGCAACACGTCTTGTTGTTAGACTTGATGATGTGTGGTTATTGCATAAAAGGTTGTGTCATGTTAACTTTGATAATCTGATTAGTATCAGCAAGAAAAAGAAAGTCTAAGGATTGCCCAAGTTGAAGAAACATAAAAACACAATGTGTAAACAATGTCAACTAGGAAAGATGACTAACTCTAGTTTCAAAAGTAAAACATACACTTCCAGAGAAGTACTAGAGTTAGTCTATACAGACTTATGTGGCCCAATAGAAGTACAAAGCTACCTAGGAGATAAATACATAATGCTATTTGTAGACGACTACTCTAGGATGATGATTGGTATGTTCTTAAAGAAAAAATCTAATGCATTCCAAATGTTTAAGTGGTATCTAGCTAGAGTTGAGAAGGAAATAGGAAAGAACCTAAAATGCCTAAGGTCAAACAGAGGAGGTGAGTTCACATCAAGATAGTTTCAAACATTCTGCAATGGCAAAGGTATCAAAAGGCAAACATCAGCACCAAGAACTCCACCATAGAATGGTATTTCTGAAAGGAGGAATAGGTTAGTGATTGACTATGCTAGGACCTTGATGATGGAGAAAAATGTTGCACTAAAGTACTGGAGAGAAGCTGTAAGTATTGCAATCTACACACTGAATAGAGTTCAAGTGAAGAAAGGTACAAATGCAACACCTTTTGAATTATGGTATAATCATTCACCTAATGTTAAACATTTCAAAGTATTTGGTTGTAAATGCTATATTCTAAAAGATACTAGAAATAGCAAGTTTGATGCAAAAAGTGATGAAGGCATATTTCTTGGATACTCCACTAGAAGTAAGGCATATAAGTATTTGAATTTTAACACTAACAAAGTTATGGAGAGTGAAAATGTAAATTTTGATGAGCATGCAGAAGTTTAGGTTGATAAGTCAAAGCAAATAGAGGATTATAGATCCTTTGTATACCTCTATGAAGGAATGACAGTTGAAGACAATGCTACAAATCAAGATGGGAATCAACAACAAACTTCAGTATCTGTCGAGTCTTAGCCTCTGAATGTCAAGTTGCATTTAGAAGCTAAGCTAGAGAATGTAGAGAATGCACATTATAATTCAGAAAATAATATGCAAGAAAGGAATGATGAAATGCCAGGTGAAGAAGAATGAAATGACTCTGATGCTGAAGGATCAAACATGGAAAGAAGGACTAAACCCAGATTGGCCAAGTATGTAAGAAGGCATCACCCTACAGATCAAATCATTGGTAAGAAGGACACAAGACCAATGACAAGGAATAGGATTAGAAATGAATCATGTCTACTAAGCAAGGTTGAACCCAAAATAATAAAAGATGCACTACAAGATAATGACTGGTATAAGGCCATGAAAGAAGAGATAGATCAGATTGAGAAGAACAAAACATGGTCTCTAGTTCCTAGACTAGCTAATAAGAATGTGATTAGTACAAAATGGGTGTTTAGAAACAAACTTGATGAAAATGTTGAGATAAGAAGAAACAAAGCTAGACTAATTTGCAAAGACTATTCACAAGAAGAAGGATTGGATTATAGAGAGACATTTTCCCCTATTGTAAGAATGGAAGGAGTAAGAACATTACTTGCATATACTGCATACAAAGGTTTCAAAGTCTACCAAATGGATGTGAAGTCTACTTTTCTGAATGGTATACTGGAAGAGGAAGTCTACATAGAACAATCAAAGGGATTTTTTGATGAGAAGAACAAGGACATGGTCTGCAAGCTACATAAAGAATTTTATGGATTGAAGCAAGCACCTAGAGAATGGTATGAAAGGTTGCACAAATATCTTGTGAAGATAGGATTTGAAAAAGTAGATGACAACAACAACTTGTACATCAAAGCTGAAGAAGGTAAAGACATTTTAATATTAGAAATCTTTGTTGATGATATAATATTTGGAGGAAAAGATGTTTTATGCAAAGATTTTTCTGATCAAATGAAGCATGAATTTGAAATGTCAATTTTGGAGAAATCAAATTCTTTGTTGGATTACAAGTACATCGGCTAAAGCATGGCATATTTGTAACCAAATCCAAATACATCAAGGAAGTACTCAAAATATTTGGGCTAGAAGACTCAAACCTAGTCAGCACACCAATGGCAATAGACCATAAACTATCCAAGATAAAATCAAAGCACCAGTGGAGGAGCACTTTTCTTAGGAAAGAGGTTGATTACATGGACCAACAAAAAGCAAAGTTGCACCTCACAATCTACTACTGAAGCTAAATATGTGGCAGCTGCTATAAACTATACCAATATTGTATGGATCAAACATTTATTTCAAGGTATGAAGGAAGAGGTAATTGAGCCTATGATACTTTATTGTGATAATACAAGTGCTATTAACATATCAAAGAATCTAGTAATGCATGCTAAAACCAAGCATATTGCAATCAAGTATCACTATGTAAGAGAGCTAGTGGAAGAAAAACAAGTTAAGATGGAATATGTTAGTTGAAAGGAACATATTGTTGATATCTTCACAAAAGCACTACCAAGAGATGCTTTTGAGTATCTTAGAGGTAAGTTAGGGGTGATACCCCTAGCTAAGGCTACTTGAACAAAAAAGAAAGTATGCCCTGCATCAAATAAAACTAATGTTGAAGATTTTATTGATGTAGAGGATTTTTACTTTAGGATCCATGCCTAAAGTAGTAGAAGTGTTGAAATTTTAAATCAGTCACAAGTAAGGTGATAGAGGGAGACATTGAATAAACCTATAAAAGCTACACTTGCATATTAAAGATGCTACTATATCTTTGGCATTATTGTCAAAGAGGAAGAAGTAGACAACTGATCAATAGAAAACTAATCAAATAAAGATAGAGTGAGATTTCAAAGGTTGATCAAAACAGTAGAAGATGAGTAATATTGAGGGATATAAAAATAATGAGGGAGAAGCTGAAATAAAGCAATCAGAATAGTAGAAGGAGATGGGATGTTACAATTTACCTTTTTTGGCATTTGACTTACTGTTCAAACCTAATAAGCTTGTGGTTGAATGGTTTAGACTGATGGTTGATCAGTTTGGTTTGCCATCAATGCCAAAGAGGGAGATTGTTGGAAATCTGATTGAAAAGCTCACTGTTGTTGAAGATCAAAGAGGGATATTGTTGTAAAAGAATGTTTTCAATCATTATTTTTTCATTGATGTCAACCCTACTATTTGTAGGGATGATATTTTCTTATAAGATCCAAGTATTATCACTTAGTTGATCAATGAAGAGGATTTGATCAACAAGATGTAACAAGAGCACCTAAGGGAAAGGTTGAGTTATGATGTTGTAATGAAGTGCAAGGATCAGTTAATAAAATGGTTAAGTAATGTATTGATGACATACTCAAGGATACAGAGGGTGGTCAGACTTAGAAACATTGGAGGAAGAAGTTGTAACAAGGTTGATTGCAAAGCTTAAACTAAGATCTTTAGTGGGTGCCGAGCAAGTTAGCTAGAATTGCTTTAGAATCTTCTTAGCAAATCTTCAAGAAATATTGCTATTACCATTCTCCTTTGCAACTTTTTTCTTCACTTGTTCTTCACAAATTTTCTAGTCCAACAACCAACTATAAATCATTTCCCATGCCTCCTTAAATAGATGGTTTTAATCTTTTCCCCCTTAAACATAATTGTAGATCTCAAGGTTTGATCAGATTCATTGAATCTTTTCATCATTTTTTCCTTCTTATTCTTTCTTGAAACTTCTAGAAACTTATCATTAAATCTCTACCTTAAATCACTTAACAAACTCAATTCAACATTAAATATGCTAGCTCATCAATCCTTTTCTTTTACACTCTTTGATTAATATGTAAATTCAACTATGTCATCCTCAAAACTTGATCCTTTCATAAATTGTTAATTTTCTGACACTCAATCAGCATTGTGTTCTTTAGCTCAATCATCACTAGGTAGCTTGGTTACTACTGATCTATCTCACCTTTCTTATACTAGTTCAATTGGCCATCAATGTTCTTAGTTGCTACTATATTTTCCCTTCATCTTTTTTGGTCTCTACCATCACTCAGCTAACACTTCTTTTATTTTCTATTACTTAAGTTCCTCAATCTTTTGCTTCAACTTCTTTATTGACCTAGTAACCTATCACTTGATCAAGCTTAGTGTTTAACTCAACTTCATGACTTTTATGAAGCATCTCTTCTAAACTTCAACTTATCTTTCTTGTCCACTTCATACAATGATCAAACAACATATTATCTTGTCAAATTATAATTGGTCAAGTGCCCTTTTTAATTACATCATACTTACTCCTCTTTACTCAACAACTTTAATAGTTTGTCATGTTAGCTCTCTTATCAAATCCTCTTCATTAATTGACTAATATGGAACTCTTCACTATTAGAAATTATTTTACTAGTAATTTTTGACACCTATGAAAATATAACAACTATTCCAATTATAGTTTCCAACAATCTCCCTCTTTGGCATTGATTGAAAAACCTTTAGTTTCCATGCAATAGAAAATGTGTTCTCTTGATTTTCACATTCAGATCCCTCTATGGTCTATATCATATCTTTATTAATATCCTTAGTTTCATTTTTATTCTCATCCATGCAATCTTTGATATTGTCCATCTTTGATTGTTTACAATTCTCCCTCTATAATACCAATTATTATTCTTTATCGTAGTACCAATTTTAATGACTTGTAATCACTCCCTCTTTGACAACAATGCCAAAGACATCTTCCCTTTTACAAATTGATATTTGAATTATCTCTCCCTCTTTCATCTCTTTCCTTGATTGTAACACCATGTACTTGCAACTTCATCGACTCATACTATTTTACTTCTCTTCAAAACTTTAAGCAACTCCTAAAGGGTGACCTTATGCATCAATATATAAGATATTTTGAACATAACAATTGATGCAATGTTGCATCTCTGCCTAGATATCTTTATATGGGGGAATAAACCCTAACTTACCTATTAGATACACAAATCAATCCTTGGGTGGTGTCTTAGTGAATATATTATCTATCTATTCCTTTGTGTTCACATATTCCAACCTTACTTCTTTGTCTTTTGCTAATTCCCTTAATTAATGATACTTAATTGAAATATGCTTGGTCTTTGTGTGCATCATAGGACTCTTTGATATATTTATAGACATATGTTATCACAATATATCACCTATTAGAATGTTTAGAATAAGCGAGAGGGGGGTGAATCAGTTACTCAAAGTCCATAATTACCAATTAAAAAATTAAACATTAACCAATATATGTTTTTATTATCCTACTATAACTTGGTCTCTACTATAAACTTAGTAACAAAATTAACTAGTAGTTCAATTTCCTAAGATAATAAACTTACTTGAATGTAAATATGTAAATGTAAAATATCACAAAAGATTCAACACAAGTTTGGAACTAGGGTTTAACATGGAAACCTAATTTGGGAAAAACCACCAACAACATGTCACCACTTTTTCACTCTTTTGAAGTGAGCTCTATTAGGAGCCAATCTTGTTAAAGACTACAATACACATTGTTAAATGTGACTTGGTTTAAGGATTTAATCATCCTGTTAAGATAGGTCTCATCAAAGTACTTTGATCATTTCATTAGAATGTCACTTTGCTGAAGGATTTTCATAGACTATTAAGTCCTACAATCATTGTTAGATCAACCTTTGAATAAAAGGATTTCAATACAAACTATTTAAAATGATTAGAAAGAAAAGAGTAGGAATTAATCTATATGATTACAACTCACTTTTTAAGTTTTAAATCTATTTCCAGTTCATGTATTGATTCTATCATAAGAATTCTCTATCACCTCTATCCTTGATTTTCTTGGAAACCCTTCAAGAATTCACCCTTGTTTATACAAAAAAATTAAGCCCTCTTCTTAGATTCACTTATCAACCTTAGTGGATTTTTTCCCTCTTCCTAGAAAAACACAAATTATTTTCTCTATTCTTTTGCATCTCATACTTCATGCTTACATCACCTTCTTTGTGTGCTTACTCTCACACACTCAAAATTGTGGCTCTAAACCTCCTTAAATAGGCCATTTTTATCATTTTTTATTTTCCATGAATATAGTAGATCTTAGGGTTCATGATTTAATTCATTAGGCTCATTGTATCCATTCATCTTCCTTCTTTTCTAGAAAATTCTCATCAAATACATTAATTAGATATGATACCTATTGAGCTATCATTTTGCATGATGTTTATTAGTAGGAATCCTTTCAAACTCATCTCTTGAAAATCTAATCTAGGATTGACTCCAAGGTTCTAGGTGATCTTGTAAGCTACTAGAATCTGCTTAGTAAAAGATAAATGTGAGTGTTCATGAGGAGGCCTTTTCTAGTTTGAACCAATTTCAAATAAGATGTTGGACCTGCTTGCTATCTCAAAAAGTAACCACACAAAAAGAAATTTATTTTTGTATTTTTCTATTTATAATGAACGTAGTTTTAACTATGCAATTATATGAATTCAAAAATTAATCAAATGTTTGTAAAAGAAAATAATGAAGATAAGGTAACAATAATTTTAATAAAATGACTTGAAAATAAATCCCTAATAGATATAAGCCACAGAAACAACACATCTACAACTTAAGCCTTTGAAAAGATCAATAGGTAACCAATTAAATAGGAGTAGTGCTTCCTTAATTCTACTAATGCAATCATTGATGAGAATTTAGTAACTAAAAGATGTTTCACTTTTCATTAGATTGTAAGGCCACGAAAAAGTGTGCTCATGGGAGACAAAAAGTTATGCAAGAATAATAGGGTGATCTCTTCTCCAACTAGGTATGTTAATAGAATTTGTAAACATGTGACAAACACCAAAATTAAAAGATCACTCAATCAAAATAAAACAACAAAACTATTGGCTCCATTACACTCCATGAACATACATTCACAAAATATAACACACTTAGGCAAGAATAACTACACTCCAAATGATAGCATCAATAGCATATATTATTGCATCAAAATAACAACCTAGAATACATATTTAATTCCTCAAATTATAGGAAATATTCTCCTTGATTTGTGTTGAGAGTGAGAGATCCCTTCATGCAAATATATGCTTCTAAACTAATAAAACAAATCTATTTATGTACAAACTAACTCTCTAATTGGTGCTAAGTAGGACCCTACACTTTTTTATATCATTTAATGGGTGCATGAGCCTTTACATGTCTTAAAACAAAGAAAGCATGAGAAAATAAAAAGAATAAAGACATTAGATAATGTAGGAGTCTCTGGAGATGCCAAAAATCGAAGCTCCATCTTCTATGGAGGTTTGTAAGAGTTGAACTATCATCAAAATCCATTTCTAATGCATGGAAAGCTCTAAATTAGAAACTAGAAGTTAACCATCAGTGCACCTCTAACTTTTTCAAAAATAATTCGGCACACCTTTGGAGAACACACCTTGGGAGAAGTGCACCTTGGAAGATGGGGTTCAAAAAAATACAAAATTTTCCCAAGTGTCAAAAAAAAAATTCTAACTTCTAGTTTTTGTTCCCCTTCATACCAAAGCTATGTCTACATATTTTCTCTTGTATTTTTCTATGATCTCTATCACTTGGGTTGCATCTGGTAAATCCAAAGCACTATACTTATGCTTCACTATCTATAGGTAGTTTCCCACTTCTATGCAAGTCTCTACAAAGACTTCTAGTTTTACATCTAATTCCAATAATGCATCCTTCATCTTGAATTCTTGTCTAATTTCTTCATCAATTGAAGCTTCATCAAAGATCTTTCAAAACTATTCAACAACTGCTTGCACTGGCAGGAGTTTATCTTTTGATCCATCTTCAAAAATGTCAAGACATGCATCACTGTAATACTTCTTTACTTTATGAATATTTGTTTGTAATGTCTCCATTACTTTATTACCATTTTCTCTTAGGTTTGATCCTTGAGTTTATGAATATTTGTGTGTAATGTCTCAATTACTTTATTACCATCCACATCTTCTCAATCCAATCATCTATCTTATCTAACTCATCCTCTATATATACATCCATTAGCATACAATACCTCTAACCTTTTATTTATTTCAATGCTCAAAGGTCATTTCCCTAAGTATGTACCTCATCCATCAATCCAAAATCCTAGTTTAAAATAGCAACCAATTTCTCCAAATTATTCCACATATGGTGCAATAACTTAAGGTTCCTACACACCCTTTTCCTCAAAAATTTATCACCATAACTAGCAAGCCTTCAAACATGGATCTCCCTATATAACTTCCCTCTCTTTATCTCTCTTTTCTAAAGTTGCTTCAAGGGTGGCCTCTAAATTATCTTGGTCAATAGGACCAACTAACTCATGCAAAATTCTGATCATGATTTCTTTTTTCTTTCTCAACTTAAACAATTCAGCCTCATTTTTGTCTAAGTGGTTAAACACTTCTTTAATTCCTATGGTGACCATAAATTTAGCCCTATCCACAGTTGGCTTTCCAAGAAAGACTTCTTTGATCTAATAATCATTTTTGGTCAGATCTTCAATATCTACATGCAGAGGAGTGATAGAAATGTGAGTGAACAAGTCTTGATTTTGTTCATCATAATGAAGGCCAATGTATGTGCATCACCCTTAGGTAACTCAAGCTTCTTGAGAGCTTCAACTAATTCTCTTATTCCCTCTTCCTTAGTATAATATAGTTTCTTTTTATGCCTAACCATCACCTCTTTTCTCAACCATCTTGGAGTAGTTTCCATCAAAGACTTATACTTAGATGAAGAGGGAGTTTGTTCTACTAGACCCTTTCCCTTATCGCTCCTCTTCGGAGTCCTTTCTTTCTATGTAGGGTCTACATCAAGCATCTTTTTGTCTATTAAATCCATGGTCCTTACCTTTATATCTTGGGAAGTTTGCTAGGATTCTTCATATATCTACGCCTCTTCTAATACTTTATTAGTGGGTCTATGGTGTGGCTCTTCTTCTTGAACTAGTTGCACTTTTTCTTCATTGACTAGAGGATGAGGAGTGGATAAACCTTTATCCACTAATGATACATCTTGAGTTGGTGATGATGGGGCACCTAGAGGTCCTTGTGGTTGAGGTGGTGATTGAATCCAATGTTCTCAAAAAGGTTGATTTGTTACTGTATCCCTTATCTTTTTTCCTATGAGTTAAGTACCTAAAGACATGAAGTCAAAATCTAACATTTTAAAGACATCAGCCCCTTGGTCTTCTTGTTCATCAATCCACTATTATAACTCATCCTCTAAAGTTGTAACCTGAATAGGTTGTGTAGGAATGGATGGCAGCATTATAGTGGACCTTCTTCTTTGTTCTACCTTAGTAGCCTATCAAGATGAGTCATTTGACTCAAGGGAAGGTCATCCTCTTCATCTTCTTTAGGAATAGTTTTCAGAACTAAAGGAATAGGAATAACCCTTCTTATCACCTTTTGTCTCCTAATTCTTCTCACTATAGTCTTTTTCTTCTTAGCTTTCTTAAATAATGATGGGGAAGGCTACTGACTAGGTAGAGACACTTCTTGTGCTTCTCCTTGGTCAACTACAAACACTTCTTGTGCTCTTTCTTCTGATCCTTTCCCTTGTTATGATGGTGGGACTTATGGATTGTCTTACACTTGAGTAACTTCTACATTCTTGGCTCTTGATCCACAAGGGCTTGAGTTTCCTCCTAAGCATGAGTCCCTTAAAATTCAGGCTTAGTTCACTAAGGAGAAACTATCTTCCTCTTATTCTTACCTCTCTATGCCTTGAAGTATCCAACTTCCCCCTATCATGCTGATATATCATTTCTGGCCTAATTGGATATTGGTTTGTGAATGTTGGTACTATAACTTTCACATCTCTC
This sequence comes from Cupressus sempervirens, assembly GCA_028749045.1. Lineage (NCBI taxonomy): Eukaryota > Viridiplantae > Streptophyta > Pinopsida > Cupressales > Cupressaceae > Cupressus > Cupressus sempervirens. The sequence goes on along the minus strand of CM053785.1, from coordinate 251,764,272 downwards.
CCCTTTAATGGTCAAGTTGTGGCCTGTAAGATAATTGTTTATGGAACTTGGTCTAGCTTGAAGGGATTCTTGATCCAATCTTTGGTTAATTGAATAGTATGTCTTGCCCTATAGTTGATATCTACATTCTCCTCCCTATCAATATTTGCATTCATGATTGGTCGATCAAACATCTTATCATTATTGTACAAAGGATCCAAGACCTCTTCTATGTCTTGTTGAACCAATTTCAATGGTACCTTAACCTTTAAGACCTTCTCTTCTAGCTAAAGATTCATCCTACAATAATCCCTAATTTTCATATCGTAGTTTTCTACCGCATTCATCCAATGATCCTCTATGGCATCCTCATGCTCAAATTGTTTTCCTGCCAAATATTGGACTCTGCCAATATCGTCAAAATACGGATGAGGGAGTTATAATCCTCTAAGGGGTATTGATCCCATTCTAAATCAAAAGTCATTATGTCTTTCTTTTTTTTAACCCCAGAAGGACCTATGGTGATGGGCCATACCTAAGTCTTCTTATGTTGTTTCCACACTCCTCGATATGTAGATGTGAGTTGTGTTGCTATTTCCAACAAAATGAGTTCATCAGATGGATACCTATGAAGCTTCTTAGATTAACCATTGTGTTTACTACCCTCAAGTAAGTAAATGTCTTAAATTGGATGTACTAGACACTTATTCTACAATTCTTGCTACTACCTCTACTGACATCCTTTTTGCATAATCACCTTCAATAAATATAAGTATTGTAAAAATGAAAGCACCATTCAATCTAATACTCTTTTCTTTGATCTGACAATGTATTCTTCTCTGGCTAAGGGTATGCCATATATGACCAAGCATTAGCATCTTGCATGCTTCCCCTCTTAAATAGCCCTAGGTAATCAGTAGTCCTTGTTGCTAATAGATATACCAAGTATGAGGTTATATAGAATCTTGGATTAGTTTTGATGGCCACCAATTGTTCATCCAAATTCTTACTAAACATTGTAGCCCAGTCAATTGGCATCTTTGTCATTCTAATGATTTTGATGAAGTTCACCATCCATATGTTTAAATGTTCCACTACTAGTAATCTCATGATCCTACTTAGGAGCACTATAGAATTTCTAATATTGTCCTTCATGTAGTCTCTTTTCATAACTACTTTTCCAACTTTTCTTCCCATAGGTGTTCTATCAATCAAATATGATAATTGAATGATTTTTGTAGCTTCTTGTTCATTATCCCTATACCACCTTTTTGCTTGATGATATGTTAACCTTATATACTGATCTACCCTTAGAAGATGGAATACTTTATCTATATTCTTAGTTTTTAGATCAAGAACGATCTCTCCAATTATGCTTTTGACCACTCTCTCCTTTGGAGTATAATTCTCAGCCAAAGTGATGATCAACGTTGAAGATTGTATTGATACCAAGTGTGAAACTATGTTTACTAATCCCAATCTTATAAGTGTAGACACCATTGGGGACCTCTCATTTGGTTTTTTGCATATAACCAAGAATGAATTCTAGTCAATATGATCCATTTCTATATCTCTAATTTCTAAATGTGCATCCTAAAAAATTGATTTGGACAATACACCCTAGAACTCAAAAACAACTAGCTTAGCAGATGTGAGGGAAAACAAAGGAGAAGCCATTATATCTACACAAAAAAAAAATCATATTAGTCTAGGAGGTAGAAAAATCAAATTAAAAAAAACCCTAATTGCTAAGAAAACTAACCAAGAACCCTAAAAATAGTTAAAACCCTCAAAAAAAACCTATTTTATATCTTGTTTTTTGGTGCACCTTGTGCACCTTGAAGGTGTGCTAGGTGCACCCCCATACTTTAAAAAAACTTCTTAATTAAAAGCTATGCATATAGAAAACCTTGTGAGGTGTGCCACATGTGCACCTTTTAACCTTGTGTGCACCTTACCAAAAAATATGGTGCATACATGTGCACCTTATGGGATGCACATATGCACACTATATTTTGTGTAAACCAAAAGGAGAGGATGGTGCACAATTTCACACCTTGTAAGGAGCACACTTGCAAAACATCTTTGCTAAAGTTATTCATCAACACAACGTAAGGTGTGCATATGCACACCTTACAATAAATTGTTTTTTTTATAAAAGTTTTAGATTTTTGGTTTAAAGGTTCACACCTTGCACACCTTGGATTTAAGTTAATGTTTGCCCATGTGTGTGCAAGTTGATAGTTATAAAGCATCTCTGTGGGTGTGGAGGTGTGTTGTCAGAGTCTTGAAAGCATGAAGAATGGGGACAATAAGTGAAGTCTTGAGATTTAATAGGACTAAGGAGAAGTTCACCCTTTAGGGGTGCACACCTACACATGTGTGCACATGCACACTTCCAAAGGGAAGTGATCTCATACTTAGCCACCAAGTACACCAACACACCTTGGAAGTTGTACATGTGTGCTAGGTGCACTAGTGCACACCTTTACTTCATAAAATCATATTTTTACTCAAAATTTCCAATTTTTGACAATTGTATTTCTCAGGAAAAGGAACAAGGTTGACTCTAACACTAGATAGAGCCCTAAAAAAGACTCAAACCCTAGACTAGGGGTCTAGAAAAGAAAAAAATTAACTAGGGGGTTCCCATTTCTTGGAAGAAATGGGGCATGCTTTGTGAAACCACAACAATACATAATCCTCTCCTTGAATTAAATGATCTAACACATCAATATTATCTTCAACATGGTTTCCATAGCCCAAGAAATCAACTAAGTTGGCTAGAAATCATGATTTCAAATACACGTTCAAAATACTATTACTTAGCCATTACTGAGTTCTACCACTCACTGATAAGGAGCTTCAACACTCTATAGCTTTCATGCTCTACCAAGGCTACTCCTAGCCTACTTAGGGTTACTATTCCAAACACCAACCAAGAGGACTCCTTCTCAATCCCCTTTCACCAAGAAACTCTCCAAACAATTCAAGTTTCCATCCTCTACCTTTAGTTCACCAACAATGCACTTCTTGACCTATTGTGACAAAACTCCACCAAATGAACTCCAAGGGCCAAGATCAATCCTACACCATCTTTCCATGGTTTTTTATTGTTCTCATGGAATTTTGTATCCTTTTGGTAAGTCTACCATACCCATAAATCCAAATTGCCTAGTTTGCCCTTGTAGCCCTAAGAGCCCCTATTAGCCCTCTTAAAAATAAGGAACTACTAATAACTACCAAAAAATATTATTGGTTCCACTTGGTGTCTTCAAGAATTTGATTCGTAGTAACCTAGGCATGAATATGTTCCAAGTCATAGGTCTTTGTGGTGACCATACAGTACAGCTCAAGAAAACCCTTATTTAGGGGTTTCAAAGACAATGACAATGAAACTTTTACAAATGGATCCAAAATCCACATCCAACATCATACTCTAAGTTATGGATCCATGATATTCTAATCCTTTATTTCCTAAACAAGATTGGCATGTACCAATCCTTTGTTCTCACAAAAAATCCACTACAAGCTCTCATCGCACCTTGCCAAGCCTTTCTTGCTTGTCTTGGGCTCGCTTGTAAAATTAGTTATTTAACACCACAAACTCAAAAAACTATTATTTATATAGTGTAAAAAGGCTATTGCTTGATTCTTGAAGGCCATGGATTTTCAACCATGGAAAGTCAAGCCTTAGCCATAATTATTCTTGACACACAAAATTGGATAGCAGGAATGTAAAACCTAATTAATTTTCAAAACCATATAAAATGATTCCTTGAGAAAAAAAAAAGAATGCAAAAAATAAACACATGATCCCAAGTCACTATTTCATCCAAAATAGTAAGTTATTGAATCCAACTTCTTTACTCAATCCTTCAAACTACTTTTCTGATCATAAAAAAGCTCCACATACAAGTGTTATTCATACAAGTGTACATCAAACCCTTGGAAATGAGTTGGAAAGTTCTTCCATCTTTTCCTTTGGTTAGATCCATAAATACCCATTTTTTCATTTCTTCAAAATTGTGCAAAAATTGCTATGGCGGTTTTGCAAAAATTACAAAGTTGTCAATGAGCAATTTTTACAACTTTCGCAATTTTGCAATCTAAGCCACCAAACTAGATCAGTTTGATTTCAACCTATATAAAATGAACATAAAACACCTAATGACCACTTTTGAACATTTCTTGCCCCATTTTAGAAATTTTTCAATTTTTTGCTCATAAAGAAATTTTGAGCAACTTTTGACAATCAGGACCTAATTGGCAAAACTTGACTCCTACTCCACACTTACGTAACGACACCTCCTAAGCCTATCTTGGGACTTTACATCAAGTCCTTATTAACTCAATAGTTGGTTATACCATTTACAAACCAAAAATGAGTTAAGGTTTCACCTTACCTTAGGTGCTCCTACATTGTTCTCCCCCTACAAGAAGAAGCTTAAGGTACTTATGCATAGAGGAACTCCTTGCTGATACCATGCTTCTTGAAATCACTCATAGTAATCCAAGTGACCCCATCTTTAGATGTGTCTAAAAAATTCACTATATTTTCTTTATAAACCTTGTTTCTTGTACTCTTTTTCACTCTAGAATCTAAAATCCTCTCCACTTATGGTTGCTTCCTTTTAGGTACTTGCAGGTCTGAGATATCCTTTCTTAGATCTTCTTGACACTCTACTTCATCTACCTTTTGACCTTTTTAAGGTATTAGGTCTTTGACGTTAGAGATGGGAGAGATATCCATGTCCTTGGGTAAGTCTACTTTGTAGGCATTAGGTCCATACTTCTCAAGTACCTTGCATGGCCCAATCCTCTTCATCTACAACTTACTAGGGATGCCCTTCTATAACCTAGCTTTGTTAAAGTAGACCATCACCCAGTCTCCCACTTGAAATTGTAGTTTTCTTCTCCCCTCATCCTTCTTCTCCTTCAATTTATTATTTTCCTCCATCAAGGTTTGTTTCACCTGATCATGCACCTCCTTCATAGACTAAACAAATTCATCAGCATGCCCACTAATGTTGTCATGTGTTGGTAGGTCCCTTAACTCCATTATGCCCCTTGGATGAGTATCATACAATACTTTAAAATTACTTAACCTTGTTTTTTTTTTCTTTCTATTATTGTAGGAAAATTCTTCCTGAGGGATGACTTGCTCCCAACTTTTCCCATATTCCTTGGTAAGACACCTTAAAAGGTTTCCTAGGACCCTGTTGATGACCTATGTCTGCCCAACTATTTGGGGATTGTAGGTAGAACTATGAGCTAGGTTTGTTCCTATCCTTTTCCATAGTTTCTTCCAAAAGTACCCCATAAATTTGATATCTCTATTAGAAACAATGTTCCTCAGTAAACCAAGGATTCTGACCACTTCCTTAAAGAAAAGATTCGCTATGTTTCTTTCATCATGTTTTGTTTTCCATGGGATGAAATGGCTCATCTTGTTTAACCTATCTACCACCAAAAACACACCATATAACCCTATCCTAGTTCATGGTAATCCCACTATGAAGTCCATGATGATGCATTCCCAAAACCTATTAGGAATGGGTAGAGATTGGTAGAGTCTTGTATTTGATGAAGTGTCCTTTGCCTTTTGACATATTCCACATTGTTCCACCTACCTCCTTCCATCCCTTTGCATCTTTGACCACTAGTAAAACCTCTCCACAAGGTATAAGGTCTTGTTAAGGCCAAAATTCCCACTCATGCTCCCAATTTTCTTCTCTTGTATGATATTTTCTCTCATAGATCCCCTTGGGATGCACAACTATTGACCTTCAAAAATAGCCCATTTTGCAAGGTATATTTAGAAAATTCACTATGAAAATGATTTTTTTCAGAGTTAGTACATACCTCATAGGCCTCTAAAAAATAGGTGTCATCATATAGGTCTTTGAATCCATCTAGTCCTATGCTTTGCAACTTGACCTCTTGTACTGTCAGTAACCTCCTGCTCAAAGCATCTTTCTCCTTGTTATTTGTGCCCATTTTGTGCTTGATGTTGAAAATGTAGGACTACAAGAATTCCATCCATTTGATGTGCCTCAAACTTAGTTTCTCTTGTGATTTGATAAAGCTTATGGCTTGGTTGTCTATGGAGACAACAAACTCCTTAGGAAATAGGTATTCTTTCCACTTCTTAAGAGCTTAGACAAGTGCATATAACTCCAAGTCAAATTTTGAATATTTTCTCTTACCTTCATTAAGTCTTTCACTAAAAAATGATACTGGTCTACCCTCTTGGCTTAAAAATGCCCCAACTACTATGTTACTAGCATCACACTCCACCATAAATGGCTTCTCAAAACTAGGCAAAACCAATAATGTTTGAGTTGCCACTTCCTTCTTAAACTTCTCAAAACTTGCATCTACTACCTTGGTCCATGTAAACTTGGTCTTCATGCCTCCTTTGATGGTGTCATTCATTGGTGCACAAATCTCACTAAGCCTTCTCACAAATTTCCTATAGAAATATGCTAGGCCATGGAATCTTCTAACCTTAGTAGTAGAAGTAGGAGTAGGCCAACTTAATATTGTATCCACCTTATCCTTGTAAATTTTAAGATTCCCTTGGGATACTATAAAACCCAAATACACTAGCTCCTCATTCATTAACTCACTCTTCTCAAGTTTCACTATCAACTTTTCCTCTTGAAGTTTCTTCAACACAATTTCAAGGTGCTTCATATGCTCCTCCTTTGTCTTACTAAAGATGAGGATGTCATCTAGCTACACAACAATAAACACTCCTATGTAATCTTTTAAAACCTCATTCATGACTCTCATGAATGTACTTGGTAAATTAGGAAGGCCAAATGGAATTACAAACCACTCATAGAGACCTTCAATACTCTTAAATGCATACTTCCACTCATCACCCTCTTTCATCCTAATCTGATAATAACCACTCTTGAGATCAATTTTGGAAAAGTAGCTAGCCCCACCTAGACAGTCCATTAGATCCTCAATCCTAGGAATAAGAAATCTATATCTAATCTTGATTCTATTGATTTCTCTAGAATTAGTGCACATTCTCCACTTACCTCCCTTTTTAGGTGCTAGGAAAACTAGTATTGCACATGGACTGATGCTCTTCCTAATCATGCCTTGATCAAGAAACTCTTGGACTTGCCTTGAAATTTCTTTGTTCTTCTTTGAATTTATCTTGTATACAACATTATTTGTAAGTGATTCTCCTGGTATAAAGTCAATTTGATGACTATGGCTCTCTTTGGACATAAGTTGGTGTTGCTCTATCACAATTATATTATTGAACTAATCCAACAAGTTTTGTATATCTATAGGTATAGGTGCTTTTACTAATCTCTTCTCCTCCTTAAGCTTCACAATAATGGTATACCCTACTCCTTCACCTTCCTTCAAGTCTATAAGGAACTCTTTCCCACTCATTAGTAGTTTCTTAGTAGTAGCCTTCTCTACCTTATCTTCTTCTACTATGGACTATATCCTATACGTGACCCCATCCTTCTTGAAAGAATACTTTTTTTCCTTCCCATGATGCACTGCCTCTCTGTCATACTACCAAGGCCTTCCTAACAGTTAATGGCAAGCATCCATGGGAAGCACATCACATAGGGTTTTCTCATGATACTTTCCAATGGTGATGTCTATCAATACTTCTTCATTTACTTATATATATTGCCCCTTATTCAACCAAGTCACCCTATTAGGACATGTGTGGAATCTTTGTTAAACCAAGTTTTTGTACTACCTCCTCTAACAAGACATTGTCAATAGACCCTAACTCTATGATTAGTTTTCATGCTTTACCTAGTATCTTGTAAGTATTTATGAATAGTGCTCTTCTTTGCTTGGGTTCATCCTCTACTAGCTCCTTAATTAATACTCTCCTCAACATGATATTTTCACCCTTCTCTATATTAAGGTCCAGTTCTCCTACTTTGTGATTATCTTCCTCTTAGATATAGGTGATCTTCTTCCGTCCATAGGATGATGATGCCTTCTTTGGGAATCTATAGGCAAGGTGCCCCAACTTGCCATAGTTGTCAAACTTCATATTGCTAAAGTGTGAACCTCTACTATTGTTCCCATATCTACCTCTACCACCATTACTAGATCCTCTACCTCTACTAGAGCCTACCCTTTAATTGGTCTCACTAGCATGCTCATTCTATTTGGAATCCTCATAGCCCCTCATCTCATTGGTCCTTCCACTAGAACCTCTTCTTGAGCAACCTCTAAAGTCTTTACCTCTCCCTTTGTTCTTGGAACTTGAGTCCGCTTTCTTCCTCAACTTATCTTCCACCTTCCTAGCTATTTGAAAATAGCTCTACAATGTGGTGAGACTAAACAAGATCAACTCATCCTAAATAGACCACTTAAGGCCATTCAGGTACCTTGCCACCTTGATGCTCTACCTCCTATACCCTTGAACTTAGAGCCAACTTCTAAAACTCCTTAGTATAGGTAGCCACATCAAGATCCTTCTACTTGAGATTGTGCCTCTACTTGTGAATTTAGAATCTTACAATCCTCTAGCAAATAGGTCTCCTTTATCTTTGCTACAATATCCTTCCAATTGGCTATTGGTTTCTTCCCTTCACTCTCTCTTTTCCCTTGAACAAACTTCCACCATGTCAATGTTTGACCTTTCATTCTATATTTTCCAAATTTTACCTTTTGGGCCTCTGTTTCCCCTCACACTTGAATTAATTTTCTATGATCTCAATCCATTATGGGACCACTTCTACATCCATCTTTCCATGGAATAGTGAGACATTTTCTAGGATATTTCCGCCAAATGCCTTGAGGGCTTTGAGGAATGGTTCTTGTTCACTAAGTGGAGGATCTAGTTTAGGTATTTCATCCTTCAAACTCACCTTCTCTTTACCCCTATTGAATTCATCTTTCTTAGCTTGGGCTACATCTTCCATCTCTTCTAACTTATCTTGCATCTCCTATATGGCCTCATCAAAAAGCCTAGTCTTCTCTTACATGAGCTTCTTTTTCTCATCTACCTCCTTTTCCAACTATGTATTAGTAACCATCCTTAAAGATTCACTTGACTAAGTAGAATACAACATACCACCATAAGCCACAACCTTATGGCTTTGATACCACTTTGATGTAGAGCTTCTTCACTCTAGAGGCTCTACCAAGTATACTCCTAGCTTACTATTCCAAACCTCAACCTAGAGGATTCCTTCTCAATCCCCTTTCACCAAGAAACTCTCCATTCAATTCAAGTTTCCATCCTCTACCTTTAGTTCACCAATAATGCACTTTTTGACCTAGTGTGAAAAAACTACACCAAATGCACTCTAAGTGCCAAGATCAATCCTACACCATCTTTCCATGGTTTTTTATGCTCATCATGGAAATTTTCATTCTATTGGTAAGTCTACCATACCCACAACTCCAAATTGCCTTGTTTTCCCTTGTAGCCCTAAGAGCCCCTATTAGCCCTCCTAAAAAAAGGAACTTCTACTAACTCCTAAAAAATCTTAATGAGGCCACTTAGTGTCTTCAAGATTTTGATTCCTAATGACCTAGGCTTGAATATTTTCTAGGTCTTAGGTCTTTGTGGTGACCGTATAGTATAGCTCGAGAAAACCCTTGTTTTAGGGGTTTTAAAGGAAATGACAATGAAAATATCACAAATGAATCCAAACTCCACTTCCAACATCCTCCTCTAAGTTATGGATCCCTAATATTCTACTCCTTCATTGCCTAAACAAGATTGGTATGTGCCAGTCCTTTGTTCTCACCAAAACTCCATTACAAGCTCTCATTGCACCTTGCCAAGCCTTTCCTACTTACGTAGGGCTCTCTTGTAAAATTAGCTATTTGACTACCAAAAAGTTCAAAAATGGTATTTACATAGTGTACAAAATTCATTTATTGATTCCCAAAGCCTATGGATTTCAACCATGGGAAGTCAAGCCTTAGCCGTAATTATTGTTGATACACAAAATTGGACAACAGAAATGTAAAACCTAATTAATTTTCAAAACGCTATAAAATGAATGCTTGAGAGAAATAAAACTATTCATAGAATTAGAAAATGATCCCAATTCTATATTCCACCCAAAACCATAATCTATTCAATCCAACTTCTTTACTCAATCCTTCAAACTATATTTTTATCATAAAAATGCTCCACATATAGGTGTTGTCCATATGAGTGTATGTCCAACCCTTGGAAATGAGTTGGTAAGTGTTTAAATAGGTTCCCTCTCCATCTTCACTTTTGATTCGATCCATAACTACCCATGTTGCCATTTCTTTGAAACTATGCAAAAATTGCTATTGTAATTTTGCAAAAATTATAAAGTTGTCAATGAGCAATTTTGACAAATTTTGCAATTTTGCAATCTAAGCCACCAAACTTGACCAATTTGATTTCAACCTATATAAAATGAACCTAAAAAACCTAATGATCTCTTTTTCACATTTCTTACCTCACTTTAGTCATTTTTCAAGTTTTACCTCATAGAGAATTTTTTAGCAACTTTTTCCTATCAAGACCTAATTGGTCAAAAATTGACTCCTACTCCACACTTACCTAATCACACCTCCTAAACCTATATTGGGACTTTATATAAATTCATTATTCCCTCAATGGTTTGTTATAAATTTACAAACCAAAAATGAGTTAGGTTTTTACCTTACCCTAGGTGCTCCTACACCACTCAATCATCATTGAATTGCTCAGTCATTGTAGAACTTCTAGCTCAGCATCAACATTGTCACTTGGTTAATAGTGATGCTCTATCAACACTAAATTTTCTTGATCAAGCTTTACATAAGTGATGTATATTTACTTAATTGTAAAAAATTTAATATCAATATTATTTAAATAATCCATTTATTTTATCAAAGTCTAACTAATTAAATGTTCATAGCAGCTTCCTTTTGATAACTCAACCTTTCCTCTAGGTGCTTTTGTTATTAGAATCTTCTCAAATCACCTTCATTAATAAAATATATATTTCATTTAGATCAAATAGCAACATCTCTCATTAGTATATTTGGCATCAATGACAATACAACAATTGTTCCAATTGTAGCTTCCAACACTCTCCCTCTTTGGCATTGATGGCAACACCTCAACATCTCTTACAAAAAATTTGATATTTTGCATTACCAGAATACAATCAGCCCCTTTGTTACCATGTAATAAAAAATAGTTCACTCTTATGAGTGACCAATGTCCTTAGTTACATTCTTATTCTCATCATTACAATTTCAGAAACCCCCTCTAAGTTCTAAGCTCAGACATCTTCTTGTATCATTATTCATATTCAAATCTCTCCCTCTTTTATTATATATGTCTCTCTATTTAGTAATTCTCTTCCCCTATAGTATATCACTCCCTGTTTGTCAATAATGCCAAAGATACTCACTTTCTTGGCTTCATTTTCTACATACATCTTGATTATGTAGATATTTGCATGTCTGGCTAAATTATGTCATCTATCCTATGACTAATATGTTATGTTGTTCTCCTTCTTTACTTGACTTGACTACCTTAGGCATCTTCCATAGTAGGATTTCCTACATCAATGTGTATGCTATTTTGATTAGCATATTTTGTTGATTTCAGATAAATTTTGACAAGTGAGTGTCAACACACTTAAGTTACTCGGTTCTTGCCAAAATAGTAATACATACTGAGCACAACATGTAAATATTAGACCATGCCAAGTTACAATGAGTGTTAAGTCACTCATATGCTGAGTCACTCAAGCATGAAGCAAATAGTATATGTGAAGTAACAGAGAACCCAAGCAATGTAGGCATCAAATCCCAATATACAGAATAGTGCATGTTGAGCATTAGAAACTTCATATGCTGAGTAAGATAGTTTTAACATATTTGTTTTTAATGGAACAAAAAACTATGTGAACCATTTTTGAAGCTGACTTACGATTATATTTCAATATTTTAGAGATAAGGACAAATCTCTATTTGGATTCCCTATGCAATTACATGTAGCCAATCAAAAAATGGGAAGGATTCTCATCCATAGATTCAAACCTAACCCTAAGCCACCAAAGTTTTCTTAAGGAGGATGAAACCCTAAAATTTCAAATAGAGTGGAAAGGAATTGAAGGAGTGAAGAGAATAGTTTGCATGCAAAAAATAGAGCATTCATGGTGACTTGGAAGAAAGAGTGAATTGCATAATCAGTTAGAGAAGAACAAAGGATAAAGGAAAGGATACAACATTGAGACATCTAATCTAGAAGGATCAAGAAAACATTGTTTAGAGGTGATTTTTTTATCAAGAAAGCAAGTGCCAACTGTAAGATCTATGTTGAGACATTTTAACAAGTGATTTTAATTAAATCTCTTAAGCAAAGTAGTCGTAACATGCAATATGAAATCCTTTAATAGGGTGCTTACTTAGTTGTAAGTCACACTTCTAACAGTGTGTTGAAATCCTCTAACAAGGTGAGACCTAATAGTCTTTGCAAGCCTTTAACAAGGTAGAACTTTTATAAGGTAGATCATGTTTCATTGTCAAAATATTTTAACCTTCATTGGATCCACTTAATTGCTGCAATAGTGAAGATTTTTGGGTGTCATCCCCACCTCATTTTTACCTTCTCTCTTGGAGGGTTTCTAGGTAATCATATTTGGTGTTATGTGTGTGAATGCTTACATGATTTAGATGTATATGATTTACATGTTATTTCAATTTTATCATTGAATTTATAAGATGAATATATGGTGAAATTTTTATGAATCCAAGTTTGAACTATTGATTCACCCCACACCCCCCCATGCCCCCCCCCCCCCAAAAAAAAAAAAAAAGTAGTTCACCTTTCCTATTGTAATTCCAAAATTGGTATCAGGGCTAAGTTCTTAAAAGGAGAAGTTTTGCAACTTTGAAAAAAGATCTTGAAATAGAAGCCTACAAGTTGGGAAAGATTATTAAGAATCAAGGAATTGAGATACAACTCATTCTGCATCAATTGGATGAAGCAAGAGAAGAATTAAAGAAGTACTTGAAAAGAAGGAAAGAAATTGTTATTGCAGAAAATGACACATGATACAAAGAGATTGACACTACCAAGCTATTTTCCAATGGTGACACCAATGATTTTGATTCAACAATTGTAGATCTGATGGAAAAGAATAGAGTACAAGCTAAGGAAATCAAAAATCTCAAGCTAGATCAAGAATCTTAGGCCATGTTGCTATGTGAGGTAACTGAACAAAAGAAGAAATCAATGGAAGACAAAGCCATGATTGAAGAAGATAAAATAATATTGAACTACAAATTGGAAGAGAAGTCAACAAAGCTAACCAAGATCTCCAATATGCAATTGGATACTCTAAGACAAATTATGAATGCCAACTATGAATTGAATATCAAGGACATTGAGGTAACTAAATTGAAGTTACAAAATGAACAACTCCAAAATGACCTAAAGAGAGAAAAAGAATTTTTTGAAAGTTTCAACAAGACAAATGAAGCCATCAAATACTTTGAGAAATTTTTTAGATCTCCTAAATCCAAGAATGATACATCAAGACTAGGATACATAAGCATTGAAGAAGGAGAATCATCCAAAAGTGCAGAATAAAGGAACATCAATGGTAAGAACTCCAAACCTACTTGTCATAATTGTGATAAGAAAGGACATACTACTAATGTGTGCAAGAGGAAGTTTAGAAATCAAAATTTCAAGCCTAAGAATATGACTAATTTTCATAAGTGCAACAAGCAAGGTCATCAAGAACATCAATGTAGAACTAGGACCATGCATACACAAAGATTTGAAGGATATTGCAACAACTATCAAAAGTATGGCCATAGAGCTTTTGAATGTAGATCCAAATCCATGTGGTCATCAAACAAGCAAAAAAAGGCAAGAAACAATGACAAATCTTATAACTGGGATTATAATACAAAATATAGTTGTCATTATTGTCAAGAATATGGGCATGTTTCTAAGAATTGTATTAGGACACACTTCAAAGGTAACTACCAAAGATGGTTAAGTCAAACTACATGTTTTAGTTGTTAAAAGACTAGTCACATCAGTAAGTATTGTCCAACAAGGTCAAAGACACCAAGTTATGAATTTGGTAAAGGTAAAGGCAAGGTAGATGTTGAATACATCAGAGATGAGATGAACAAGACATGGAAAAATAAAGTTGTTTGCAACACATCAAATATAGAAGGGATCACTTCACCCAATGGGTCAGGTGATCACACCTCATTAAACTAGGTAAACAAAAGATATGCGGGACTAATATTTAAAGGCCATATCATGTGTCATTACTAAAAGAGTTCTAGTATTGAAAATATTACATTAGCATGAATAAAGATGCAAGAAGTTGTTAGAAATTAAAACAAATCTTTGAGTTTTCATGTTGTTGCCAAGTATGAAAAGTTTCCTATATGTGTTGAGTGGAATGTTAGTTGATGAAAAGCTCGTAGTAGTTTTTGAGTGATGGAAATATCAATGGATGATAAATGAAACTAAAATTGGTTATTGTTGAGCTTATAGCTGTGTAAGAACTTAGCATTAAGTGTAATGTTTTAAAAGGGTATATGACCAATTTTAACTCATTTTTCATCATTTTGAAGTTGAGAAAGAGCAAGAAGAGAAAGAGGTGATCATGAAATTCTTCAGAAGTGATTTCAGAAGATTTGTGAAGCAATTTCACCACCATTTTGTCTGATCTTGCAAGGTATTTATCAAGAGCCAATCTATGCGGTTTAAATTTTCATAAACTCTAGTTTGATAGAATGGCATCAAGTTTGAAAAATTTTGATGGGAAGGAGGTTTTAATCATTCAGCTAGTTATTAATGAAGTTAAGCAGCCCATATTTAAAGTCATTCCTAACATCACATATAAGCAAGATCCTTCTGGCACAATGTCCATGATCCCGCCAAATGTGATAATGGTGTAAGATGTGAGGAAATGCTACAATTTCAAGATAGGAAGCATTGGTGACATGGATATTAGAGAGGCATAAAAAAAACTTTGTGAAAATGGTGCTTTGAAGGAAGAATATAAAATTGTTAAGAAAAAGGGTGTAACATGAGCACTAGAATTTCCAAATATATTCAAAATAGAATGGATATGAATTGTGCTAAGCTAAATTCATGATGGCTCCTTGTGGTTGGAAGGTAGACCAATCAAAATTATCAAGAGAATAATTCATATGGTTACTGGCTACCCAAGCCTAGATCGGCCCAAGTCACTCAAGAGTGATTCCAAGGACGTGATTAAAAAGAATACTAGAGTAGTCTGGAATAAGAGAGGTATGACAATAGATACAATCATTGATCCTCTTATTAAATTTTTTGTAAGGGTAATATCACATAAATTCTATCAATCTAGTATATTGAATAGTGTACCATACATAGTTGTAGATACTGGTTATAAGATTGTTAAGAAAGATCATATATATGATCTAGCAGAACTTCAATTGCAAGAACTTATGGAGAACCTTGGAGCAATAAGGAAAACCCAAGAGTGCACAATGCAAGTTTGGTTGAATACTAATTTGCAAATTCTTTTATGTACAAAACTCATTCCCCTCATTTGGAACAATAGGATGGAAGACTAATAGATTAGTTTTAGTACAAATAGGTGAATACATTAAGCATCTAGGAGAAAACTTTGAAACAATAATGATAGGCTACCTTGAGGACTTTATGAATTCAATGAAGAAGAGACTCAGAATATCAATAGCCTTAGTTGAAAAATAATATGATGATATTTATTTTCTTATTGATGTTGATTAAAAATTTCTACAAGCTTTCATGCCAAGGGTGAGGTGGTTGAGACACTTAGGATATGAGGTAAATGTAGATGAAGCCTCAGTAGCAATAACAACTCTACTTTTAGAAGATGTAGACAAGACTGCAAAATTTTTTTGGAAACTATGATATGATAAAATCTAAGATTACCATTGATTCAAAAACTACCTCTACCATGAAGAAATAGTAAAGAAATTGAAATCAAAATTTGGAGAGGTTGGCAAGGAGGAAGAGGAAGAAGAAGAAGAGGATGAAGAGGAAGAACAAACTCAAGCTCAAGAACCTTTAGCATTAACACAAGGCATGGGAGAAGTAGTTGAGGAAGCACCTACTCCTATCATGCAAAAGAAAAGGAAGGCTAAGGCATAGCCAGTAGAGAGGACCAAGAAACTTGTTAAACCAAGTTAGCCAAAGCCCACTGCACCTACAACTAGAGGCAACACACGTGCTACAACACAAAAGGATATGGAAAAGAAAAAGCAAATAGAGAAAGGAGGATAGGAGCATAAAAGATAGAGAAGGAAGTATGTGGATCAACCAAATTCTAATAAAGAGAAGTCAGAATTAGATAACCACAACTAATTCAAGGTGGTGAGTCACAATCCTCTCTCAAACCTTGAGAATCTTTGTGAAAATGTTATGAACAATGTAGACCTTTCAAGTTTTAGTCATGTTGAATTTGGTAAATTGGGTAAAGTAGAGAAGAACCAAGTGTAAGAGGCATTATATACCATGATGTCAAAGTTTAAGACCACACCACTAGAATTTTCCAACTCAGTACCTAAAAATCTACATGACATTGTTGAGCAAAAATAACATTATTGTCTAAATTTGGAAAGACAAATTAGGGAGACAACGCTAGCCCAAGTAATGCCTAAGTTGAATAAGGGATAAATTGATAAGGCAATAAAGAAATATGCACTTAGGTTCACACCTAAATATAGAACCTTTAGCATTCTCCAAAATAATATTGAAGATGTTAAGAAATCAACCCAAATTTGGAAACTCATTTATGGGTTGACCACTATCAAGAAAGGAGAAATTGGCCCTTCAAAGGTTATGTTGGAGTTATTTCTAGTAAAGAACATATCAGGGAGATCTAAACCTGATACCAAGAAACAAAGACCAGGGACAAGCCTAAGGATGAGCTAAATCCTATGTTCAGCAAGGCTAAATCTTAGTTCTGGACCATTTAATAGAGTCAATAGGACTCACTTCACTTTAGGCTCTACTAAGCCAAGGCAGGAAAACCTAAGGGATACATCTAAATAACTTGATTTTATTCTCTGCAAGATTGTCCCCTATAGCAGAAATGGTCACTATCTTCTATGATTTGCTAACAAACTTCCTGATTGCAGTAGCTAATTACAACCAAGGAAAGTAATAGAAAACAAGCCATGACCCACACTTTATCTCTTCAATACATAAAAAGGGAAATTGATGTTCATTTTAAATTTTGATCTCTCAACATAACCCGGGTATGCAACAATAGAGAACATGTATCCTTCAAGCTGACCAGTCCCTTATCCATTGGGCATTAACTAAACCTTAACATGCAGATGGATACCTAAAGTATACTCATATATTTAGGTATATGATCTATCTATTTGACTTGCAAATAGACATCAATCTTCATAACAACTGTCATACTTATGATGAAATCCTTCTGGTGTAACCTATAACCCTATCAGTATAAGCAAGCATTTACATGGATCTTTGTTCCACTAGCAAGTTTATCTAGACATACAACCTTTCAGGACTGCAATTGAGTTTAAGCTCTTCATTCTCAAACACAAAACATCGCAAGTAATAGAAGCAGGAGATGAGAATTAGAATGAAACTAAGAAAGGTGAAGCTCTCGCATTAATTTCCTTGGAAACAATACATCATCTGCATATCAAAATTTAGAAAATACACAAAGATTGACTGTGTAATATAAAAAATGCCTCAAAAGGAATACAATATGTTGTTCATAACTAAAGAACACTAAAAAAATTGGTATCACAACTCTAAAAACTGGAGCCAACCTTGTGGTCTCACAGGTCCTAAAAATTGGAACCCTTAAAACTAGCAGAAAAGGAAGATATATAGGAGAGAAGATCTTTCAGGAATTGTAATCTAGAATTGACATCTGTCCTACTGAAAGAGTCTTCAATCTAAAGTTGCTGAAACTAAGCTTCCTCATCTACGTGCAATCAAAAACCATAAATGAAGCCAAAATATCTGATACATCTCCACTTAATAATATGCAAATATCTTTTGAGAAAATATCAGGAATCATCACAAACTATACTGAGGCTTCAAAAATCTGGTTTTTTTTGTCATATCTTTTTTGACAGGCAATTCACTTGTGTTGTTGCCAAAAAATCAATTACTTCAACCACCAAAAAAAGCATTCAAGTCATCCTTCAAATTTTTGGAGAAGTCAAATCAGATGAAACCATCTCTATATCTGATTGCAATTTCATCTGCAACATTAAATTTGCACAATTCACTGTGAAGCCCCCGAAATTAGAAAACCTCCTATAGTTGCTATCCACTGACACCTGCACAAAATTTGGCTACAAAAATAGAAAATTCACTCTTTTCCAGTTCTAACAGTATATTACACTGTACATTTCCGACAAAAATTGCCCCCTTGAGACCAATTTGAAAATCTGGCCTTCATGACTGAAAAGAGCAATTAAAATTGAAATTTTCTTTTTAAAATTATATAGTATAAACTACATAACTTTAAAATAATTCAAATCTATGAACTTTGAAATTCATATGTTCACATCCATTGGATTTTGATTTTTAAATCATTTTTTCTTTCTTCCACTTATCCCTCCAATCCATATATGCCACATGCCAGTTTTTCATTCGTTGGAATGTACTCAGGCAACCCTTTTATCACTTATGCATTTGAAATACTTTAAAATTAAGCCTACAATATTATGACCAAATCATAATATTGTAGCTCATTGAGATCATCTCCTCGATGTCACAACAAGCTCACAAATTTATCAATCGTAATATCTTTTATCAATCGCACATTTAATATATATATTATACAATGAGTCCAAGTTTCGTAGCATTGCAAGACTTTCCTCTCGGGCCTTCAATCTCACAAAAAAATCGTAGCATCACAAGGGATGAAATTTTTTGCCCCAAACATATGACAAAGTCATAGAATCTGGGACCTTTTTATTTCCACCTACGACAACCCGACACTATCGTAACATCGGATGATCACAAACCACATCCCTCAACCACATGACATGGTTGTAACATCAGAGAGCTAATGAAGTTTCCCTACGACCTCACGACATTGTTAGTCAAAATAGCGCTAACCTCGTGTTAGCCTATGGGCGAGCCCACCACATGCATACATTTGGCATTACACAATATTTGTGTCTTTGAAGACACTATGCAATCGAGCCTCCATTCTTTTAAAGCATAAGAAAACATAAAATCTCGTGCATATGGGATTAAAAGCATTGATTGCCCCTTTAGATTTTTTGGACGTTCTACCTCCTGCAAATGGAATCTCCACCTATAAAGTTGTGACTTCTTACATTAAAGTAGATACTTCTTCATTTGCAAGCTGCATCTTTTCACATTGATGTTGTCCTCTCTTAGATGCTATGTCAAATATGCTAGTCTTTCTCGAGCCACTTTGTTCAACGATTATGCAACTCTTTCCAAAAAGGACCTATTTGTATGCCAATGCATGAATGTGTGAAGGACAAGAAATGTCTCAGGCCATTTCAAAATGGGGATTGTTGCTAAAGACATGGATGCATTTCATACTTGTTCACGGATGTAATATGACACTTGCAGATTTCCTCGGTTAAAATTTTATTTCCTATTGTGATCAATTTGAACGTGGAGCTCCACCATGGACATGGATCTCCCTGCCATTACCATGTCCCCCTTTGCATGCATGAGCGACCTCCTTTCATGTTGTGGATCCTTTCTTATAGGGGATATTCTGCCCTGCAAATCTACATAATTTTTGCCAAATCATGGGCTGGGTGAAGCCTCTTCTGCGTGAGCACTCCCAGATGTTGCAGCCATTGCTTGGCATCTTTTTCCTTACCAGTCGTGCCCTTTACATATGGGTGGCTTCAAAATGAAACTCTATTATTACTTAGCATTTGGATTTGAAAGGAAAGTCTCCCCTTGCCATGCATGTACCATTTTATACTTCATGGCATTCAATGTGCCTTCTTCTCATTTGGCGTCTTTTCCCTTTAGTCTTATGATAAGAAAATTTTCTCCATTTCAATAGCATCCACACCATTCCTCTACACCATTGCCCTTTTCCTCTTAACCAAAACCATCTCATCAATATACTTAATACAAATAACAAGGAAGTGGGAAAACCATTCTAAGATGTGGGACAGATGCAAAAACCACCATAAAATAACTTGCAAGGCATAACACCTCCAGCTAGTGACCCACATACTTTAGAAGATTCATTATAAAATTTCTTGATCTTGTTGGAACCCAAACATATCCAAGGGTAGTCAAAACCATTTATTTCTACTCCTTGATCACCTCTTTATAAATCAAGAAATGTTTAGATCATTTAGACACCTTAAATAAAATCCATTAAACTCATACTCTTCTGATGAAATTAGTCAGGCCCCAAAATGGGTCCGACTAAAAAAAAATTCATTTTTGAACAACTGATATGGTAAACTAATTCACTAATCATTTCAAACCATTTGAAATCCGAATTGATTACTAAATCATCACTAAAAACTTAATTCAATTATTTTGGCACCACTATGAAATCTCTGTCAGGAGGCTTGTTGCTTGGCTTTAAAAAAAGTCATAAACACCTAGTCGGGCTCTAAAACTTTGGATACCTTATCTCTTTGACATGTTCAACAGGCCTACCAAATCTCATCACATGATGAATTTGGGGTCAAAAATATCGACCTCCGAACATGCCTTCTTAAAATTACCTGCAGATAAACATGTCATAAAGCTAAAAAGTGTGTTTGGTTTTGGCCTTGAAAACTGGGCAAACGAGCACTTGAGGTTCTGAAAACTAGGGCACGGGTTCTTTTTCATGAGGAGAATATAATTCTATGATTTGGGCTCATGAAAAATACGATGCATTTGGAAAAGGTCTGAAGTTGGCTACCTAGACTTGCAGGGCAATGGACATCAGTAAAATAGTATTTTTTGTAAATGGAATGGCCTTGGAAAACTATGCACACGGATTTGTCAAGACTTGAAAACTGGCACACTTGTAGTATTTTTAGTATAGAATGTAGGAGAACAAACCATTTGGTCCTACCAATCATGGACTCAAAGATATGGCATCCCAAATAGCGCTTTCGATCAATCTGTACTTCTAAATACCAGTGAAACTTTATAAATTGCAAATGGAATTGCATTTGAAAACTGATCAAACGAATTTGTCATAAGCTGAAATATGGAACATAAAAAATCTTTGACCCCTTGAATATGATGCAAAAGGAATTTTATTATTTGGGTCAACTGGTCAAAAGTTATAGTTTGTCAAATAGGACTACCCGAAATTATGAACAATATGCAAATTTACAACAAAGGTAACTAACCAACTTTGAGGGGTTTGAAACCTAGTCAAACGGATCCAAAATGACTTGAAACTTGGAACATAGGTTCTCTAATATGCATATTAAATGTTCTCAAAGTGGTGAGCCATGAAACATAACTATGTAAAATATATTCAAAGGCAAACATGCCCTCCTGTCAATCTTTGACACTTAGGCAGAAAATGCAAAATGACACTAGCTCAAAGCAAGACTTGGCTGGATGGTTTGAAATGTCAATTTATCATTAAAAAACATATGGATAGGCTGAATGAAGGGTGTTAGAAAAATGAAACACCATTTAGGCATTAAAACAATAGCCGGGTACATAAGCCTAAAAAGCATTCATAAGGGCTCAAAACAACTCAAAAATTGGAATAGGCGCTCAAAATGGGAATGCAATTTTTAGCACCAATAGGTTAAAGATGATGACAAAGATAACATAGTAGGAGGAGATGCAAAAAAAAAAAAAGATGACAAGGCAATAGCTAAGCCTGAGCAGAAAATAGAACAGAGTGTGCATGACACATGATTACCGAGTGTCAGTCCTCCCCATGAAACAACCAAAACAGCTAAAACTATAATTGTAAAGGATGTATTTGATCCATCATCTCATAACATCAATCCTCTTAACATATAAGACTTGAAGAAGATATTAGATCAGTCTACATTGCAAGCCAAATTATGTCACAATCTAGTTTTGGTGAGTGTAGACGAACTACAAAAGGCAGTAACTGAAGTCACAAGGGAAAAGGTGATTCCACAAGAACCACCTTCTTTCATCCCTTCAGTTACTAATTTGAAATCTTTGGTTCAAATGCTAGAAATTACATCTACCAAGATTGGAACAATTGATAAGGTTGTTACTATTGAGAAGAAAGCAAAAGAAAAAGACACCACTACAGAATAGAAGGAAATAGGACAAATAGATTCATCTGTACCTACAGCACAAGATCAAGGTGCAAACCAAGTCATAGTGATAGACCAAGGCAAGCTTGAAGAGATAGAATCAAAGGTGAATGAACAAGTTTCCATCCAAACACTAGTAGCCTTACTAGCATCTGGCACTCCTTCCACACAAACTCTTAAGAAACCTAGCATAGATACTACTACATTGCAAATCTAAGTGCCAAGCCCAAGCTCATCAAAGGTTGAAAAGGTAATACATTATGGAGAGATAAGCCTTGATGAAGAATTTTTTTTTTGAAAGTATGATTATGATACTATGAAATTGGAACAAACAGGTATTTTACAACAAGCCATAGAAAGGAAAAAGCATCAAGAAATGCTTAGGAGAGAATATAGGCAGAAGCAAGCACTTCAAGATAGTAAGGACATCTTCTAGATGCATTTAGTCTACCAACTCCTAAAGAGACCAAGCCACTAATAAAACAACAAGACACTAATAAAACAACTAATAGATATAGTGGAGAAGGTTAGTAATGAAGACCTTGATACAAATGAAAAACTTTTAGAATGGTTAGGAAAGAAGTTCCAAGATAGAGTAAATGAGAAAATATCAGGTTATATAACACTAACTCAAGTTGCGTTGGTAACTAAGGTTGAGGATGTGAAGAAGGTACTTGAGAATATATTCTCATTATACACAAAACTATGCAATCCTACACTCTTCACCCAAGAGACTAGAAGTCACATTCTAAGCCTGGAAAGTCAAATATCTACATGAGGTGCAAGACTACCTACAAATCTAGCTCAGAGTGAGAAGCATTTAGGACATTGCTTTAGATACAAAGTCAGCCAGCTATCTTAATAGTAGATGAGGCTAACATTAGAGCCAAGTTGACAAGCATACAAGCTACAATCACCCTACACATGGATATATTGTACAAGGAGCTAGGCTATGTTGAAATTTTGCTAAATAAAGACCCCAATCTTTCTACTTTAGATGGTCTAGTACACCTTGATGTCAATCTTGCAATCCAAATAAAGTCATTGGATGTTGCATATGATAGTTGGGATGCATCCCTCAAGATAATAATGGTTGTCCATAAATCTTTTCTAGACAAACACACCATGGGTGTATAGCCCATTTAACATAAGTGTTAAAAAGGGGGAGAGAAATAAGAAAGGGGGAGCATATCTCAATAGGGAAATATATCATTGGGGAGATAGATATATTTTTGGGGGAGAAATTGAGAGAAATAGAGAAAAAAGGGAGAATGAAACAAGAACAAAATAGAGCATGAAGTCAAAGTGCATCAGCAAAGACACATTTACTCAGAGGGATTACAGAATTTTGGTTACAAATCAAACAGACTGACTTAGGGGGAGTTATCAAATTTTGAGGTATCTAAGTTATTACACAAGTTTGAAATTTTGAACTTTTTTATATAAGTCAAGTCATGGATATGTTATGCTCAAGAGATTAAGACTTATAATGTATGTTTTTGACACTCATGTCAAAGGGGGAAGACTGTTGATCTCATATCGATTTTGACAAGTGAGTGTCAACACACTTAAGTTACTTACTCAGTTCATGCCAAACTAGTAACACATGCCAAGCACAACATGTAAATATTAGACCATGCTAAGTTGTAATGAGTATTGAGTCACTCATATGCCAAGTCACTCAAGTGCTAAGTAAATTGTATATGCTAAGTAACACAAAATCTGAGTAGATAGACTACGTTGAGTGATTCAAGAATCGAGTAAATAGTGGATGTCAAGCAATGCACGTGTCAAGTCACAACATATAGAATAGTGCATGTCGAGTATCAGAGACTTCATATGCCAAGTAAGATAGTTTTGACATATTTGTTTGTAATGGCACAAACAACTATGTAAACCATTTTTGAAGTTGACTTTAGATTATATTTTGATATTTTGGAGATAAGGACGAATCTCTATTTGGATTCCCTATGCAATTACATGCAGCCAATCAGAAAGTGGGAAGGATTAAGTGGCAAAATGGATGAATTTTAGTTTTACATTCATACCTAACCCTAAGCCACCAAAGTCTTCTTAAGGAGGATGAAACCCTAAAATTTTAGAGAGAGTGGAAATGAATTGAAGGATCAAAGAGAATTATTTGCATGCAAAAATAGAGCATTCATGGTGACTTAGAAGAAAGAGTGACTTGCAGAAACAATTAGAGAATAAAAGAGGATAAAGGGAACGATACAACATTGAGACATCTGATTGAGAAGGATCAAGATTACATTGTTTAGAGGTAATCTATTATCAAGCAAGCAAGTGCCAATAGCAAGATCTATGCTAAGATATTTTAACAGGTGATTTTAGTTAAATCTCTTGAGTAGAGTATTCCTAACAAGCTTTATGAAATATTTTAATAGGGTGTTTACTTAGTTATAAGTTAAAAGTCCTTTAACTAGGCATACTTCTAACACAGTGTTGAAATCTTCTAACAAGGTGAGACCTAATGGTCTTTGCAAGCCTTTAACAAGGCAGACCTTTCACAAGGTAAATCATGTTTCATGATCAAAACATTGTAACCTTCATTGGATCCACTTTATTGCTACAATAGTGAATATTTTTGGGTTTCATCCCCACCCTAGTTTTACCTTCTTGTGTGTGAATTCTTGCATGTTTACATAATTTAGATATATATGCTTTACATTGTATTTTAGTTTTATCATTGAATATATAAGATGAATATATGGTGAACCCCCCCCCCACTATAATTTCATCTTTCCTATTGTAATTCCAACACATTTGATGCAATACACTATTTCTCCTCTCTCTTTTTTCTTAGGGTAATCACCCTTAGTTTACCTCTAAGATATTCATGAGCATCTTTAGGTAAGGCTTTAGTGAATATGTCTAAAATTTGTTCTTTGGTGTGCACATATTTTAACTTCACTTCTTTGTCTTCAACTAGTTATTTCAAGTAGTGATACTTGATAGCAATGGTCTTTGTTTTTGTGTGCATCACTAGATTCTTTGATATGTTGATAGCACTTGTATTATCACAATAGATAACCACTAGATATGTAATTTCTTCTTTCATTCCTTTCAAAAATTGCTTGATCCACATAATATTTGAGTAGTTCACTATAGCATCCACATACTTGGCCTCAATTGTTGATTGGGAAATATAATTTTCTTTCTTTCTTGTCCATGATACAAATATCTTTCCTAGAAATAATGCACCTCCACAAGTTCTTTTTATATCATCAATATTTCTTGCCCAATCAAAGCCAGTGAATACCTTCAGTTCAAATCTATCACTTCTTTTGTAAGAAAATCCATATTCTTATGTCCATTTTAGATATCTCAATATCATTTTCACTACCATCATATGACTCTCCTTAAAATTTTCTTAAAATATAGAAGTTATCCCAATAGTTAATGTAATTCTAGCTTTTCTATGAACAACATATCACAATTTTCCAATCATGGACCTATATAGTTGTTGGAAATATAAAAGGAGCAACTAAGAGGGAAGGGGTGAATTAGTTACCACTAAACTAAATCCTAGATCCCTTAGATGTGAATACAAATCAAACTTTGATTAAACTATATTCTAATGTAACTCAGCAAACACACATGCACTCGATTTACACTAGCAAATGTTATAACTTAGGAAATATTGAAATAACTTGGTAATTGCTTAACATGAAAATTTTAAATATATTATATGTGATTAATCTTACTTAAATTAGTTTCATACCCATAAAAGAAATATCATGAACAAAATTAACACCCTATTAGAGGATTTAATCACCCTATTAGGAGTGGCCTTGTTAGAGGTCTTTTGACACTTCAACCTAGAAATGTGACCTTGTTAGAGGATTTACAAATAGTTATTAAGCCAACTTGGTTAAGAGATTTAGATCACTACTACAATGGTTAGAAAGTAACAATGAGATGACCTAATTTTTTATGCAACTAAATTGCTCATTAGAGATCTCAATTCTAGCTTGTATACTTGATCCTTCCTAATTGAATCTATCTTTGTAGCTCAACAAGGATATTCTTCTTATCCTTCCAATTTACTTCCTCTAAGCATCATCAAATATTCTATTATGTTCCACATGTTCAATCCTCAACTTGACTATGTGTGTGTGTGTGTGTGTGTGTGTGTGTATCTTGCACATTGTCATGTCGACTTGAATACAACTTAGAATAATTAATATTCATCCCCTCATTTGGCTAGAACCAACAAATAATTCAATTGAACTCAATATGCCAAAACAAAACAAAATCCATCTTTAGCCGACCCTACTCAATAGATACTAACACAAAATGATTTTTCTGTGTTAACCAAGTGAACTTGGTTAACACTACATATTCAAAAAAATCTTTTGGTAACCAAGTGAGCTTGGTTAGCACTGGTTCCAGACAACATTTTTTTCATTAGCCGAGTGAACTTGATAGACATAGTTTTATGAACTTAGCAAACTCTAGAATGCTTGGCAGATACAAGAAACTATATTCAACACTTGACTGAGCTTGACATACACTGACTATAAATGATATGACATTTGGTGTAACATCAAAGACAATACATAATTAATCAATTTTTTTCAACAATCTCCCTCTTTGGAATTGATGGCAACACAACACATCATTATATAATTTTAGAGCAAGAATAAAGTAAGAAGCATGTCATTCTAATTCTCATCCATGAGAACTCCCTCTATCAATGTGAACTCCCTCTACCTTCAAACTTTCTTTCTTTGATATTAGACCAAGTTCTCCCTCTTTGGCATCTCTGGAAATATATACTATCCATTATAACTCTCTATTCATTCTATTAGCTATACCATTTTGTTAAGGTGTACCAGGGATTGATAATTGTCTCTTAATTCCATTTTTTAGAACAAATAGAATAAATTACTTATCACCATTATAACTCTCTATTCCAATAGGTTCATAAAGGTTTGTATGAACCAACTCCAAGACTTCTTCTAAATGATATTTTTTGCTTTTGAAACTAGTCTTTCCCATCTTACCAATTTGACAACTTTTGCATAAACCCATATTAGGTTTCCTTAGACTAGGAATGCCTCTTGCTCTTCTTTTTTTCTTATCTTGACTAGATTATCAAATTGTGATATGAATATCAGGATTTAACTGTGTGATTTTGAGTCAAACTCGATGACCCATGTTTCATGAGTAGTGATTCAACATGAATCCATCTCTCATGAGAATAAATGGAACACTTAGCACTCATTGGATCTAGGTGATGCTCACAGGGGTGAAGCACCGGGACTTCTCGGGAGGTCACCCATCCCAGTACTACTCCAGCTTGAGCACGCTTAACTGCAGAGTTTCCTCCATAGTTAAACCCAAAGCTTGCAACCCCATTTGCAAAACCTTCACCAAGTGTTGTGCCTTATGAACCATTCATTAGAAAGCCCCTTAAGCTCATCATTGATAAGTAGGAGATAATTCTCATGAGTGCTAAGTGTTCCATTTATTCTCATGAGAGATGGATTCATGTTGAATCACTACTCATGAAACATGGGTCATCGAGTTTGACTCAAAATCACATAGTTAAATCCTGATATTCATATCACAATTTGACTAGCTGTGGAAATTATCTCCTACTTATCAATGATGAGCTTAAGGGGCTTTCTAATGAATGGTTCATAAGGCACAACACTTGGTGAAGGTTTTGCAAATGAGGTTGCAAGCTTTGGGTTTAACTATGGAGGAAACTCTGCAGTTAAGCGCGCTCAGGCTGGAGTAGTACTGGGATGGGTGACCTCCCAAGAAGTCCCGGTGCTTCACCCCTGTGAGCATCACCTAGATCAAATGAGTGCTAAGTGTTCCATTTATTCTCATGAGAGATGGATTCATGTTGAATCACTACTCATGAAACATGGGTCATCGAGTTTGACTCAAAATCACACAGTTAAATCCTGATATTCATATCACAATTTGACTAGCTGTGGAAATTATCTCCTACTTATCAATGATGAGCTTAAGGGGCTTTCTAATGAATGGTTCATAAGGAACAAAACTTGGTGAAGGTTTTGCAAATGGGGTTGCGAGCTTTGGGTTTAACTATGGAGGAAACTCTGCAGTTAAGCGCGCTCAGGCTGGAGTAGTACTGGGATGGGTGACCTCTCGGGAAGTCCCGGTGCTTCACCCCTGTGAGCATCACCTAGATCTAATGAGTGCTAAGTGTTCCAATTAATTCTCATGAGAGATGGATTCATGTTGAATCACTACTCATGAAACATGGGTCATCGAGTTTGACTCAAAATCACACAGTTAAATCCTGATATTCATATCACAATTTGACTAGCTATGGAAATTATCTCCTAGATTATCAAAGTTCACATGACATGACCTTTTATGTCATAACCATCTTTCTTCTACTTGAGCAATAAAATATGAACTTTCACTAAGATCTAGGTAGAATAGATTAACTTTTTCTTGTTTGCCAAACCCAACCAAATTTCTTTTTTCATCCAGTAGTTTGGCCTTCTCATTCATGAATTCCACCTTGAATCCAATATTATTCAATTGTGCCACACTCAATAGATTATGCTTTAGTCCTTCAACCCAATAAGAATTGTCACATCTACATTCATTGGTTAGTGAGATACAACCTTTTTTCTTTATGTAACAAGGTTCATTCTTTCCAAATCTCATACTACCACCATCATAATATTCCATGTCTTCAAATTTTTTTTTATCATCAATCATATGATGTGAGTAGCCACTATCAATTATCCATGTATCATTTTTTTCTCACATGAGATATAAGTGTCATTTTATCTCCATCATTTTTAGTTCATCTTTCACAACAATATATACCTTTTCATCATCTTCACTACTATCTGAATCTTTAGCTATAAAACTAGATTTGTTACCTTTTTCCTTGTAGTCTTTGCAATTTTTGAAATCCTTCTTGCCTTTAAACTTGTTTTGTTTTTTTCCATCTTTGTCTTCTCTATTTGCACACCTAGCAGCAATATGTCCATCTTCTTCACATGAGAAATAGATTAAAGGAATTTTACCTTTATACTTTCATTTTCCTTTGGGATACTTTCTTGCAAGTAATTCTTCATTGGCTTGAAATGTAGACTTGAGATTGCTAGAACTAGGAATATAATTATCATAGTTACATAGTTCAAATGAGTTCAACCTTCCAACTAATTATCTTGTTATTTGGATCACATATCATTTCTTGAATAGTAGACACTCTGATCTCTTCGATAGGAAGAAGGGATCTAAGTACCTTGCTTACCACTGTTACATCATCAATTGTTCCTCTAGAGGCTTTGATAGCACTGACTTTGGATTTGATTCTTTCAACATACTTTGTAATGTTTTCATCCTCTCTCATTTTCATTTGATCAAACTAGCCTCTCAAGCTTTCTACCTTGGCTCTTTTTACATTATCCTCACCTCCACACACACACACAAACACACACACACACACACACACATATATATATCCTTTACTTTGGTCCACATTTCATGAGTAGTAGCATATCCTTTGACTTCATCAAATTCAACATAGTTAAGAGCTAATGCTATGTCAATCATCATGATATTATGATTTTTCTTTTTCAGTAATTTCTTCTACATACATTGTTCTAGTAGGAGCCTTATAAGTAGTGATTAAGTATTTTAAACTTGAATCACTGATGGTTTCCATATGCAGTTTCATAAGTTCCTACCATGCTACAAAGTTGTCTCTATTCAAATTTGGGATCTCCCTTCTATAAGACATCCTAATCTTTAGCATAGGTCCTTGAAACCTTTTCTACAAGCACCAAGAAGCTCTGATACCAATAGTTGGAAATTTAAGAGGAGTAACTAATAGAGGAGGCATGAATTAGTTACCACTAAAATGAATCATGAATCCCTTAGATGTTAATACAAATAAAACTCTAATTAAGCTATAATCCGTTGTAACTAGGCAAGCACACATGCACTCGGTTTACACTAACAAATGTTGTAACTCGATAAACACATAAATAACTTGGTAACTACTTAACATGAAAATCTTTAGGATATTATTTGTGATTAATCTTACTTAACTTAGTTTCATACACATAAAATAAATAGCATGAACACAATTGACACCAAGATTTAACATGGAAACTCAATTTGGGAGAAACCACCAATTGCAACTAGTTACTAATTTTCACTCTTTTGAAGTGAACCCTATTAGGATCCAACCCTATTAAAGGTTATAAAACACACTATTAGGTGTGATCCTATTAGAGGATTAGATCACCCTATTAGGAGTGGCCCTATTAGAGATATTTTAACACTTCAGTCTAGAAATACCACCTTGTTAGAGGATTTGCAAATAGTTGTTAAGCCAACTTGGTTAAAAAATTTAGATCACTACTATAATGGTTAGAAAGTAACAATGAGATGACCTGATTTCTAATGCAATTGAATTTCTGATTACAGATCTCAATTCTAGCTTGTATACTTGATCCTTCCTGATCAAATGTATCTTTGTAGCTCAAAAAAGATATTTTGCTTATCCTTCCAATTTTCTTCCTCTAAGAATCATCAAATCTTCTATTATGTTCCACACATTCAATACTCAACTTGACCATATATATATATATATATATATATATATATATATATATATATATATATATATATATATATATATGTCTTACACATTGTCAAGTCGGCTTGAATACAACTTAGAATAATTAATATTTATCTCCTCAATTGGCTAGAACCAACAAATAATTCAATTGAACTCAATATGGCAAAATAAGAAAATCCTTTGTTAGTTGACCTTGCTTGGTAGATACTAACACAAAATGATTTTCTTGTGTTAACCAAGTGAACTTAGTTAACACTACATATTTGCAAAGTTCCTTTGCTAACCAAGTGAGCTCAGTTAACACTAGTTTCATACAACATTTTCTTCATTAACCAAGTGATGATTAACACTCAACCTCTACAAGATTTCCTATGTCGACTAAGTGAACTTGGTAGACATCGTATTCTAAACTTGAAAAACTTTGGAATACTCGATAGACATAGGAAATTGTCTTGAATGCTTGAGTGAGCTTGGCATACACTAACTGGCAATGATATGACATTTTGTGTAATATCAAAGACAATACACAATTAATCAATTATTTTCAACAATAGTGTCTAGTTTACATCAACAGATTTGTCACTTTAAGATAACTTATGTCTAATAGACATAAGTGTGCTCATTGGTCTTGATTCTTCCATTCTAAAGGTTTTTAGTATCTCCTTGATATATTTGTACCAAGTAATGAAAATTTCAAAAATTCATTTGATATACTTGCAATCCCATAAAGAATTTGATTTCACCAAACATTGACATCTCAAATTCCTTCTTTATTTCATCAGAAAATTATTTACATAATTCTTCTTTTCCTCCAAATATAATGTCATCAAAAAAAAAAATTAGATAGTAGTACTTCATTGTTCCTACAAGTCTTAAAGTATAGATTATTGTTATCATTTGTCCTTTTAAAAATATATAACAAATAGTTCTATAATCTTTCATACCATGCTCTTAGAGCTTGTTTCAATCCATATAGAGATTTTTTCAATTTATATACCATATTCTTCTTGTCTAGATCCACAAATCCTTTAGGTTGTTCTATGTACACTTCTTCCTCAAGAAAACAAATAAAAAATGCAGATATGACATCCATCTAATATACCTTGAAATTCTTGTAGGATGGATATGCAAGCAGAGTTCTAACTCCTTCCAATCTTTCTATAGGAGAAAATATCTCCATAGTCAAGTCCTTCTTGAGAATATCCTTTGAATATTATTCCTGTCTTGTTCCCTGTAACTTCACCTTTCTCATTTAGCTTATTTCTAGAAACCCACTTTGTTCCAATAACATTTTTGTATTTTGGTCTTGATACAAGGGTCCAAGTGCTATTCTTCTCAATTTCTTCATTCATTGTCTATATCCATCCTTTATTGTCTAGAGCATCCTTCACTTATTTGGGATCAAATTCACAAAGTAAGAATGTGTCATCTTTGAGTTAATTTCTTGCCATAACACCAAATTATGCATCTCCAATGATTGGTTCATATTTATGATGTCTTCTTATATACTTGGCTAGAATAGGTGGCCTCCTTCTCTATCCTTCACAAGTTCAACTTGAAAAATAATCTCAAATTCATTATTTCTTTCTTGTTCAAATTTTGGTCCTAGTTCTGTATGCTCGAAATTGTCTATTTGATGGTTGGCATTGCCTATCTATGACTTGGAATCTTCTTTTCATTGCTTAGTGACCTATTACTATAATTCATCATTTCTTGTCTATTGGGACACTACAACTTGATTTGCTTTTTCATTAGGAGTCCTGGTAGCACTATCATCCACATATATGAATGTATTTTAATCATCAAGTTCTCCCTTAAATTCAATTTTTGGAATTCTTTAGAATAACTAGGGGGGTGAATCAATTATCCAATGTCTAGATGTATAAATAAAAAATTTCACAACTTAGTGAACCCATATCTATAAAACATTTTCATCATGCATTTATCCATTAGATTATGCAATCACTTAAACTTGTGGGTCACTATCAAATCAATTTGTAGAAATGTAAATATGAAACATAACAGATTAAATAACATATTTGACATAATGATTTAACATGGAAAACCAATTTGGTAAAAACCACCAGTAACATGCTACTCATTCTCACTCTTCTGAAGTGATGCCCTGTGAAAGGCCAACCCAATTAAAGGTCACAATGCACACTATTAAATGTGACCTGGTTAAAAGATTGCAATCACCCTATTAGGAGTGAGCCTTATTAGAGGACTTTATATTATTTACTTGGAATGTCACCTATTTAAAAGATTTACAAATGATTGTTAGGTCAACCTTAATCCAAAGGATTTACCCTAGACTTATACAATGATTAAAGAGTAACAGTAAGGTGTGATCTAATAATAACTTACATCTCCATTTTTAGATTAAAGATCTTTGTTTTAGTCCTCCATTCTACTTGGCTTTCATACACATCAACTCTTATAGCTTATTCACCCTTCAAGAATCCATATTCTTAAGCCTTCTTGCTTTTCTTGCCAATGCATTTTCTTCTCTTAGGTCACAGAATGAAGAAAGTACCCTAGACTCCTTGTCTTCCTTAAGTTCTCACACATGACAACCCTTGCTTCTGACCATCCATATCTATAAATAGAGAATTAAGATATTTTTCATTCATCCTCTATCATTCATTTTAGGGTTATGTTGGATTAGGTAGGATTCAATGAATCTACCCCTCATTTCATTTCATTTCCTTTTAGAAACTTCTCCTTCAATTGCCTTTGAATTGACCTCAAAATAGTTCATCTTGAATTCTATGCCACTAGCTCATCAAGCTTATCTTTCACATAGTTCACACAATCCAAGAAATGAAACTTGTTAGCTCAGATTCATTAAATTCTTGATCTTTCTCATAATGCTAACACTCAACATTAATTGGCTTCTAACACTCGGCACAAACTACATTTCTCAGCATCCTCTATTAAATCAATCAGTACAAACTAAAGTTTATTGGTGCTTGGCATCAACTAAACTTTACTTTTCTTACACTATTTTACTCAGCTTACACTAAAATTAACTTTTCTCAGCTCCAACTAATTTTCTTCTTAGCTTGCACTAACTTTTCTAGGCACCCACTATGTAGAATGTCAAGATTGGAATAAAAACTTCATTTAACTTATTCTTTTGAACTCAATTAGTGTAACCAACCTTTGCAACCTTAAGTGGATTATCAATGCATTATAATATCATTGTCTTAATTGATTCTTGTACTCCTTTTCATATCATAACTCAACCTTTCCTCTAGGTACTATTGTTACATCATTTGATCAAATCCTCTTCATCAATAAACTAAATGATAGTACTTAAATCACATAAGAAATTATCTTATGAGCAACTAGTAGGTTTGATATTAGTGACAAAATAATGATTGAAATACATTTATCATACTCGTATCAATCTGGTTTCAACAATCTCCCTCTTTGGCATTGATGGAAAACCAAACTGACCAGACTTAATCAATGAAACCAACAAAATACCAAAAAAAATCCTTATATTGAAATCTCTCCCTCTATTAGCAACTTTCATCTTCTAAATAAGTTACAAAATTCTATTCTAATCAATAGAAAATCAATCAACTCATCCTTATGACTCCCTCTTGATCACTTCTTATATCTCCCTCAACATTATCTCTCTCTTACTAGGTAGATGTAATTAGCAGGTACACTTTCTCCCTCAGCAATCAAGATTTTTCCTTTAACAAGATTAGATGGATTAGGATTTCTCCATCTCTCTCAGTACACTTTTTCCCTCTTTGACAAAAATGCCAAAGACTTGTCATCTTCATATGTAGATATGAATATTTTAGTTTCTCTCTTTGTTGCCTTGCCTGTGATTGATTTATAGCTCTAGCTCTTTGATTACTTTAGATATCTCCAAAAGTGAGATCCACTACATCAATGTAAAACATATGTCAATCAACTTTTTTGATACAAGGAACTCCTCAGCTTCTTAGATAGCTTTTGATAGGGGCATTACCCCTTGTTTACCTCTTACATACTCATGAGCATCTTTAAGTAATGATTTTGTGATGATATCATCTATTTTCTCTTTTGTGTTAACATATTCCATCTTCACCTCTTTACCTTGAACTAATTTTCCAAAGTAATGATACTTGATAACAATTTTCTTAGTCTTTATATACATCATGGTATTCTTTGATATATTTATAGCACTTGTATTATCACAATAAAGTATCACAAGTTCAATGATTTCCTCCTTCATAGCTTTAAGTAGTTGTTTGATCCATACAATGTTTGTACAATTTACCACAGTAGCAATGTATTCATCTTCAATAGAAGATTGAGAAATGGAATTTTATTTCTTGCTAGTCCATATAACCAGCCTTTTTCATAATAAAAATGCTCCTACACTGGTGCTCTTTCTGTCATCAATATTTCCAACCCAATCAGCATCAGTATAGGCACTCAATTCATATTTCTCATTTTTCTTTTAGTATAGACCATAGTATTTTTTTTCTTTTAGATATGTCATTGTTCTCTTAAAATTCATCAAATGATTCTCCCTAGGATTAGCAGAGAATCTTTCAACTATCCTTATAGATAATGCAATATCAAGTATGCTATGTACTACATATTGTAATTTGTAATATGGGTGTGCTTACTAGTTTGTGATCTTCTAATCCAAAATTTTGTAATATCTCCTTAACATACTTTGACTAAGTGCTATATATACCATATTTCATCTAATATACTTGTAAATCCACCAAGAACTTGATCTCTCCAAACATAGACATCTCAAATTCTTGCTTCATTTCATTTGCAAAAGCCTTACATAAAGTATCTTGACCTCCAAATATGATATCATCAATAAAAATTTTAGATGACAAAATACCTTTGCCTTTCTATGTCTTCAAGTATAGCTTTTTTTTATCATCAATCCTCTCAAATCCAATCTTCATAAGATAATTATGAAGCCTCTCATACCATGTTCTTGGTGCTTGCTTCAAATCATATAAAGCTCTATATAGTCTACATAGCATATTTTTTTGTTACCATCAACAAATCCTTTTAGCTATTCTATATAAACCTCTTCCTCCAATATAGCATTCAAAAATGCAGACTTAACATCCATTTGATAAACTTTGAAACCTTTCTATGAAAAATAAGCAAGCAAAGTTCTTACTCTTTCCAGTCTTGCAATAAAAGAAAGTGTTTCTCTATAGTCAATCCCTTCTTCTTGTGCATATCATTTAAAAACTAATCTTATTGTGTTCTTTATGACTTCACCATTTTTATCTAACTTGTTTTTGTATACCCACTTGGTACCAATCACATTTTTGTCTTCTAGTCTAGAAACTAGAGTCCATGTCTTATTTTTCTCAATTTGTTTAAACTCGTCTTCCATGGCTTTACTCCAATCCATATCTTCTAAGGCATCTTTCACTATTTTGGGTTCTTTCATGCTTAGCAAACATGTATCATTTCTCAAATTTTTCTTTGTCATTGGTCTAGCAATTTGTGCAATAGGATGATCTCTTAACATACTTAGACAATCTTGGTTCAACTCTAGCTTCTACATTTGATCTCTTAACTTTTGAATCAATATGTACTTCTCTATTAGATAGTTCAACATCTCTTTCATGTACACTAATTTTAGAATTAGAATGTGCCTCAACTTCATTCTATAACTTAGCACCTGAATGTAGCTTGGTTCCTAAATGCAAATTAGCATTCATAGTATGTGACTTGACAATCACTAACACTTGTTGTTAGTTTGGAACTTGGTTTATAACATCTTCATCAATGGGCATACCTTCATAAAAGTATACAAATGATTTTT
Organism: Cupressus sempervirens; assembly: GCA_028749045.1. Lineage (NCBI taxonomy): Eukaryota > Viridiplantae > Streptophyta > Pinopsida > Cupressales > Cupressaceae > Cupressus > Cupressus sempervirens. The sequence continues at coordinate 251,727,607 of CM053785.1, read as the reverse complement.
ATTTTTTTGGTTCCTTCATAGGTTCAACCTCATATACATCTATATATTCATAAAATTTCACATTTGCACTTTCCACAACTTTTTTAGTGTTAATATTTAAACTCTTATAATCTTTACTTCTTGTGGAATAACCAAGAAATATGCCTTCTTCACTTTTTTCATCTAGTTTACCATTCCTAAAATCTTTGAGAATATAGCATTTTCTTTCAAATACCTTAAAATATTTTACATTGGGTGAGTAACCATACCATAGTTCAAAAGATGTTGAATGAGTACATTTCTTGACTTGTACATGATTCAAGGTATAGATAGTTGTATTTACAACTTCTCTCCACTATTTCAAAGTAACATTCTTCTCCATCATGAGTGTTCTAGCACAGTCCATTATAGACCTGTTCCTCCTTTCAGCAATTCCATTTTGTGGAGGGGTTCTAGGAGAAAATATTTGTCTTTTGATTCCTTTTCCATTAAAAAACATCTCAAACTGATTTGATGTAAATTCTCCTCCTTTGTCAAATCTCAAAAAATTTAGGCTTTTACCTATTTGTTTTTCAACTCTTACTAAGTACCACTTAAACATTTGGAAAGCATCATATTTCTATTTCAAAAACATAACTGTCATCATTCTAGAATAATCATCAACAAGTAGCATAATGTACTCATCTCCTTTATAGATTTTCACTTCAATTGGTCCACACAAGTTAGTATGAACAATCTATAGTATTCCTTTAGAGGTATGAGTCATACTCTTAAAACTTGACTTTTTCATTTTTTTAAACTGACATTATTTGCAAATTATATTGTCAAGTTTCTACAACTTAGGCAAACCTGTGACTCTTTTTATGTTACTGATACTAACCAAGTTATCAAAATTAAAATAACATATCCTCTTGTGCCCATAGCCATACACCATCAAATTCTACAACTAAACAAGTAGCATCCTCTATATCAAGGTAGAATATATTATCTCTAGTTTGATCACATTTTCCAATCATTTTCCCATCAGTATCATATATCTTAGCAATTTTTTTCTCAAACTCAACCTTACAACCAAAATTATTTAGTTGTGACACACTCAACAAGTTATAGTTAAGTCCTTCAACATAATAAGCATTGTCACATAAAATATTTTCTGTGAGCTTGATAGAACCTTTTCTTTTTATCAGACATGGTGCACAATTACCAAATCTTACATCATTTCCATCATAATAATTCAAGGTAATAAACTTACTTTTATCTCCAGTCATGTGATGTGAATACCCACTATCAATGATCCATCTATCATTCTTGTTCACATAAGACACTAGTGTAGTTGCCTCATCCTCATCAGATTCATCCTTCACTTTAACATACACCACTTCATCATCATGATCATCAAATCCATCTTTTGTCTCCCCTTCAGCAATGTAGCAAGACTTCTTACCTTTGTCTTTGTAGTCTTTGTTTTCTTCATCTCTTCTACTTTTGTACTTGTCACCACCTCTGTAATTCTTCTTCTCTAGACATCTAGCGATAATATGACCAACCTCATTGCAATTAAAACACATGATAGGTAAATTACCTTTAAACTTTTCTTTACCTCTAAGAAATCTCCTTGCTAATAGTGGATCAAGTTGATCTACATTTTCCTCATTTGTATCACTATCACTGGACATATACTTTTCCTTTTTCTTCTTCTTCTTCTCATTAGTTCCTTTAATGATATCTTATCTTTGAAAGAAAATTCAATATTTTTAGGTTTGTAATTATAAAAGTTAGATAGCTCAAAAGTTGTGAGCATATCTACCAGACTTTCAAGAGTTAGATCATTCCCTAGCATATATCTCAATACTTGCATTGTAGAAACTCTAATAGCATAAATAGGTAGCAGTGTTCTCAAAACTTTACTTAGTATAGTATCATCATATATTTTACTAGTAGCTCCTCTTATTGCATTAACAACATCTTTTATTCTAGAGTGATATTGAGCAATATTCTCACCTTCTTGCATTCTCATATCATTGAACTTACCTCTAAGACTTTCAGCTTTGGCTCTTAGAACATTTTTGTCACCTCCATAGATGGTGTATAGAGCACTGTCACAATCCTTGGTATCATCAAACTTGGCATAACTCAATGCAGTGGCAATCTCCAACATTGTGTAGTTGTGTTCTTTCTTCTTTTTAAGATTAGCATGCTCAACAAAAATGGTAGATTGTGCATGATATCCAAGACCTCCTAGGTATAGCTTCATTAGACTTTTTCATTCAAGACAGTTATCTCTATTAAGCTTGGGTACTTTTTTTTTGACATCTTGATCTTTTTGCTTCAAGTACCTTCAAACTAGTCCTCTGAAGTAGATGGCTCTGATACCAATTGTTGGAATTCTTTAGAATAATTGAGAGGTGGGGTGAATCAATTATCCAAGGTCTAGATGTACAAAAAAAACTTTTCATAACTTAGTGAACTTATATCCATAAAACATTTTCATCATGCATTCATCCATTAGATTATGCAATTATTAGTGTAAATAATTATTATTTACACTTTACTTAAGTATACGTAGGATAAATGTATTATTTTATCATTTATTAGGTTAGACACCTAGGAGTTTGTATACTCATTTGAGTTGTCAGGTTGACAACACTGGAGTAAGAAACTCTGATTTAGCAAATGGTGTCTACAACACTGGAGTTTGCATAAATAACTGAGTCATCAAGTAGACAACATAGTTTTTCACACTATTATTTTAGCACATGGTGTCTACAACATAATTGTACATGCTACACCTTTGTAGGCTTATCCTCTCATCATCACACTTACTCCTATGCTTAATGGAGGATAATCCACACTTGGTGGACATGTGCCTGGTTGTAAGATTTATCATATTGCTAACTCCTAGGTATTCTAGATGCATCATAGAGGCCTTTATATATAGGCTCCTCTAATGCACTAAACAATTAATTGAATATCATATTGTTATTCTGATCATACTATATTCATCTATTTGTGCTAGTGATTGTGCTTCTTAGTCTTGGGTGAATTTTTCCCTAAGGAAAATTCTTACATGCCTTACAATCACTCATGTGAAACTAAGCTAGAAGATCAAGAGCATATTTGGATTGTGATAGTGTGACCCCTAATAAGGACTAATGTATCTCAATACCAAGGAAATGGTGTAATAGACCCAAGTCTTTCATCGAAAACTGATCCTGCAAAGTAGCCTTAACATTGTTGATGATAGGTGTAGTATTCCCTGTAATGATCAAGTCATCCACATAAACTACAAGGAGAAAATATGAATCATCCCTTTGAAGAATGTAGACATTCATATTATAATGGCATCTAGTGAAGCCTTTGGAGAGAAGGAAGGAATCCATCTTGACATACCAAGCTCTAGGAGCTTGTTTAAGTCCATAGATAGACTTCTTCAATTTGCAAACCAAGGTAGCATCTTGTATGAATCTCTATGGATTTTCCATATATATCTCCTCATATAGATCACCATTCAAAAATATTCCTTTTACATCTATCTGATGAATAGCCCATCTCTTAACCATTGCAATAGCTATTGTCAAATGAATGGAAATCATCTTTGCCACTGGTGCAAAGGTCTCAATGTAATCAATGTTTGGTACTTGAGAAAAACCTTTTGCAACAAGTTGAGCCTTATGTTTATCCACACTTCCATCCACTATGAATTTGGTCTGATAGATCCACTTACACAGAACCAATTTTTTTCCCTTAGGAAGAGAGACTAAGTCACATGTATCATTTCTCATAAGTGGGTTATATTCTTCCTCCATTGCTCTTATCCCATTATATAATACCTAATACTTATTTGAATGATTGTGGATATGAAGCTACTGCAATATAAGCATGTGGGAGTGAATTTTTTTGTGATCTTGTCCTCCTTGTATGAAAAGGATTTCCTGCCAATGGTCCTACAACATCCAATGTCTACTTGGCCCATCTAGGTTTGAAAGAATATGTAGTAGGAGTATCCTCAACTTTAACTAGTTGATGCCTTTGTGATGGTCAAGGATGCACATTTGCCAAGTCACTATTTTCACTATCACTTTCTTTAATGAAGGAGGAAGAAGGAGGAGTTGAAGAAGAAAATCTTGGACAACTTTCTTCAAAATGAACACTCCTCTCATAGAATATATCATGTCTCTCTGGATCCATTAACTTGTATTCTTTATGTGAGTCTACATATCCAACAAAAATGCAAGGTTTGTTTTGTGCTTCCAATGCCTTGCATTTCTATGGATGTATTCTTGCACATGTTGGACAATCAAAGACTCTAAAGTTCTTAACCATAGGTTTCCTTCCTCTCCATTCTTCAAAAGGAGTTACATCATCAAAAGCTTTGTGAGGACTTCTATTCTAGATATAGTTAGCATAATTCATCACTTCTGCCCAAAAGAATTGACCAAGAGACTTATTTTTTAGCATGCAAGTGATCATCTCTTTGAGAGTTATATTTTTCCTTTCAGCAACACCATTTTGTTGTGGCATAAATGGTAGTGAATGCTGAAGGTCAATACCCTCTTGAGTGAAAAAGTATATTAGTCTTGTGTTCACATACTCCCCCCCATTATCTATTCAAAGAACTTTGATGACTTTTCCTGACTACTTTTCCACTTGAGCCTTGAAGCTGAGAAATTTTTCATACACCTCACTCTTGTGAACCATGAAGAAAACCCAAGTAAAGAAAGAGTAGTCATCTATGAAGGTGAGTGCATAGCAAGACTTTCTAAATGATGGCACGAGAAATGGTCCTGCCACATCACTACAAACCAATTCAAGAGCACATTGTGCTCTCCAAGACTTCCCCATTTCATACATTTTTTTTGGATGTTTTCCAAGTGATCAACCTAAACAAACACCTTTGAAAACCTATACTTGAGGTAGAACATTGACCATTTTCTTGCTACTAAGCTATTGAAGATATCTATAGTTGAGATGTCCAAATCTCTCATGCCCCAATTTATGTTCTACATTTGAATGTAATAACAAGGCTTGTGCATTTGATTTTAGCACAAAGGAGGAGAAAGTGTAAAGCCTTGAATCATGATTGGCTTCACCTATTTCAATCATTGAGTCATCCTTATTTCTTTTCACTACCACTAAATCTAGAAGAAAATCCACTTTACTTCCACCTCCATAGTGAGTCATTTGGTAGCCTATAAGAAGATTAGAGGTAAGGTTAGGAACATATAGAATATCCTTGAATGTTCCATTATTCATCTCAACTTAACCTTTACCTTCAAATTCCACCTTAGTATCACCACCTACAAAGATGTGTGATACCTCAAAATGTGTCATAGAAGAAAAATCTTGTTTTGATGCACCCATATGATGTGTGGCACCTGAATCAATGATCCATTCTCCCTAACTAACAATGTTTGTGAGTAAAGCATGCCCTTTTCCCTTAGACTATGAGGATGAATTTCCTTTTTCCTTATAAGCATTAGGCACTAGAACATTGTGTTTCTTCATGATGTGCTTCAACTCATCAATCTCCTTGTGATAACACTGATGTGCTTCATGACCCATATTTTTACAATAAGCACACTTTTTCTTCTCCTAATTAAAGTCCCCCTTCTTGTTTGTATTTGAGGAAGACTTGCGCTATTGATTTGATGTTGGTGTTGTCTTTTCTATATCCTCTTATTTGTTTTTCTTTCACTTCTCCTTCTTACCCTTTCCTTCATTTGAACTTTGACTAGATGAGTTTTGAGAACCCTCATGAATAGCCACCAATGCCTTAAACTTATATGACTTGAGAATTTCCATTGATTGCAACTTATCTTGTTCTTCTTCTAATAGTTGATAAAAATCATCAAAAGTGATTTTATTATAGGCAGCTCCTAATGTAGTCTTTGTGGTATTGTAAGAAGAAACAAAGGTGGAGTACTCAGATGGCAGCTTATTATGAATGAGATAGATCAACCTGTCATCTTTCATAGCACTATCACAATCATCTAGCTTTTTTCTTAATTCATTTACCTTAATAATAAATTCTTGTATAGAATCAAAGGTTTTGGGATCTAGGGAGACAAGCTAATCTTCAATTATATAAACATCCTCCTCAGTCACTTTACCATATAGGTTTTTGAGAGCATCCCAAGCTTCCTTGGATGTATTATAATTCATGGTCTGATAGAGGATCTTGTCTTCAACCTCTATCCTAATATCACTTAGGGATTTCTTATCTACATTTTTTCAAGTAGTATTATCACTTTTAGATACTTGATCACTTGTTGGTTTAGGAATGGAACCATCTACATATTGAGAAACTTCATTATGCATTAATTGACACCACATTTTAATAGACCATGTAGCATAGTTATGTGGTGTCAATTTTGGAAATTTAAGATTTCCCTTGATGCAAGAAATGAAAGATAATAATAGAAAAAGAGGAACACAACACCAAGAGACACCCCCCCTATTTTTGGAGTCCAAAGCTAAAACTAAGCAATGTACAACAATTTTGAAGTAATATAATGCAAAGAAAGGACCTAATTCTGAAAGTGATTTTTTTTCAATACAAGCCTATAATCTAATTATAGATCTAGAAAGTAGACAAAAAATTATGCACTTTCAAAAAAATAGAACCTAATCTAGAGTCTAGATGAGCCTGTATGAAGCACTTGAAGTTGCAAAATGCAAGATTGGATAGGATATCATCAGCAAAAATTGTAATTTTTGACAACTATATGCACCAAAACAAAGAAATAACAACACCATTAAATTTTTGAGGAAATTCTAACCAAAATTAAAAAAAAATGCACTTAATTTGGAGCCTAGATGATTAAGATATGGCCTCCTAAAGTTTGACTATCAAATCAAAAATGAATCTAGAAACGGGTTTGATTGCAAATCTATGAGGTTAAATTTGACATCCAAATGGTCATTACATTAGTTCAATTTAGCCTAGAAATAATGGTCAAACAACCATCAAATTTAGCATAGAAAAAAGATGATGTCAGCAAAATTGACCCTCCTAGGTGACATCATTACTGATGTTAGTAATGTAAAAATTATACAAATTTTATGAACTATGATGACATATTGTATGACCTTTTGTGTAGCAGTGTATGATGTTGACTATAAAATCATCAATGTGGCACTAAGTCGTCACTAAGTCACTGATCGCTAATTGGGATCCACATGTCCGAGTTAGTACTACGTAGCAATGACCTATCACTCGATGTGGTGGATAAGCTGTTTGTGCAGAGCATCTCTGTGTTTTCCATGTGGGTTGATGAGAGTGCATTGGGGCTTTGTCATTTTGTGGTTGGTTTTATAGAAGTGGTGCTAGGAGTTTATTACTGGTGACTGAGAAGAGGGTTCACCAGAATGTGTTAGCTGGAGGATGGGAGAATAGGCCAGTAGGTGCTCATAATGGTCAAAAGATAGACATAAAAACCTACAGGGGCTAGAAATATCCATGCTAGTGGGAGGGTATTTATTTGTGGGAGAGTATTTTATCACTAATGTTGGAGTTTAAAACATCGTCGAAGATGTTGTTAAAATGGCTGCTAGGGGATATTTTCAAATATCCCACATGCATGAGGTCTTAAAAAACAATGTTGTTTAAAATGAAACACCTGCAAGGTTAAAGTAAATTGAAGCTATTGGGTTCTAGCTTGCCAAGTCCACCGAGATTCTTGTGTGTAGTCGTCATGAATGAGTTGTATTCCATTCATAGTTTGCCAAAATTGTAAATGAAGGAATATTTCACTGTGTAATAGAGAATAGTCCACCTATGGGGGCCAAGATTTTGCCACCTGGTTCCTACAAAAAAATTTCTCTATAGGCCCAAAAGGCCTTAAAAAAAAATTCAAAAAATTGCTCTAAAAATTAAAATTGCAGAGAAAAATTCAGATCTAGAAAATAAATTAATAGATCTAATAAATGACCATACCATACTTGCAAATCAAGCCTTCGAGTACCGATTTGCAAAAAAATTGCCTCAATTTTGACTATCACCCAATATAGGCAAATTTATAGTATATTTTCACCGAATCGATGCTCCATACGCAATGGTGAGGTTTTCTTTGGCTCTAACAACTCTCAATATCTGCAGATACTATGGATTTGGGTCAAGGTGTCCTCAGAGAGGTGAAGCTAGATCGATCTTCAATGGCTATGAAATGTTGCCCCTATGGCTCTTATACCATGTAAAAAATTTCCTTAGGGAAAAATTCACCCAAGACCAAGAAGCACAATAACTAGCACAAACAATATGATATTCAATTCATTGTTTAGTACACTAGAGGAGCCTATATATAAAGGCCTCTATGATGCATCTAGAATGCCTAGGAGTTAGCAACATGATAAGTCTTACAACCAGGAACATGTCCACTAGGTGTGGATTATCCTTCATTAAGCACAAGAGTTAGCATGATGATGAGAGGATAAGCCTACCAAGATGTAGCACGTACAATTATGTTTTAGACACCATGTGCTAAAATAATAGTGTGAACAACTATGTTGTCTACATGATGACTTAGTTGTTTATGCAAACTCCAATATTATAGACACCATGTGCTAAATTGGAGTTGCTTACTCCAGTGTTGTCAACATGACAACTCAAATGAGTATGCAAACTCCTAGGTGTCTAACCTAATAAATAATAAATTAATACATTTATCCTAAGTAAACTTAAGTAAAGTGTAAATAATTATTATTTACACTAACAAAAATCACTTAACTTATAGGTTACTATCAAATCAATTTTCAAAAATGTAAATATGAAACATAACAGATTCAATAACACATTTGACACAATTATTTAACATGGAAACCCAATTTGGGAAAAACCACCAATAACATGCTACTCATTCTCACTCTTATGAAGTGATGCCCTGTGAAATGTCAAGCCTGTTAAAGGTTACAATGTATATTGTTAAATGTGACTTGGTTAAAGGATTTTAATCACCCTGTTAGGAGTGAGCCTTATTAGAGGACTTTAGATCATTCACTTGGAATTTCACCTAGTTAAAGTATTTACAAATGACTATTAGGTCAACCTTAATATGAAGGATTTAACCTAGACTGATACAGTGATTAGAGAGAAATAGTAAGGGTTGATCTAATAACAACTTACAACTCCATTTGTAGATTATAGATCTATGTTTTAGTCCTCCATTCTACGTGGCTTTCATATACTTTAGTTCTGATAGCTTGATCACATTTCAGGTGTCCATACTCTTAAGCCTTCTTGTTGTGTTTTCCAATTTAGTTTCTTCTCTTAGGTTACTAAATGAAGCAAATACCCTAGACTCCTTGTATTCCTTAGGTTCTCACATATGACAACCCTTACTTCTGACTAGCCATCTCTATAAATAGAGAATTAAGGTATTTTGGTGTTCATCATATATCATCAATTTTAGGGTTAGGTTAGATTAGGTAGGATTCAATGAATCTACCCCTTATTTCATTTTATTCCCTTCTAGAAACTTCTCCTTCAATCCTCTTTGAATTCACCTCAAAATGGTTCATTTTGAATTATGTGCCACTAGATCATCAAGCTTATCTTCCACACAATTAACATAATACAAGAAATCAAACTTGTTAGCTTACATTCATCAAATTCTCAATCTTTCTCATAATGCTTACGCTTGGCATTAGCTAGCTTCTAATGCTCAACACAAACTGCATTTCTCGACATCCTCTATTAAATCACCTGGCATAAACTAAAGTTTACTGGTGCTCGGCATCAACAAAACTTTACTCAACTTACACTGTTTCACTCAGCTTACACTAAAATTAACTTTTCTTAGCTCCTACAAATTTTCTGCTATGCTTGCACTAACTTTTCTTAGCACCCACTAGGCAAAATGTTAAGCTTGGCAGACAAACTTCATTTAACTTGTTCTTCTAAACTTAATTAGTGTAACCAACCTTTGCAACCTTAAGTAGATTATCAATTCACTATAATATCACTATCTTAATTGATTCTTGTACTCCTTTTCATATCATGACTCAACTTTTCCTCTAGGTGCTATTGTTACCTCATTTGATCCAATCCTCTTCATTAATCAAATCAATTATAGTACTTAAACCATATAATAAATTATCTTACGAGCAACTAGTAGGTTTGACATTAGTGAAAAAATAATGATTGAAACAACTTTATCATACTTGTATCAATTTGGTTTCAACATTCAATATCAATTCTTTCTATAGATTCATCAACTTTCACATTTGCACTTTCTACACCTTTGTTATTGTTAGAGTTTAAACACTTGCAAGCTTTGCTTTTGGTGGAATATCCTAGGAATATACCTTCATCACTTTTTGCATCAAGTTTTCCATTCCTATTATCTTTGAATACATAGCATTTTCTTCCAAATATTTTGGAATATTTCACATTAGGATTATATCCATACCATAGTTCAAAAGGTGTAGCATTTTTACCTTTCTTGACTTGTACTTTATTTAATGTATAGGCAGTAGTACTGACAATTTCTCTCCAATACTTTTGTGATACATTCTTCTCTATCATTAATGTTCTTGCATAGTCCATTATTGATCTATTTCTCTTTTCAGCTATCACATTCTAAGGAGGGTTGATTGGTGCTAACATATGTCTCTTGATTCCTCTATCATTGCAAAATATATTGAACTCAATGGAAATGAATTCACCACCTCTAGCATATCTCAAATACTTCAGACTCTTCCATATTTCTTTTTCAACTCTAGACAAATACCACTTAAATAACTAAAATGCATCAGATTTAGCTTTAAGAAACATCATAGTCCTCATCCTAGAATAGTCATCAACAAATAGAATGAAATACTTATCTCCACAATAAATTTGAACATCAATAGGTCCACAAAATTCAATATGAAACAATTCCAAAATATCACTTGATATGTATGTTTTTCTCTTGAAACTAGACTTTTTTCATTTTTCACAATTGGCATTGTTTGCACATAGCATTTTCAGGCTTCTTTAGTTTTGGAAACCCTCTTACTTTCTTCATTTTACTAATGTTCACCAAATCATCAAAATTCACATGACATAACTTTTTATTTCATAACCAAAAAAAAATTCTTGTACAAACAAACATGTCTCATTAGATAATTCTATATAGAAGAAGTTACCTCTTGTTTGATCACTAATTCCAATCTACTTAACATCAGCATCATATATCTTGGATTTTCTAAGATAGAATTCAACTCTATGTCCTAATTTTTTTAACTTTCAAACACTTAATAGATTATAGTTAAGTCCTTCCACCCAATAAACATTGTCATACTTGATTTTTTCAATCAAATGAATAGTTCTTTTACCTTTCACAACACATGGAATATCATTTCCAAATTTAACACAACCACCCTTGTATGGTCCAATGTCCTCAAATTTATTTCTATCACCAATCATATGATTAGAGAGTCCACTATTAATTATCAATATGTTACTTTTGTTCACATATGAAATTAAAGCAAGTTTCTCATCTTCATCGGTATCTTCTTTCATAGCAACATAGACAACTTTATCATCATTACTTTTAGATTTAGTGTCAATTTCTTCTTCAACAATATAACAAGATTTCTTACTTTTTTCATCCTTGTTCGTCTTGTAGCCTTGGTCATCTCTCCTTCCTTTTCACTTTCCTTCCTTTCTCTTATCCTTCTCTTCTTTGTTAGGACATCTTGCAGCTAAATGACCAACCTTGTTGCATGAAAAAAAATTATGGGTATTTTACCTTTTTATTTACCTCTGCCTATTCCAAATCTTTTTGCAATAAATGCTTCAAGTTCATCAAGCTCATCATCAAAGGTGTCACTATCGCATATTTTCTTTTTCTTTTCCTAATTACCAATTGTGACTTAAAAGCATATTCAATAGTAACAGGTGTGTAGTTATCAAAGATAGACATCTCAAAAGTAGTAAGTTTGCTAATTAAGCCTTCCAAAGTCAAAGTATTACCTAGAGTACATCCCAACTCTTGTATTGTAGAAACCCTAATGGCATATATAGGAAGTAGAGTTATCAAAACCTTGCTTATCATTTTTCCATTTTCAATCATTCTATTTGCACCTCGAGTAGAATTGAAAACTTCCTTAATTCTTGTACATTATTGTACTATGTTTTCACATTCTATCATTCTCATTTTATCAAATTTACCTCTTAGGATTTCTAATTTGGCTCTTAAAACATTTTCATCTCCTCCATATATGGTCCTCAGTTTGTCCCACATCTATTATTTACTATCACAATCTTTTATATCATCAAACTCGACATAGCTTAGGGCTAAAGCAATCTCCAACATTTCCTAATTGTGTTGTTTCTCTTCTTTCAATTATTGAGAAGTTAGAGGAACAATAGTTATATTCACATATTCATTGTCCATAAAATTTATTGTTGCATCACTAATACCAGATATGTGTAGCCTCAACGGTGTCTACCATGTAAGAAAGTTATCCTTGTTCAGCTTTGGTACCTTCCTTTTGTGAGTCATGATCTTTATCTTTAAGTACCTTAAAAAATTTCTTATAAGCATTGATCCTCTGATACCAATTGTTATGATGCAGGGAACTCCCCTTAATACCATAAACTCATAACAGAAACATAAAAACAATAGAAAATGTGAGAACAAAAATATGGACTTCTTATTTGCACCACAAATGTAGAATTATAGAATTCATAAGTATTCATATGTAATTTAAAATTACTTCTTATTTCCACTTCATACGCATTGCCAAAATCATGCCTCTTCACTATCTTGAATGGTTCAAACTTCTTCATCTTCAACTTATTATATGTACCTATTGGAAAATGCTCCATTCTCAAATGAACCATGACTTCATCTCTAATTTGATATTCCTTATATCCCTTTTCACATCTTCCTTAGCCTTATACTATGTATTCATCTTTATGATGTGCTTCCTCACCTCCTAATGGATGTTCTTCAAATGTTCAGCAAAATCTTCTGCTTTGGCACTACTTATCTCTCCTTTATCCAACTACCTCAGTTCATAAGCATTTTTGGGACTGCTCCCATATACAATATGGAATGGTGATTTACCAGTACTCCTATTGATAGAATTATTATATGCAAATTTTTCCTATAGTAAAATCATATCCCATCCTTTTAGTTTATTTCCACCAAGCATCTCAGCAAATTTCCCAAACTATGATTCACAACTTCTATCTGTCCATCTGTCTATGGATAATGTGATGAACTAAACTTCAAATCTATCTTCAACTTCTTCCACAATATATGCCAGAAATATTGAACAAATTTGGTATTTGATCTAAAACTATAATCTTTGTAGACCATGTAATCTCACCACTTCTATAAAAAACAACTCTGCTACATGAACAACATCACTAATCTTCTTGTAAGGAATAAAATGTGTCATCTTGAAAACTTGTCAACCACCATAAAAATAGAATCATACCCATGTTGTGTCCTCAGTAATCTAAGAAAAAAATCCATGTTGATATCCTCCCATGGCTTCTCTAGTAGAGGTAATGGCTAATACAACCCTATATTCTGCTTCACTCCTTTTTCCATTTGACATACTTTGCAACTTTGTACAAACTTCATCACATCTTACTACAATTGTGGCCAGTAGTTATTTTCAGCAATCAAAGCTATAGTTTTATCTATGCTAAAATGTTAAGCCAATCCTCCACTATGCTTCTCCTTTATAAGATTCTTTCTCATTGGATTTTTGGGAATGCACAATTGGCTTCCTTTGAACAACATATTATCTTGGATCATGAAATCCAACGACATTGTCCTATCAAGTGTAATAGTTTCTATACAAGCCTTCCACACTTCACCAAAATTAGGATCATCTAGATTCAATCTATTGAGTTCCCTAAACCCAACCACCTCTATTTGAATTTTTGTCAGCAAAATTTGTCTTCTACTAAGAGAATCTACAACTTTTTTAGACTTCCCACTCCTATGTTTCAAAAAAAATGTATAACTCTACAAAAACTCAACCCACTTTAATTGTCTTTGGTTCAATTTTCCTTGACTATTCATATATTGCAAAGTTTGATGATCAGTATACAAAACAAACTCCTTATGAAGAAGATAGTGTCTCCACTTCTTCAATACTTGAACTATAGCATAAAATTTCTAATCATAAACAAAAAAAAATTATGTTTGCATCATTCAACTTCTCACTAAAATAAGCAATAGGTCTACCTTTTTGGCTCAAAATAGCTCCTATTGTAGTACCACTAGCATCACAGTCTACTTGAAACACCTTGTTAAAATTAGGAAGTGCTAAAATAGGTTACTCAGTAACTTTTTGTTTCAACAGATTAAAACTCTTATCTACTCCTACAGTCCACTTAACCTCTTTCCTATCCCCTCTCATTATTTAAGTCAAAGGTCCATAAATACTACTAAAACTTCTTACAAACTTTCTATAAAATGTATCCAATCAATGAAAAGATCTTACCTTTGTCGTACTCCTTGGACTAGGCCATTCAAGGATAGCCTTCACTTTCTCTAGGTCTTGTTACTAAAATTTTGCACATGTGTAAAATTTTAAGTATACATGCAACAAAAGTGTTTTTCATTTCATTTAAACAATAGAAATGTTTTTGTATTTATTTATTTTCAAATATACATTGATGTTTTCAAACAATGAAATGAATTAATATGTTGAACGGAAAAAGATCTCACACAAGCCATGAGTATAGCTCACTATGCTACATTTCTTTCATAAGGAAATACATGAACAGATACATATGAATGAAAGAAATAAAGAGTAAAGATAACCAGTCATTTCCTGTTGCTTTGACTGGTTATGCACTCTTTCCATGGTGCAATAGGATCCAGCTCTAAATTCCATGATCTTAAACATCTACAAAAATATGAAAGCAATTGATGTTACATCCTGAAGGATCTAAGCAATGACTACCTATCTCTATGACTACATACTCTATTTGTCTCTACATTTCGTCATGAAAGAAAAGCAAGCAATGATATTAAAATCTAGTGCTAAAGGAAATAAAATCATTATGAGTGTCATGAGCTCATGCTTGAACCTCATGAAGGATAGCCTAAATATCACATGAAATTTAGAGTATTCTAATAGTTAGGAGAACATCATTTCAGCATGCAGAGACAATGAGTATTTAGATGACTCTCAACATCTAAAGTTTCTTGTAACAATTTACAAATAAATAAGACAGTAAAAGAAACTATCTATGATATTGGTGCAATGAAGGGAATTAGTTATCTATTGGAAAGTGGATTACTAAGAAATATACAAAATTGAGTATTCCTTCATTTAAATTTGGACCAGCACATTTCATATGCAACTAAGCAGTATCAAAGAAAATAAATATCTTCAACAATGAAATAAATAGTTCTAAGGAAAGCTTGTTCTAATTGTAACAGCACTTCTAAAGTCACAAAGTTTCAAAAAAAATTGATTAAGGATTAAAGGCAAGTTGCAATATTAGTAACTATGTGGCTCCTAATATTGAAAGTTCTGAGGATAGAAGAGCCATCCAAAATGGGGACTAGTTTTATTTCACTTCCATGATCATACATGAGTTAGAAATGGCATAGTATAAGCAAATAATAGACCTTTATTCAGTCCAAGAAATGCTCTACCTTCTTGCCAACAGGGAGAGATCTTAATCAAATGCCTTTCAACAGCAAGAAAATTGACAAGTTGCTATTATCAGTAACTAAATTTGAAATGTTCTCAAGAAGTTGTTATAAGATCTAAATAACTAATTCCAAGAAGATAAAATAGTATGAACCATGGAATGATAGCAATAAGGCATCACAGTTAGTTCTTGAAGCTTTGGCTAAAATGAGAACCAGTAATCTGATGTGGACTTTGACATGCAGCTAGATAATGATTGAAGACCTATGAAGGGTAAAGTCCAATATTATAAAAGTTGATATAAATAGGGTAGCCACATGTTATTTAAGGAATACACGATTTAATGAAAAAATCCACATACAGATATTCTCACATTAAAGGTCTTTATGTTTTGGTAAAGAAGCAATAACTTAGTAAGAGTTTCCAACAAGCTATCATTGAAGATAGAAATTAGAGTTCCATAAGAAGTGATATTTCCAATGGCAACTTCGAAAAACATACTACACAGATGGCAATATGAAAAAGGTAAGAAAGAGGCACATGGTATCTCAAATGAAACTGGAAATGCATGCTACAGGAGTTCTACAATTGCATATAAAGATTCTCTATGATGACAAAGTTATTGTTTTGAGATTGGGATTGAGTCACGTAGCTGTGAAAAAGCTTGTTAAGTTGTCATTGACTTATACTCAAATAGCAATGTGATCATACTAAACAAGCCTTCGCTGACCCATGTTTTATAAGTGTCAACTTTCAAGAAAAAGACTATCAGAAATGATAACAGGAATTTGTTGTAATGACAGTGTCTCTTAACCTACAAGTTCATTCAAAACATGCAACTGGAATAACTACATGCAGCAGCATAAGGGTTCAAAGAATCATCAAAAGGAAAAGTAAAGCACAGTGTTATTACAACTACAATGAAATCCAGTTTGAGTTTTGAAAATAAATCCAACTTAATACATAAATGAAAATTTTATCAAATGTTCATAGCAATGGCTTTACTATCTGACTGTATAAAACTAAAAGTAAGAGATGATGTTCATCGTGTTTCCAGCCAGAAAAAAAAAATGAAGAAGTAAACCCAGAATGATGTTACTCATGTTACTAATGTTTGTTGTTTTACTATTATGAAATCCACAAGTTGGAACAAGAAAACTTCTCAACATGTAGCTTTTAGCAAATGCATAAGAAACCCATCTGGGTATTTTTTTTTTTAA
This sequence comes from Cupressus sempervirens, assembly GCA_028749045.1. Taxonomy (NCBI): domain Eukaryota; kingdom Viridiplantae; phylum Streptophyta; class Pinopsida; order Cupressales; family Cupressaceae; genus Cupressus; species Cupressus sempervirens. Next base: position 251,710,796 of record CM053785.1, on the reverse strand, counting down.
AGCAAGGACTTCAACACTTTTCCATGGAAAATTCAACTTATTGTGCATGAAACAAGATAGAATAAATAGGATTGGACTATATTTATACATCAATTATAGCAAGGAGCCCAATCACAGCAAGATAGAAAAGGAATACGAAAATTGGCTTCATGGAAAACAAGCAACAAACAAGAATAAACTTCAAAACTCTTCCACACGGTAGATTAAAGAAGAGAAAGATCATATAATAGTAGCAGCCATACCTCCAAAGCCGACTATTATGAAGGAAATCTAGTCTAATGTCAACCCTGCAAGCTTCCACAAACCCTCATTCTTCCATTCGAAAACTCCAAAATGAGCAAAATGAGACAAGTTTGGCTTTCTTTAATGTGTTATATCCTTTATCAAATTGAACCAATGTTTCAAATCCGTGGATATATCATGAGATATTTTATCCCTTTCTTTTTTACAAAGAGTTTTGTTAATGGACGGGTTATGTTTGTTGTTTTTGCATAAATTTGTGTATTTCTTATAAGAAATAATATTAATATAGCCTTTAATATTATTTCTTATTCTTTAAATGCAAAAAACAATAAGAGGAAAAATTTTCTTTTCTTTTCTTTCCCTTTTGCATAAGTATTATTGTAAAAGGAAAATATTCAAATGATATTCTTATAAGTCATTTGATATTTTTCTATTTATGCAAAAGAAAATGAGTCATCATTTTTCCTCATCATGGTCTTTAAGTCTGATAGTAGTTGGGAACCTTTAGAGTAGAAATAGGCTTTATGAGTCAAATTTGACCTTATCATATCAATTAAATGACGTGTTAACTGTTAAGGCCTATTTTAGAGATCTTTTAAGTGAGTCATAGGGTGCTTTATGACTGGATGGAGCTTTTTAAGCAAAAGATCATTATTTCAGAAGGTTCTAAGCCCTAATTTGGAGGTTATCTTTTTGCATACGACCCAAGGAGTTGGGCATTGTACTTATGGAGTTTTTGTAACTCATTTAGGGAGTTCTAATTTTATGATAGAGTTTTTCAGACCTCTTTCTGAGTCCTGAGCTTTATTACTATTATAATTCTTTAGAATAACTGAGAGGGGGGGTGAATCAGTTATTCAAGGTCTAATGCAACTTTTTCTACAAATCCTTAATGGCGCATAATTGAAATTATCATGCATGCAATTTAAACAACTATGAAAAGTAAATATGAATCACACCATAATATTGAGAATTTGATAACCCAAAAACCCTCCAGGAATAAGAAGGTAAAACTGGAGTGGGGATGATACCCACAAAATAATTGTGCAATTGATTTTAACCACTTATGATGGTCTGCCCTATTAAAGGCTACAACACATTGTTAAATGTGACCTTGTTAGAGGATTTCACCATACTGTTAGGAATGGGCCTGGCTAAAGGACTTTGGAACATTCACTTGGAATGTCACCTTGTTAAAAGATTTACCACATGGCTATTAAACCAACCTAAGTCCATAGGATTTATTTTAACTATTACAATTGCTAGAGAGTAACAATAATGGCTTTTGATTTGATACAACTTACAACATATCTTGCAAATTACAAATCACACTTCAGTTCAATCCTTTGCTTGGCTTTAATCACTGCAGTTCTGTAAGCTTTTCATCTCAAGCTTTGTCACCTTGAGTCTTCTTACTCATCATACCAATGCAATCATATCTATGGTCACCTATCGAAGCAGAGTATCTATGATGTCTTCCACCTTAACACCTTCTTCAATAGTCCATGCTTTCATGCTTGACCCCCTTCACTATGCTTCATGACCTTATGACTCCTTAAATAGAAATCTGGAATACCTTTCCCGCTCAATTGTCCCTCTCCAACTTTAGGGTTTCAATAGATTAGGTAAGATACAATGTATCTATCCCATATCTTGCTTTATCTAGAAACTCCATCTAGAATCCAATTATATTCATCAAAAATGTTTTACATAGTGTTCTATGACACCAGCTCATCATTCTTATCTTCTATCTGATTCACAAAATTCTAGATAACTACCATGTCGGCTCAGATCTGGCGAGTCTTCAATTTTCAAAATAATGCAGCAACTTGGCATTATTGATTTACTGATGCTCAGCTTCTTCTATGTTACTCGGCACTTGTATCTTGCTCAGCACCTGTATCTTTACTCGGCAATTGCTTCTTGCTCAGCACCTGTTTCTTGCTCGGCACCTAAAGACTGCTCGACACTTGATCTTCACTCAGCACTTGAAGACTGCTAGGCACTAACTAGGGTTTAGTTAATCCTTGCATCTTTAATATGTATTGGTGTGTCCATCCTCTATGTCTTAGAGTATGTCATCAATACACTATTTCATCAATGGCTTAGCTGATCCTTATACTTCATTACAACATCATAACTTCAACCTTTCTCTAGGTACTCTAGTTACATCTTATTGATTGCCATCTCCTTGTCAATCAACCATCTTATTGTATTTGGATCACTAAAGCAATTAGCATTCCTGCAAGTAGGAAGTTTGATATTAATGACAAAACAATGATTGAAAACATTCTTTACCAGTTCCATTACTCTTCATTCATGAGCTTTTCAATCCTTTCCAACAATCTCCCTCTTTGACATTGATGGGAAACCAAACTGATCACTTGATCAACTTAGTTACCACCAAAATTATATATTTTTTCTGCTACATTATGCTTCCTTCTTGACTATTGCATCCTTTACTACTGATCTCATATATCTCCATATCTTTACCTTTCAGTTTCTCATAAATCTCCCTCTTTCATATATATCTCCCTCTTACTTTGTATTGATGATCAATTTTCTGCATATATCTCCCTCTTTTACATAAATGCAAAAGATGTAACATCTTTAACATGTGAAATATAAGCTTTGCATCTCATGTTTTGTCCCTCTGTCACCATGCTTGTGACTGATTTGGAGTTTCTGCTCCTGTTGTCATCCTTTGCATCATTCTTCTGATATTTCAATGATTTGTTCCTGTTGATGCAGGGCAGCTTCTTTTCTTTAAACTGCTTGAGTTAGGGGTATTACCCCCAACTTGCCTCTTAGATATTCATAAGCATCCTTGGACAATGGTTTGGTGAAGATATATGTAGTTTGTTCCTTTGTGTGAATGTACTCCATCTTCACTTGTTTGTCTTCTACCAATTCTCTGACATTGTGATACTTGATTGCAATATGCTTAGTTTTTGCATGCATTACTGGATTCTTGGATATGTTTATAGCACTTGTATTATCACAATACAATATCATAGGTTTGGTTACCTCTTCTTTCATTCCTATAAATAGATGTGTGAGCCACACAATGTTTGTGCAATTGACTGTTGCTGCCACATATTCTGATTTTGCAGTGGACTAAGATGTGCATGTTTGCTTCTGGTTAGTTCAAGTAACTAGTCTTTTACCTAAAAATAATGCTCCTCCACTTGTGCTTTTCCTGTAATCAATGTTTCCTCCCCAATCTACATCTGTGTATGCATTGAGCTCAAACTTTTCATTCTTTTTATAATATAGGCCAAAATCATCAGTTCCTTTGAGATACCTCATTATTCTTCTTACTGCTATGAGATGATTTTCTTTAGGATTAGCAGAGAATCTAGCCACTATTCCAACTACTAGTGCTATGTCTGGTCTACTATGTACAACATATTGCAATTTTCCAATCATGGATCTGTACTTTTTTTATTAACTTCAGCTGTAAATCATTTTTGGATAGTCTACGTCTTGTTGCCATTGGTGTGTTGACTGGTTTGGAGTCTTCCAATCCAAACATTTTAAGTATCTCTTTGATGTACTTTGATTGTGTCATAAATATACCATATTTTAGTTGATGTACTTCCAAACCAACAAAAAATTTCATCTCTCCAAACATAGAGATCTCAAACTCATGTTTCATTTTGTCAGCAAAACCTTTGCAAAGCAATTCCTTTCCTCCAAACACTATGTCATCCACAGAAATTTTAGATACAATAATATCCTTACCTTCTTCTGATTTGATGTACATGTTGTTGTTATCATCAGTTCTTTCAAATCCTATTTGTACTAGATACTTTTGAAGTCTCTCATACCATGCTCTAGGTGCTTGTTTCAGACCATAGAGTGCTTTATGTAGTTTACAAACCATATCCCTATTGTTCTCATCAAAAAATCCCTCTGGTTGTTCAATATAGACTTCCTCTTCCAATATACCATTCAAAAAAGCAGACTTTACATTCATCTGATAGACTTTGAAACCTTTATATGCAACATATGCAAGTAAAGTTCTTACTCCTTCCATTCTCCTAATAGGGGCAAATGTTTCCCCATAGTCTAATCCTTCTTCTTGAGCATAACCCTTACGTACTAGTTTGGCTTTGTTTCTAGTAATCTCACCATTCTCGTCTAGCTTGTTTCTAATATCCACTTGGTGCCAATCACATTCTTGTCAATTGGTCTAGGAACCAAACTCCAAGTTTTTTTCTTCTTTATTTGATCAATCTCTTCTTCCATAGCTTTATACTAGTCATCATCTTGTAATGCATCATATACTGTCTTAGGTTCAAATTTTCCTAACAGACATGATTCATTTCTTAGTCTATTCCTTGTCATTGGTCTTACATCTTTATCACAAATTATCTATTCAGCAGGGTGATGCCTCTTCACATATTTGGACAATCTTGTTTCTATCCTTTTTTCCATGTTTGATCTTTTAGATTCAAGATCACTATGCACTTCATTGTCAGGTAGTTCTACATCTCTGTCATGTGTATTGACTTTAGAGTTAGAATGAGTATTTCCTTCATTTTGCAACTTGGCTTCTGAATGCAGCTCGGCATTCACTGGTTGTGACTCGACTGAGACTAAAACTTGCTGTTGAATCCCAATTTGATTGGTAGTACCCTCGTCAATAGGCATTCCTTCATAAGAATACACAAAGGTTCTATAGTCATTCATTCTCTTTGGTTTTTCAACTTGGACATCTGCATGCTCATCAAAGTTTACATTTGCACTTTCCACAATTTTGTCAATGTTAGTATTTAAACACTTATACACTTTACTTCTAGTGGAGTAACCAAGGAATATGCCTTCATCACTTTTTGCATCAAATTTTCCATTTCTAGCATCTTTCAGGATAAAACATTTGCAACCAAATACTTTGAAATGCTTTACATTGGGTGAGTAACCATACCATAATTCAAAATTTGTTGCATTTGTACCTTTCTTAACTTGTACTCAGTTCAGTGTATGAACAGCCACACTTACAACTTCTCTCCAATATTTTAGTGCAACAGCCTTTTCCATCATTAATGTTCTGGCACAGTCAATCACAGATCTATTTCTTCTCTCAACAATTCCATTTTGTGGGGGAGTTCTAGGAGCTGATGTTTGTCTCTTGATTCCTTTGTCTTTACAAAATGTCTCAAATTCATTTGATGTGAATTCACCACCTCTGTCTGATCTTAGGCATTTCAAACTCTTTCATGTTTCCTTTTCAACTCTAGCCACATACCACTTAAACATTTGAAAAGCATCAGATTTTTTCTTTAAGAACATAATAGTCATCATCCTAGAATAGTCACCTACAAACAACATTATATATTTATCTCCTTTGTAACTCTGTACTTCTATTGGACCACATAAGTCAGTATGGACTAAATCAAGTACTTCTTTAGATGTATCATTTTTACTCTTGAAACTTGACTTGGTCTCTTTCCTAGCTGACATTGTTTGCACATGATATTGTTAAGCTTCGTTAGTTTAGGTAAACCTCTGACTTTCTTCATTTTATTGATATTGACTAGATTATCAAAGTTGACATGACATAGCCTTCTATGCCATAACCACACATCATCAAATTTAGCAACAAGACAAGAAGTATTTTCCATATCAAGATAAAATAGATTACTTCTTGTTTGATCTCCTTTTCCTATCAATTTACCATCAGTATCATAGATTTTTGCAATTTTATTTCCAAATTCTACTTTGCACCCTACATCTCCTAAATGTTGAAATTTTCTCTGTAAGCTTAATGGAACCTTTTCCTTTGATTTCACATGGAGCATCATTACCAAATCTAACACTATTTCCATCATACTGAGTAAAGTTAACAAACTTACTTTTGTCTCTTGTCATGTGATGTGAGCATCCGCTATCTATGATCCATCTATGTTACCAGTGATGTAGGCTCTTCTTCATCAGATTGGTCCTTCATGGCCATGTAAACAACTTTATCATCATTATCATCAAAATCCTCTTCAACAATATAGATCTTCTTGCCTTTGTCTTTGTAATCTCTCTTATCATCTTCTCTTCTATGTCTGTACTTGTTGCCCTCCTTGTATTCCTTTTTCTATGTACACCTTGTAGCAATATGTCCTACTTCATTGCAATTGAAACAAATGATAAGCATCTTACCATTGAATTTTCCTTTGCCTCTATGAAATCTTCTAGCTAGTAATGCTTCTAATTGTTCCATGTCTTCCTCATCAATGCTACTGTCACTGGATACATATTTCATCTTTCTTCCCTTCTTTGATTTCACTTGTTCAACATCTTTTAGTGATAGCTTGGCTTTGAAAGTAGATTCAACATTCTCAGGTCTGTAGTTGTCAAAGTTAGATAACTCAAATGCAGTGAGTCTACCCACTATACCTTCAAAACTTAGATTGTTTCCTGGCACACATCTTAGCTCTTGTATAGCTAATACTCTAATAGCATAAATAGGGAGAAAGGTTCTTAAAAACTTACTATTAATAGTATCATCATCTAATTGACCACTCAAACATCTTGTTACACTTACCACTTCCTTTATTCTAGAGGCATACTAAGCAGCATTCTCACTTTCTTCCCCTTTCATATCATCGAACTTTCCTTTAAGGCTTTCTCTTTTTTCTCTTTGGACATTATGATCTCCTCCATAAATTTTTGCTAGGGCTTTCTAGATCTTGAATGCAATGTCACATCCTTTGATATCATCGAATTTAGCATAATTGAGTGTAGAAGCAATTTCCAGCATTGTCTGATTGTTTTCCTGTTTGTTTTTCAAATCTTCTGCAGTAAGAGTACCAATTGGATCAACATGTTTAATAAAAATTGAATTTTGGGCATAATCTCCTATGGATCCAAGATGTATCTTCATCAAGCTTTTCCATGCAAAAAAGTTTTCTTTGTTGAGCTTGGGAACTTCTCTCTAAGGCATTTTGATCTTTTCTGCTTCTAGTCCCTTTAAACTAAGTTAGTAGCAACGCTCTAATACCAATTGTTATAATTCTTTAGAATAACTAAGAGGGGGGGGTGAATCAGTTATTCAAGGTCCAATGCAGCTTTTTCTACAAATCCTTAATGGCGCATAACTAAAATTATCATGCATGCAATTTAAACAACTATGAAAAGTAAACATGCATCACACCATAATACTGAGAATTTGATAACCTGGAAACTCTTCAAGAATAAGAAGGTAGAACTAGAGTGGGGATGATACCCACAAAATAACTGTGCAATTGATTTTAACCACTTCTGATGGTTTTCCCTATTAAAGGCCTGCTCTGTTAAAGGCTACAACACATTGTTAAATGTGACCTTGTTAGAGGATTTCACCATACTATTAGGAATGGTCTTGGCTAAAGGACTTTGGAAAATTCACTTGGAATGTCACCTTGTTAAAGGATTTACCACATGGCTATTAAACCAACCTAAGTCCATAGGATTTATTTTAACAATTACAATTGCTAGAGAGTAACAATAATGGCTTTTGATCTGATACAACTTACAACATATCTTGCAGATTATAGATCACACTTCAGTTCAATCCTTTGCTTGGCTTTAATCACTACAATTATGTAAGCTTTTCATCTCAAGCTTTGTCACCTTGAGTCTTCTTACTCATCATACCAATGCAATCATATCTATGGTCACCTATCGAAGTAGAGTATCTATGCTCTCTTCCACCTTAGCACCTTCTTTAGCAGTCCATGCTTTCATGCTTGACCCCCTTCACTGTGCTTCATGAACTTATAACTCCTTAAATAGAAATCTAGAATACCTTTCCTGCTCGATTCTCCCTCTCCAACTTTAGGGTTTCAATAGATTAGGTAAGATACAATGTATCTATCCCATATCTTGCTCTTATCTAGAAACTTCATCTAGAATCCAATTATATTCGTCAAAAATATTTTACATAGTGTTTTTTGTCACCAGCTCATCATTCTTATCTTCTATCTGATTCACATAATTCTAGATAACTACCATGTCGGCTCAGATCTGGCAAGTCTTCAATTTTCAAAATAATGCAGCAACTCAGCATTATTGATTTACTGATGCTCGACTTCTTATGTGTTACTCAGCACTTGTATCTTGCTCGACACCTGTATCTTTACTCGACACCTATTTCTTACTCAGCACCTATTTCTTGCTCGGCACCTGAAGACTACTCGACACTTGACTTGAAGACTACTCGGCACTAACTAGGATTTAGTTAATCCTTGCATCTTTGATATGTATTGGTGTGTCCATCCGCTGTGTCTTAGAGTATGTCATCAATACACTATTTCATCAATGGCTTAGTTGATCCTTATACTTCATTACAACATCATAACTTCAACCTTTCTCTAGGTCCTCTAGTTACATCTTATTGGTTGCCATCTCATTGTCAATCAACCATCTTATTGTATTTGGATCACTAAAGCAATTTTCATTCCTGCAAGTAGAAAGTTTGACATCAATGACAAAACAATGATTGGAAACATTCTTTACCAGTTCCATTACTCTTCATTCATGAGCTTTTCAATCATTTCCAACATATTATAGGGTCTGTAATTCAAGATTTTGGAGATATAATACCAGTAACAGCACTATGACCATGTTTTGTGGAGTTAAGTGTTAAATCCTTTTCCTTTCTACAAATTCTGTGTGCATCTTTGAATGATTTGATGGATTAATTTGTGAATGTTTCATTGTTCCTTTTCTTTTCTATCTCATTCCAGCACCTTTTTGTAGAAAAGTAAGTTTTCTTGCAGGTTATGATATGTGTTTATAGGTGAAATTAATCAAAGTGAGGTATTTGTTTCCTCCTTTTGGTAGTTTTAGTACTGAAACCTTATCCTAAATCATTTTATGCAAGCCTTTACAGGAAACTGTGTTTTATGTATGTTTCATAGAGCTATATAATCCTCTCTGTTACATGTGTGTTATGTCTTCATAGTAACTTTTCGTGTATCACCTCCTTATTTTAAACTTTAGGTTTTAGGTTTGTTTTTCATTCATTTCTTACCTTTTCCCTACAAGTTTTTATTGAGTTTTAGAGTTTTTCACTGAAGAATCCAATAGAAGTTGGCCTAGAATTCAGAGGTTTCATTTCATTAGCTAGTCTCACACATTGAAATGACTCCCGTGTTAAGTAAGGGTTACTAAAAATTACCAGTTTAGTAGGGTGAAAATCCTGAAACTTAACAGGTCCATTTTTAGACCTTCTCCTAAGATTACAAATCCTAAGTACACCAATTCTTTCTTTACAAAACTATACTTCTTTAGGTTTACAGCAACTTTTCTTCCCTCAACTTATCAAATACCTTGTGGATATGAATCAAATGCACCTCTAATGTCTTACTAAAGATCAATATATCATCTAGGTAAACAATGACAAACTTACCTAGAAACTCCTTCAGTACCTCATTCGTGAGCCTTATGAAAGTGCTCGGTGCATTGGTTAGCCCAAAAAGCATGACTAACTCCTCATGTAGTCCTTCCCTTATCTTGAAAGTACTATTCCACTCAACTTCTCTAGTACAAATTTGATGGTACCCACTCTTCAGATCTAGATCTATCTTTTTGAAATACGTAACTCCACTCAAACAATCCATAATATCATCCATCCTTGGCAATGGAAATTTATACTTTATTGTGTTCTTGTTGATAGCATTAGAATCTGGGTACATCCTTCATTCTTCATTCATCTTTGGTGCTAATACTACTGGTACAACACATGGACTCAGACTCTCTTGAATCAATGCAACAACTCATGAACATGCCTATTCAACCCTTCACTTTCTATTGGTGTCATTTTGTGCACTACTTTGTTTGGCAAACTAGCTTCTAGAACCAAATCCATCTAGTGACTGATCTTCCTCATTGGGGGTAATCCATCAAGTACATTATCTAATACAATATCAAAAAACTCTTCCAATATATTTTTTGTCACTTAGGTTTGCACCCTTGTCCAGAGCCTATGCATAAGGACAACCTAGTGAAACATGGAAACAACCTCCAAGCTGTGGGACTTGAACTGTGAGGTTGAGTCTCTGGAGAAGGCCGGATTCCTCTTACTATCAGGGTGCACCTAACTACTCTTGGAGGGGAAAAGGGAGAAGGAGAGCATGAAACAAATCTACCTAGCCTAATCTAAAGAGGCGATGCACCAAAATAGAGTGTTCAGACCAATCTCTGCCCATATATGCACTATTGAACCAGAATGAAACTAAGGATATACACATTCAGACTTTATTTAATCAAATAACCACATGTAGATCAAGGTGATCAAGATGAATGTCATAAGGAAAGAGAGATTCACTTATATACCATTCACAAGCCAACAAAGATACAGTCATGCAGATTACAGACTTTCACAAAACAATGGCGAAGGCAAAGAGTTCTTGCACTTTCATACCAATGGTTGAAGGAGATAAAATAGAGAATCATACAGTTCAGAGGCACAGGGGAATTTACACTAGAATTGCAAAGCAACAGTAGAGAAAAGCCAGAGAAAGGTCCGACCTCGACAAAATCTACAAAAGTTTCCTTTATAGTTTAGGCATAACTGAGATCTCTTCCAGCTAAAGTGACTTTGTAGCTACCTGCCATTAAGTTCTGCAGAGAACAATCAAGGGGAAATCTGATTTGGATGTAGATCCAGACACAATGATTTGGAACAGGGGCCTAAGAAGACAGAAACGGTGCCATAACTATGCTCTGACTCGGTAGATGGATCAAAAGATGGGTGGTGGAGTGTTCTCATTCTGCATTCATTTCATGGTAGTTAGAATCGATCATGAAGATTAGATTGCGCAACAAAATTGATTACTTTCATTTTTTGGTTTGTGAATCAACAGAGTCAGTGACTCAACCTAATTCTATAAGCAAGATAGACCACATGGACCAACAACCTCTTTTTATTTTGCCACCTTGTGGAAGTCCTACATAGTTGACCATTTTTTCATCACTAAGTGTGCCAACTCCTCCAACTCTAGCTGCGACGGTTACACTAACTACCAGTCGTTAACTATCAACCTTGGTCGGGCCTACGAGACATGTGTCACCAAGGCACTATGTCGCTATGGTTAAAATTCTCATAGTTCTCCATAGCGAGATAGCGCCCATCATTGATCTTTCTTAATCTAACGATCGTGGAGACTCGTCATGTTCCGCGCTTTTCTTTTCAACTTTTGGGCCCATGAAATGCTATCAGCACACCTAATATCTACCTGGCACAACCTGGCATCATCCTTGAGGTTCACGAGATAACATGAGCCCATCTGACATGTATCACTAAGGCGCTATCACTATGGTATATAGTGTGCAACTTTCAATAGCAACATGACACCAATCGTGGATCAAACTCACATCTATGGCACTCAAACTCTTTGCAGGACTGCATACCCAGTTAATTGGATGGGCCAATAAGATCCACCTATGTACTCTAACCTATCTACGAAAGACAAGACACCTGTTCATCCTACAGTCCACAAGATGAAAATGGACCCACATGCCACGCATCACCGAGGCATTATGTCGCTATGGTTAAATTCTCGTAGTTCTCCATAGCAAGATAGCGCCTACCATAGATCTCAACTGATCTAACAGTGAGCAAGATAGATCTGACTTCTCAGTGCATAGCCAATAGGAACTGGCCATGTGCTAACTATCTGACAAATCCTCATTGATATCTGACAGGGCATGCCTGGGATCCACTGGACACACGGTAGAAGGGCGCTATGTCGCTAATGTATCCACCATGCAACTTCCCATGGCGAGATAGTACCAATCATAGATATTCTTTAGATCTAATGATGGAAGACTTGCGGGCTGCAGAACATATTATAAGGTTTGATCAAGTATTTAAAATAATATTAACTCTGTACACTAGTCGTTGGCAGGTAAAACATTTAAAATTTGAATCTTGGTAGGGCATAAAAAATGATAACAATATCTACAACTTCTACAAGTACCTCCTCTACCTCTTCTTTACTATTTTTAGGAATTATAGCAAAACACATATGCTCATGTTTCATACCTTTAAGAAACTCTTTTCCATCAACAAAACATATTCTGGCAACACTACATACCTTTTCTTCTTTATCCTTCAATGGCTTCAACTTATGTTTTACTTCATCCTTAGTTAGAGTGTAGGTATTTGCTTTCCCATCATGTACAGCATGCTTGTCAAACTAACATGGCCTTCCCAACAACATATGACATATGTTCATAGGTATGATATCGCATAGTACCTCATCCTGGTAGCTTCCAATCTTGAATGTCACTAAGCACTGCTCATTGACCATGACCTTGTAGTCATCTTGCACCCAAGAAATATGATATGGATGTAGGTGTTTCTGCCTCTTCAGCTTCAACTTAGTGACCATCATTTTTGACACTAGATTTTCAGTACTTCCACCATCAATGATCACATCACAATGCTTATCTTCACATTTGCATCTTGTGTGAAATAAGCTCCTTCTTTGCTTAGGTTCATTCTCACCACTCAATAGGACTCTTTGATTAACTAAGACTTCTCCTCTTTTTGCATCTTCAAAATGTGAGGATCTAGCATCTTCATTAACATGTGCAACTCTTGCCTAACATTATATTCTTTGATCTATCCTTCATTGGCACTGGGTACATTTAAATGCTCTATGCCCTTCTTCTCCATAGTGAAAATATTTTCCACAGAAGCCTCCTCTTCTAGATCCTTGTTCTCTACCTCTTCCTCTTTAATCTCTATGGTTTTGATCATGGAAACTATTGGCATTGTTTCCCCTCTAATTCTAACTACTACTTCCAACCTTATCATTGTTCTTTTGATCATCATTACGACCACCATAAGATTATCCACCAGATCTTCCACCTTAATCTCTTCCATTGTTCTTATTGTCAAACTTCTTGCTCAGTTTCTCTTCAACTCTTAGGAAAAACTAATATGCCTCCTCAATATTGCTCATTTGAACTAGACTTAGCTCATCCTAATTGTTGGGCCTTAACCCATTAAGATAACAGGCAACTTTCTCCTTATCAGCTTCTGCATGGCCGATACTAATGAGAACTCGATAGAACTCTTTGGTATACTCTTAAATAGATTTTCTTGCATGCTTCAAACCTTGTATCTTCTTCAGTAGATCAAGCTCATAATCCATAGGAATGAATTTTCACTTTAGTTTATCTTTCATTCCATCCCATTTGGTGATTTTTTCCTTTCCCTTTCTATTTTGCTCCAACTGAACCTGCTGCCACTAGATCTTTGTTGTCACAAAAGTTTGCACCCTTGTCCAAAGTTTTTACCTAAGGACAACCTTGTGAAACATGGAAACAACCTCCAAGTTGTGGGACTTGAACTGTGAGGTTGAGTCTTCGAAGAAGGTTGACTTCCTTTACTATCAGGGTGCACCTAACTACTCTTAGAGAGGAAAAGGGAGAAGGAATGCATAGAAGCAAATCTACCTATTCTAACCTAAGGGGGGTGATGCACCAAAAATAGAGTGTCCAAACCAATATTTTACCATACATGCACTATTGAACCATCATCACACCAAAAGATGTACACATCCAGACTTGCTTTAATCTAACAATCACATGCAAATCAGAAAAACCCAAATCAATGACACAAGGAAAGAGAGGATTCATTTATATACCATTCATAGGCCAAAAGAGATATAGTCATGCAAGATTGAAGATATCTACAATAAACCAATGAGAGAAAAATATTTCTTGCACTTCACATCAATGGCTGAAGGAGATAAGAAAGTCATACAATTCAGAGGCAAAGGCGATTTACAGTGAAATTGCAGAGCAATATTAGAGAAAACAGAGAAGATTCGACCTCAAAAAAATCTACAAAAATTTCCTTTATAGCTTAGGCACAACTAAGATGTTCTCTAATTGAAGTTACTCCACAACCACTACCATTAGTTCTCTTTAGAGAGCTAGAGAAAATTTGATCTGGGCACAGATTCAAATACAATACAATCTGATATTTTGTTGAAACGGGGCCCTGACAGAAATGATGCCACTAAACCATTCTAACCAAGTAGATGAATAAACTAGGGTGTTGGAGTGTCCTCCTATTTTTTACTGGGTTTAGCATTCATTAGAGAGTAGTTGGAATTGATCGTGAGGATCAAATCATGCAAGAAAACTTATTTCCTTTTTTTCTAGCTCATTAGTCAGCAAAGTTAAAAGTCAACTGAATCCTACAACCAAAATGGGCCACGCAAGCCAATAATTTCATTTCATTTTGCCACCTTGTAAAGTCTCCATGTGGTTGACCACATCTTCTCAATTAACTAAGACACCTTCCCAACTTAACTATGATGTCACATAATCGTCAGCCTTAACTATTAATGCCTTAGCTAGGCCCATAAGGACACATTTCCTTTAGCGAATTTCCCGCATTGTTTAATTACCTTGCATCTTCATAATGTGGGAAAGCACTAATTTTTTATCTCCATAAGATCAACGATCATGAAAGGTCTTCATTATACTATGCCTACTCTTAATACTTTTGGGCCCATGAACTATTCAGCATACACCTCAGCACGACCTAGCATCACTCTGCAGCTTATGAAATCAACCTAACCTCACAAAGACACGTGGAAATGAGGCACTTGCCTACATTCCTTAACATCCTTGCATCTTCATAATGCGGGGAAGCACCCACCGTAGATCTATTTGCATCAGACAATGGATCTTTCTTTGAGAAGAACAGATGCATGATGTCATTATTAGCTACATGTCACAAAGGAGCTTGCCTGCATTACTTAAAACTCGTGCACTTTCATATTATAGGCAAGCGCCAACCCTTGATCTTTGCTAAATCAATTATCACAATGCTTGAACTATAAACTATTAATATCATTAAAAGACTAACCAATGACATTGCAAGAAATTCAAAACGTGCACGAGGAACATTGACAACTCTACAATAGGTCTAACTGCTTCTGAAAACTAAGAACTTTCATGGTGCACTGAGGTTTGAACATCAGTAGGGGCTATGTGGCATAAAGCCGCTGACCCACATTAGGTAAAGGTAGTGCATTTTGAGAAAGTGGGAAATCGCCCACTATAGATCACAAAAGATTTGATGATGAGGAAATTGCGGGCAAGCAGAAACATTAAAGTGCATAGTCACTTAGAAACAAGGAAATACATTAAGGTTTTATTTCATTTATTTTTGTATTTCCATGGCATTTTGAATACTTAAATATGGAAAGTGACTATTGGGTGGGCTCAAGTATTTGAATTCAAATTTTTAGCAAAGGCAAATATGGTTAACATTTCTGGTGACTCAGAGGGGATGCAAGCCAGCTATCTGTATGACTAGTGACCTTATGCATCCATTGGGCTATAGAGTCATAAAAAAGGTGGATTTCATGCATTATGAAACCCTAACCCTACCTCTATGGTAGTAAAACATTGAAAGCTCTATCTCTACTCCTTTTCAAACTCAGCAAAACACATGTGCTTGTGTACTTCTTGGAAAATTGGAAACCAACAGGAAGAAAACTAAGCTACCTATGTACATGAAACCTCAACTCCTCTCAGAAACATGGTTTGAGATGGATCCCATTGATTGGGATAGGCAAAATTTCAACACCAAGCTTGCTTAATTAAAAAGCATTAGTCTTCTCGCAACTGACAATCACATAGGGACCACTCCATAGTGCATCAAATTTTGAGTGTCTCCTTGGCTTTGCCTTGTCTACATCCCATTTCAAAACCAAATCACCTTCTCCGAAGATTCTAACCCTAACCTTCTTTTCAAAGCTCCTTTTCACCTGTTGCTAATGTGTTTCTAGGGTCTGTATGGCCTGACTTCTTTTCTCTTCCAACTCCATCAGCTTTGCCATTCTCATTGTCATGGCATCATCTTCAATTAGCTCCAGCTAATGAGCTAGTTCTAAGGATGAAAATTCTAATGAAATTGAAAGCCTTGCTTCTCTACCATATACCAACATAAATGGTGAATTTCCTATTGACCTCTTAGGTGTTATTCTATCAGCCCACAGTGTAGTCCTCAACTTTTGATGCCAACACCTCTAGTTATTCTCTATAATTCTTTTCATAATCCTAATTAGGTTTTTGTTGGATGACTCACCCAAACCATTGCCTTGAGGATAGTAGTTTGAGGATGTGCTCAAGTAGATGTTATGTTCAATGCCCATGCACAAATCTGAGCTCCTACAAAAGATTTTGCATTATCTAAAATAATGGTTGAAGGGGCACCAAACCTAGTCACAATTCCATCAAGGAACTCAAAAACTAAAGATTCTATGGCATCCTTCAATGCAACTTCTTTTGTCAATCTGGTGAAGTAATCTGTAGCAGCTAAAATCCATTTGTGACCAAAACTAGAAGAAGGATTGATAGGGCCTATGAAATTTGATCCCCATTGAGCAAAAGGTTGGCCCACCTTAATGGGATGAAGAGGAAGAGTTGCAAGCTTTTGCTTACCAGAGAAGAAGGCACATTGTTCACACTTCCTCACATACCTATGAAAATCATAGAATAGGGATGGCCAGTAGTAACTAGCCCTCATGATCTTCATTGTAGTTGTCCTTGCTAAGAAGTGACCACCATCAGGACCATCATGAAGCTCTTTGATCATTCTTTCAGCTTGGTCTATGTCAATGCATCTTAATAGGGCTCCATTAAAATTTATCTTGAAAAGGATACCATCAACTATGACATAAGGAATTGACTATAATCTATATTTTCTCCTTTTAGTTCTATCTAATCCTTGAGGATATCCGTTGCCTAATAGGAAATTCCTCATATCATCCATCCAATTCCTTGGGTCATCATTTCTTGTCTCTTGTTGTTCTATTAGTATCATAGTGACTTCCTCATTAGATTCCTAATATGATATCATCTATTTACACAACCCCCTCCCTCTTACCAACTTGGTGATCTAGATGTCAACATCATATTCCATTACTTTAGTAATTCAACTAGCTCTCTTCTCACTAATATATTTGTTCAAAAGGAAATCCTTCACACTCACATGGGGTACTAACAAATGAACTTTATCATGAGACAAGAGGTGTCTAAATTTCTTTAAAGCTCTAATGATTGCAAGGGCTTGCTTCTCTACATAGCTATATTTGTTTTCATACTCTTTAAGCCCTTTACTAAAGAAGGCTATGGGATGCTCTTCATCTTTATCATTTGTTTGAGTCAAGATAGCGAAAATGCTTGACTTGCCACCTAGGGCATAAAGGATGAAATCCTTTTCAAAATTTGGATTAATGATAGTAGGGGTTGAGGCTATGGCTACCTTGATCTCTTCAAAACTTCCCTTCCCTTCCTTGGTCCATGCAAAGACCAGCCTTTTCTTGAGCATAGATGTAAGGGGTTTTACCATGGTAGCAAGATTAGCAATAAATCTTCTCACAAAATTTATCCTACCAAGGAAAATTTGCAACCCTTTCTTATGTTTAGGAAGAGGGAGAGCAAGTATTGCTTTTGTTCTTTCTAGATCAATGGTTAAATCATCCTCAAATACAATGTGTCCTAATTATTTTCCTTTATTGGTAGCAAAGACACACTTGCTTGGGTTAAGGGATACCCCAAACTCTCTACACCTTAAGAACACTTGTCTCAAATGATCAAAATGATCTTCTACATTCTTTGAATACACTGTGATATCATCAAGGTAAACTAATACAAACTTTTCAATCACATCTTTGAAGGCCATCTCCATTGCCTTCTAAAATGTAGCACCTACATTGGTTAGTCCAAATGACATCTTACAATAAGCATAGGTACCTCATTTGGTGGTAAATGCAGTCTTGTACCTATCAGACTCTTTGACTAGCACTTGATTGTAGCCAGAAAATCCATCAAGAAATGAAAACCTCTTTGAACCACTAACCTTGGAAAAAATCTACTCCATGGAAGGGAGAAGATGGTGATCTTTAAGGGAAGCTTGGTTAAGGTCCCTAAAGTTGACACACAATCTAATTTCTCCATTCTTCTTCCTAACAGGGACAAGGTTTGCTACCCATGATGAGTGCTTGATGGGAAAAATTTATTGGCCTCAATCAATTTGGATAGCTCTTTTCTCATTAAGGGTTCAATTTTGGGATTCACTAGCCTCTGTTTTTGTCTTACTAGTTTGACATTATCAATTAAATCTATGGTATGCTAAAACAACCTTGGTTCAAAACCCTTCAAATCATCATAGGTCCAGGAAAATACATCATTAAATTCTTGACATAGATGAATAAAACTTTCTTGCTCAATCTCAGAACATACCTTCCCCATGTTTAAGGATTTTCCATTAGCAACCGTGACTGGGATGTGATCATCTTCGTCAGTAGCTAGGTTCATGACTTTGCCTCTTTCTTGGTCATCAATATTGAAAACACTCTCTAAGGTAATGAGACCCTTAGGCAATTTTTTGGAACTAAGATTAATTATTTGATCACCATACTGATCCTACAGTCTCGATTGGTTTCTATCTGAAAATTTTGCTTCATTCTGCAAGAAGCTTACAATTTGTTCATTAGATTCAAACACTTTCCAATGGATGTTGTTGTTAGGGATGGTAGGCCTTACTACCATTTTGATTGGTTGCTTCTTCTTCTCATCAAGATTCCCTAGCACATCATGAGATGCACCTATTGTTGCAAGTCTATCAGCATATCTATTTTCTTTTCTAGGGATGCTTTGAATATTAAATGCATCAAAACCCTCAAGAAAATCCCATACCCTATGTTTATAAGACTTGAGCAAACCATTCTTGGTGATATTCTAATTTCTCACTTGATTAACCACCAACTCACTATCTCCATATACACTTAAGGCTTGAATTCCTCTTTTTTGAGCAAGTAGGAGACCCCAAATCAAGTATTCATACTTGACCACATTATTAGTGCAACTAAACTAGAGCCTAAAGGAGAAGTAGTACCTTACTTGTGCAAGAGAAATCAACATCACACCAGCCCCTGATCCATTCTTATTCCTTGATCCATCAAAGTACATACTCCATATCTCACTCACATCTTCTTTAGTCTCCACAAGATTGGGAACTAGAGCATCCTTCTCTAATATACAATATGTACTAAGGCCTATCCCAAGGGTTTCTAACATAGGATCAAACTGATATGCATTAGCCCATTCATCTAAGAGAAAATTAGGTATCTCTACTAGGGAAGTAGTAGGCTCATTCATTTCAAGGATAATGCAATTCATGTTGATGAGATTAGGGGTGTAGGGTTCAGTATGATGGAGGGCTAGAGGCTCTACTCTGATTGAAGCTTTTTTCCCATATCTTGTTCTAAAAGACATATATGACCAATTAGAAGATATGTAACCACCTATTTGGGCAGTGAAGTCTCTTGACAGATGGCAAAATATGGTTTGACTTCAGCAACAGATATATCTTGAGTTACAGTACAACTAGGGGATGCATGTAGGACCATTTCCACATTCCTAAGGATCCCTATAGTCTTGACAGTAGTACCATCCAACTATAATACATCTCTAACAATGGGCTCATATTTCATTTCCAAAACATCAGCAACACACTTAGGCATCACTGAACTACTAGCCCCTGAATCAATTATGCAATTTTGGACTAGTTTACCCCCTATAATTAGAGAAACATAAAATGGAGGGTGTCTAACCTTTTTACTTGTTTCTACCTCCTTTGATGGTTGTACTAGGCTTGTGGCACTTTCCATGTTGGGTAACTAACCCTTTGGTTCAATACTTTCCAATTCTTGCTACAGCAACCTCTTTTGCATGGGTATAGTAGCAATAGCATCCCACATGGAAATATTCACATTTTTCTTCTTCATTTGTTCTACCACACTGAATGGCATAGTAGGTACTTTGGTAGAAGCCTTGGGAGCTGCATTTGTAAGAGGTTGAGATGGAACAACCTGAGGATCACTTACATCCTTTATGCCATTATTTTGCCTTTGTTGCTCAAAGGTATTTGATTGATCATTTACTACTTGTTCATGAGGTATTGAATTTGAAGTTGAGGCATGATTGGGAGGAGGAGGGGTAGCATCTTCAATAGCTCTTGTTTTGCTCCTAGTGTTGTGAGCAATGGAATCCTAGCTTAAATTACAATCTTCCTCCACAGATGATTCATAAAGGACCAATCACCTTTTCCTTGCATATATGAGGCATCTTTAAATTGGTCCTCCTTGTATGATTGTCCTGTCGCAGGCTCTTGGATGGTCAAAGCCAAATAAGATTCAGCCTTCTAACACATCCAATAGGCATAGGAGTAGTTATAGGAGGGACAAAAATCTTGATCTTGGGCCATGTTGTTCTTAGGAACTATGGCCCTACTTTGGTTTACATTTGAGGTTGAAGCATGGCTATTCTACCTATTCTGATCAAAAGAATTGTTCCCATGATTATGATTTGGAGGCCTACCACTGTTCAGAGTTTGATATTGCAATTGATGAGCCTTACTACCTTGAGCTTGATGTCTCTCTAAAGTCACCACCTTGTTGCTCACTTTCTACATCACAAAGAAGCTATCCTCCAACTTCTTCTCTTGGCCCTACAATATTTTATCTATGTTCTCTATGTTCAACATTATAGATTGCATCATCTCCTTGATTTCATCTATTCCATTTGAAGATGTGGAAGCTTGAGTGACTAGAGCAAGGGATTGTGATGTGGAAGTTGTGGGAAGAGGAGCCATTGTTGGTTCCTGATTTGGAACGTCAGGGAAGAAAGGCATAGGATGTCTTGGAGCTAGCTTACCTCCTTGTATTAAGATTCTTTCTGACTTTATTGCTATGTCATAAGCATTAGGCAAGGTATCTCCTCCCATAGTTTGGATTGTAGTGACAATGTCACTGTTAAAAGCTCTAAGGTAATGCAAGAAGGCATTACCAAGGGTAGGCTTTATTGAAGTAGGTATTCTATCCCATGTCTTTTGAAATCTATAGTTGAAATTAGTCATACATTCATGGGGGGCTCTTTTTATAGTAGTCAACTATTCTAAAAGTGACAAATGGTCACTTTTTTCCTCAAAGTGCTTGCACAGTCCTACTCTTAATCCATCCCAATCTGCCATAGAACCATGAGCCAAACCTCTATACCATTATAGTGCTTTTCCTTTCAAGGATGAGGCTAGAAGCCTAATTGCAACATCATCTTCTATATTAGAATGGATATTATAGATATTTGCAACTTCTTGAATGTGTTCTAAGGGAGAGATAGAAGTTTCACCAGTAAATTCTAGTAAACTTTTGAGTGCAGCTATTGGTATGTCATGTCTTTGGGAAAATCAAAGAGGACTTCCACCATTAAAGGTAGCAAAAACATGAGCTCTAGGCTGTGCCATATAGACAAGTGATCTATTGATATGTGTTGATGGCAATCTAGGCTGAGATCTAATAGCAGGAGGAGTAGAGATGGATCTTGTAGGTGTATTTGTTACTATTGCACTCCGAACTGGTGATAAAGATACTCTAGTCTACCTTCTTCTAGGATTTGAAAATGAAAGCTCTTGGTACTAAAATTTACCTCTGGAAGATGCCCTTGTTTCAGCTTTGGGCATGAATTATTGCAACTTTGGTCTGGAACTAGATGTATTTGAAGCTCAAAGTTGCCAAGTACTTGAAGATTGAACCCCTTGAAGGCTTGAACATGGAAGCTAGTACTATCTCCTCAGTATTAATCTTGAAATCTTCCTTTTGACACCAATAGACTTGAAATTTTTTGAATATAGTCCCACCGAGCATGCCAAAAAATATTATCAAAAAAGTTTGCACCCTTGTCCAAAGTTTTTACCTAAGGACAACCTTGTCAAACATGAAAACAACCTCCAAGCTATGGGACTTGAACTGTGAGGTTGAGTCTCTAGAGAAGGTCAGCTTCCTTTACTATCAGGGTGCACCTAACTACTCTTGGAGAGGAAAAGGGAGAAGGAATGCATAGAAGCAAATCTACCTATTCTAACCTAAGGGGGGTGATGCACCAAAAATAGAGTGTTCAAACCAATCTCTACCCATACATGCACTATTGAACCATCATGACACAAAAAGATATACACATCCAGACTTTCTTTAATCTAAAAATCACATGCAGATAAGAAAAACCCAAATGAATGACACAAGGAAAGAGAGGATTCATTTATATACCATTCATAGGCCAAAAGAGATATAGTCATGGAAGATTGCAGATATCTACAATAAACCAATGAGAGGAAAATAGTTCTTGCATTTCACATAAATGGCTTAAGGAGATAAGAATGTCATACAATTCAAAGGCAAAGGTGATTTACAGTGAAATTGTAGAGCAATATCAGAGAAAATAGAGAAGATTCGACCTCAACAAAATCTACAAAAATTTCCTTTATAGCTTAGGCATAACTAAGATGTTCTCTAACTGAAGTTACTCCACAACCACTGCCATTAAGTCTCTTTAGAGATCTGGAGAAAATTTGATCTAGGCACAAATTCAAATACAATGAAATCTGATATTTTGTTGAAATAGGGCCCTGATAGAAATGATACCATTAAACCATTCTGACCAAGTAGATGAATAAACTGGGGTGGTGGAGTGTCCTCCTATTGTTTACTGGGTTTAGCATTCATTAGAGAGTAGTTGGAATTGATCGTGAGGATCAAATCGTACAAGAAAACTTGATTTCCTTTGTTTCTGGCTCATCAGTCAGCAAATTCAAAAGTCAACTAAATCTTGCAACCAAAATGAGCCATACGGGCAAATAATTTCAACTCATTTTGCCACCCCATAAAGTCTCTACATAGTTGACCACATCTTCTCAATTAATTGAGCCACCTTCCCAACTTAATCATGATGTCACATAATCGTCAACCTTAACTATTAATGCCTTAGCTAGGCCCATAAGGACATGTTTCCTTCAAGTGCTTTCCCACATTGTTTAATTACCTTGCATCTTCATAATGCAGGAAAGCACTAATTGTTGATCTCTATAAGATCAAAGATCATGAAAGATCTTCATTATACTATGCCTTCCCTTAATACTTCTAGGCCCATGAACTATTTAGCATACACCTTAGCATGACCTCACCCCACCTAGCATCACCTTGTAGCTTATGAAATCAACCTGACCTCACAAAGACACACAGCAGCAGGGCACTTGCCTACATTCCTTAACATCCTTGCATCTTCATAATGCGGGGAAGCATCCACCGTAGATCTATTTGCATTGGATGGTGGATCTTTCTTTGAGAAGAATGGATGCATGATGTCATTATCAACTACATGTCACGAAGGGTCTTGCCTGCATTACTTAAAACTCATGCACTTTTATAGTACGAGCAAGTGCTAGCCCTTGATCTTTGCTAAATCAATGATCATAATGCCTATACTGTAAAGTATTAATATCAATAAAAGACCAATGAATGACATTGCAAGAAATTCAAAATGTGCATGAGGAACACTGACAACTCTGCAACCGATCTAACTAATTCTGAGAACCAAGAACTTTCGCGGCACACTGAATCAGCAAGGGCTACGTGGCATAAAAATGCTTGCCTGCATTAGGTAAAGGTAGTGCATTTTGAGAAAGCAGGAAAGCACCCACCATAGATCATGAAAGATCTGATTGTGAGGGAATTGTAGGCAAGTAGAAACACTAAAGTGCACAGTCACTTAGAAACAAGGAAATACATTAAGGTTTTATTTCATTTATTTTCGTATTTCCATGGCATTTTGAATACTTAAATATGGAAAGTGACCGTTGGGTGGGCTCAAGTATTTGAATTCAAATTTTTGACGAGATGCAAATATGGTTAACAATCTTCACATGTCCTTTTAGTTTTGCCATTTCAAACTTGACCCTATCAAGATCATCAATATCTTCATACTCAAAGTACTCCTCTAGTTCATTGATCCAATCAATTAGCCCCTCTGGGTTAAGATTTCTTGAAAATTTGGGAACCTCAAACTTAGGTCTTTTTCAAATTTTGGAGATGGCCCTAAAAAGCCTCTCTTCCTCTAGATTTAGAAGTTCCTTTGCTTCATCATTTTCTTCCACTTCATCCTAATCCTCACTTTCATCTCTTATGGGAAGATTCATTCCTCTACTCATTTGTTCTTCTAATGCTTATGTTTGTCTTTGAAGGGCTCAAAAACCCTCAAGTGTAACACCTACAACTCTTCTACTACACTCTCTTTGTAGAGGCATTTTTACACTTTCACTAAAACCCTAGTGCAAACTACCTTACCATTGGTGATATGTCTACATGCTCAACCCAAGCCACACTCCTGGTGTGAACTACCTCATAGTCAATGATCTGTCAACACACTCAAGAACTCTAGCTCTGATACCACATGATGTAGGTAACTCCCCTTAATACCATTAACTCATAACAGAATCATAGAAATAATAGAAAATGCAAGAACAAAATATGAACTTATTATTTGCACCACAATTGTGGAATTACAGAATTTATAAGTATAATAATTTGCAAGACAAGCTGCAAACTATCACCTAGAGCTATCCTAGACAATGTTCGGGCCTTTCTTAAATAGGCAATTTTATGCCACGTGGGAAGGTTTTAGATGCTCAAAATTAATACCTAGGGCTGACAAACCCTAACAATACAAATAGAGTTGGCCAAATATATCTTTGACAAATTATTTTAGAAATTTCTATAGCCCAACTTTTGAAGGCCATAACTCACGAACTGTTGTTCCAATTGGCTATTACAACCACTTTTTGAAAATGCTAGCTCCTAATCTATAGGCTCAAAATTTCATTAGCACCCTTCCATCAAGTTTTTAGACCTCATCCAAGCACTCTAAAGCCTACAACAGTGAGCTTGAAGATTTTTCTATAAATTTTTCCACCGAAAATCTGCAATAACTTCTCTGATACTAATGCTTGAGCAATAAAAATTTTATGGTAGGCTTACAACCCTATAATGAACCTTCTTGTAGAAAATGAAAACATTCTAAGCTTGTATGAAAAACTTACTAAAAATAGTAATTTCCCATAAATAGTAACCACCTTGTCTATTAGTCCTTATTAAAATGGAAAAGACTGAAAATAAAATATTTTTGGGTGATGCAAGATTGCCCTTGTACCCAAGATGTTCCTACACCATGTTAGAATGTTTAGAATAACTAAGAGGAGGTGTGAATTTTTTACTCAAGGTCCATAAGTACTATTTGAACAATAAAACATTAAACAATATATATTTTGCCTACCCTATTGTAACTTGATCTCTACTATAAACTTATTAACAAAATTAACTAGTAGTGCATTGTCCTAAGATAACAGAATTAAATAAATATAAACATGTAAATGTAAAACATCGCAAAACATTCAACATAAGTTTGACACTATGATTTAATGTAGAAACCAAATTTGGAAAAAACCACCAACAACATGTCACCACTTTTTTACTCTTTTGAAGTGAGCTTTGTTAAGAACCAACCCTATTAAAGGTTACAATACATATTGTTAAATGTGACTTGGTTAAAGGATATAATCATCCTATTAAGAGTGGCCTTGTCAAAGTACTTTGATCATTCCATTATAATGTCACTTTGATAAAGGACTTACATAGACTATTAACTCAATCAATGACTATTAGGTTGACCTTTGATTAAAAGGTTTTCAATACAAACTATTTATAATGTTTAGAAAGAAAATAGTAGGATTCAATCTATATGATTGCAACTCACTTTTGTAGTTTCAGATCTTTTTTTGGTTCATGTCTTGATTCTATGATAAGCCTTCTTTTTCACCTCTATCCTTGATTTTCTTGACAACGTTTCAAGCATTCACCCTTCTCTTCACAATAAACTTAAGCCTTATGCTTAGATTTTCTCATCAACCTCAATAGCTCTGTTCTCTCTTCTTTGAAATATGCACATATTCTTTTCTCTATTCTTTTGCATCTCACACTCCACACTTATATCACCTTCTTCATGTGCTCACTTATACTCACTCTAAATGTTGGCTCTGCACCTCCTTAAATAAGTAATTCTGATCCTTTTCCATTTTCCATGTTCATCATATTTCTTATGGTTCATGATTCAATTCATTAGGTTCATTGTACATTTTTATCTTCTTTTCTAGAAACTTATCATCAAATTCATTCATTAGATATGATACCTAATCCTCTCCTTGAATTAAATGATCCAATTCATCAATCTTATCTTCAACCTAGTTTCCATATCCCAAAAAATCAACTGAGTCGGCTAGAAATCATGATTTCACATATGCATTCAAAATAATGTCACTTGGCCATTACTTACTTCTGACACTTGATCATCATTGAATTTCTTGTTTGTTATAGAACTTCTAACTCAGCATCAACACTATCACTTGATTGATACTGATGTTCGGTCAACACTTAATTTTCTTAGTCAAGCTTTATATAAGTGATGTATCTTGACTTGTATTATAAATATTTGAACATCAACATGATTTAAACAATCCCTTTGTTTTTTCAAAGTCTAACTAGTTAAATGTCCATTGTATTTTCCTTTTCATAACTCAGCCTTTCCTCTAATTTCTTTTGTTATGAGAAACTTCTCAAATCCTCTTCATCAATCAAATAGATATGATATTTAGATCAGATAGCAACATGTCCTTTTATTATATTTGACATAAATGATAATAAACCAATTTTTCTAATTGTAGTTTCCAAAAATCACCAAAAATTCAATAATCTCTTCCTTCATACCTTCCAACAATTGCTTGATCCACACTATGTTTGAGAAATTTACTCCTACTAAAACATATTCAGCTTATGTTCTAGATTTTGAGATACAATTTTTCTTCTCACTTTTCCATGAATTTAATTTCTTTCCTAGGAAGAAAGCACCTCCATTAGTACTCTTTTTGTCATCAATGTTTCTAGTCCAAACAACATTTGTGTAAAATTTCAGTTCAAACTTGTTATTTTTCTTATACCATAAACCATAGTCTTATGTTCCTTTCAGATATATCAAGATACTTTGCATAGCCATCATGTGATTATCCTTAGGATTAGCAAATAATCTTGCAACAATTCCAATAGCTAATGCAATGTTAGGTCTTCTATCAATTGCCAATCATTGACCTATACAATATCTGATTTACTTTAGCAAAATCACCATTATTTTAAAGTCTTTATATAGTAGCCATAGGTGTTCCCACTGCTCTTGAATATTCCATTCCAAATTTTTTTAGTATCTCCTCGATATACTTTGGTTGTGTAATGTATATACCTCCTTTCATTTCATGGACTTGCAAACCAGCAAAGAACTTTATCTCTCTAAACATTGACATCTCAAATTCTTTCTTCATCTCATTAGAAAATTATTTTCAAAATGAATCATGCCCTCAAAATATGATATCATCAACAAATATTTCAGCTAGCAACATCTTATTCTTAGATTCACTTTTCAAGTACAGATTTTTATTATCATTAGTTCTTGCAAAACCAGTTTTCACCAAATATGTATGTAACCTTTCATACCATGATCTAAAATATTTTTTCAAACCATATAATTCTTTATGTAACTTACATACCATCATCTTCTTAATAGGTTCAACAAATCCTTTAGGTTGTTCAATGTAGACTTCTTCTTCCAAGGTTCCATTCAAAAATGTAGATTTGGCATCCATTTGACATACCTTGAATCCTTTGTAAGTATCATATGAAAGTAATTTTCTTGCTCCTTCCAACCTTGAAACTAGGGAAAATATCTCTCCATTATCAATTCCTTCCTCTTGTGCATATCCCTTGCAAACCAATCTTGCTTTACTCCTTGTGAGTTTTCCTTTTTCATTTAACTTGTTTCTGAATACCCAATTGGTTCAATCACATTATTGTCCCTTGGGCTTAGTACTAATGTCCATGTTTTTTTATTCTTTATTTGATCAATCTCTTCATTAATTTATCTAATCCAATCTTCATTCTCCAATGCATTTTTAATTGTTCTTGCCTCAAACTCACATAGTAAACATGTACCATTTTTTCAATTTGTTTCTTATCATGACTCTTGAATCTTTGTCTTCAATAATTTGATCAGGTGTGTGGTGTCTTATCACATACTTTTCTAATACATGATCATATCTAATACATGATCATATCTTCTTTTTACTTGTGGTAATTTACTTGGTCTGGCTTACTCATATTCTTTATATATGTCATGTTGTAACTTGACTTCCTTAGTTTGGTGTACAGTCTCCTCTCTATGACTTGGATCCTATAGCTTGATGTTTGCCAGCTTGCTAACTCTCGATAGAGCTTCTCTATTGATACTTTATAGCCTATTTCTCTAGTTTAGTTAAAGTACTTGGTTCTCCTTCATAGATGTATACAAAGTTTCTATAATATTCAGGTTTGTTATCACAATATTATTCATTATTTTCTACAAGTTCAACAACTCTAACATTTGCACTTTCCACAATTTTGTTAGTGTTAGTATTCAAACACGTGTATGCCTTTTTTTTAGTTGAATATCCTAAGAATATACCTTCATCACTATCTGCATCAAGTTTTCATTCCTTACATATTTCAATAAATAACAATTGCTTCCAATACTTTGAAATATTTGACATTAAGTGCATAACCATACCACAATTCAAAAGGGATTTTGTTTGTAAATTTTTTTGACTTGGACTTGGTTAACTATATAAATAACAATACTTACAACTTCTCTCCAATAATTTTTTGAAATGTTTTTTTCCACCGTCAGTGTTCTTGCACAGTCCATGATTGATCTATTTCTTCTTTCAACTATCTCATTTTGTAGTGGAGTCATTGGTTCTAGCATTTGTCATTGCAGCAAGTATTGAACTCCTATGATATTAATTCACCTCCTCCATCTGACCTCAAGCATTTAAGACTTTTATCCATTTCCTTTTCAACTCTATCCAAATACCACCTAAACATTTGGAAAGCATTAGATTTTTATTTGAGAAACAACATAGTCATCATTCTAGAGATCATCAACAAATAGAATAAATTACTTGTCACCACAATAACTTTGGACTCCAATAGGACCACATAAATTAGTCTAAACCAACTCCAAAATATCATCAAAAGAATAGGTCTTGCTCTTGAAACTAGACTTTTCCATTTTTCACATTTGACATTGTTTGCACATCACTTCATTAGGTTTTCCCAATCTTAGTAATCCTCTTACTCTTTCCATCTTACTAATTCTTATCAAATTATCAAAGTTCACATGACATAGCCTCTTATGTCATAACAGAACAACTTCAAATTGTGCAAATAAACATGTATTTTTATATAAGACTAAATAGAACATGTTATCTTTTATTTTCTCTACACTTCCAATCAATTCACTAGTAGCATCATATATTTTTTCTTTCTTGTTTTGAAATTCAACTCAGTAGCTTGAACTATTTAGTTGTGCCACACTCAATAGATTATGTTTTAGTCCATCAACCCAATATGCATTGTCACATTTGGTCTTATCATTCAATATAATAGATCATTTACCTTTCACATAACATGGTGCATCATTTACAAACTTAACACAACTTCCATTATAGTGTCCTATCTTTTCAAACTTATTTTCATCACAAGTGATATGATGTGAGAAAGCACTATCAATTATCCATCTATCACTCTTACTCACATGTGAAATAAGAGCAATTTTCTCAAATTTTTCATCTTCATCAGATTAATCTATTATTGAAACATAAACAAATTCTTCATTATGTTCATCATAATCACTTTTAGAACCATCTTCTTTAGTAATGTAACAAGATTTCTTACCTTTTCCTTCATAGTCTTTATTACCTCAGTTGTTTCTATTGTCTCTCCTTCCTCGATATTTTTTGTCTTTCCTTTCCTCATTTTCATCTATTTCTAGACACCTTTAGTAATATGACTAGCTTTTTTACATGTGAAATATATTATAGGGAGTTTACCTTTGTATTTTCCTTTTCCTCTTGGTAGCCTTCTTACCAATAATGCTTCTAGATCATCAAGGTCATCATCTGATTCACTATCACTATCCACAAGCTTACTTTTTAAAATTTTCTTTCCTTTAGATCATCAAGGTTTAGTTGAGACTTGAAAGCACATTTAACACTAGAAGGTGTATAATTATCAAAATTTGACAATTCAAATGCAGTTAGTCTACCAATTAGAGTATCTAGGGTCATATCATTACTATGTGTACACCATAGTTCTTGTATTATAAATACTCTAATGGAATAGATAGGAAGTAAAGTTCTCAATACCTTTCTTATCATAGTCTCTTCATAAATATATTCTCTATTACCTCTAATTGCATTCATCTCTTTTTTGATTTAGCTACAATATTTGGCAACAATTTCATTTCTTTCATTCTTATGATGTTATCAAACTTGCCTCTCAAACTTTCTACTTTAGCCCTTAACATGGTTTTGTCTCCTCCATGAATTTGCACCAACTTATCCCATATTTTCTTTGTAGTAGTGCAATCCTTTACATCATCAAACTCAACATAACTTAGGGAAGATGTCAAATCTATCATCATTTAATTATGATCATTCTCTTTTATTTTCCCAATCATCATGGGTCTAGGAACTTCTATATATTCATTATCCAAGTAGTATAGTTTAGAGTCTCAAACTCCATATAGATATAATCTCATCAAATGTTTGTTCATCTTGAGTACCTCTCTCTTGTACATCTTGATATTTATCTTAAGCCCTTCAAACTTTTCTTACAAGCTCCAAATCTCTAATACCAATTGTTAGAATGATTAGAATAATTGAGAGTGGGGTGAATTGGTTATCCTTAGGTCCATATCTACCAATTCAACTTTTAACAACTTCAAACAACTTAACCAATCTCATAAATCCACTCTACCAATATAGAATTTCATCACTAACTCAACTTATTCATCTCATCACTTAGCTCTATATTCAGTATATGTTGAATAATAGAAACATATAACACTAAATAGCATGAAACATGAAAAAAACATGCACACAAGTATGACACCAAGATTGAACATGGAAACCTAATTTGGGAAAAACCACTAAGTAACATGCTACATATTTTCACTCTTCTAATGTGAGCTCAACTAAGAGCCAACCCTATTAAATGGTACAAAACACAATATTAGGTGTGAGGTTGTTATGGGATTTAATCACCCTATTAGGAGTGGCCTTTTTATAGGTCCTTAAAATATCTCATTGAAATGTAACCTTGACTAAAGGATTTAAAATATGGTTGTTAGGTCAACCTTGATTAAATAATTTTACTACCATAGTGGTTAGAAAGAAATGACAAGGTTGATTTAATTAAATACAACTCACTTTTCAAGTTTAGATATCCATTCAACTCATAACTAGTTCATTGATTAGAATTCATTACATTCTCCATCTCTAATCTACTTGGAAACTCTTTAAGCAATCTCTCTATCACCAACTTCTCACTTCTCCTTTGCAACTCTGTTCTCCACAAATTTTTTAGTCCAACAATCAATTGTACATCATCTCATTTTCCCCCTTAAATAGATGGGCTTAATATTTTGTCACTTAAACATAACCATAGATCTTAGGGTTTGATTAGATTCATTAACTTTGTTCATCATTTTGTCCTTCTTCTTCTTTCTTGAAACTTTTGGAAACTTCACATTATATCCTCACCTTAGATCATTTAACAAACTCAATTCATGCATGAAATATGCCAATTCATCAATCCTTATCTTTTATGTACTTTGACTAATCTGTAAATTCATCTACATCAGCCTCAATCTTGATTCTTTCACAAAATTTTAATTTTTTGACAATCAGTCATCACAATTTTCTTTAGCTCATTCTTCACTAGATAGCACAATCACTACTAATCTATCTCGCTCTTCTTACATTGGCTCACCCAGCCATCACTATGCTTAGTCGCTACTTCAGTTTCCCTTCATCTCACTTGGTCTCTACACTTACTCATCTAATAATATTTTTCTTAGCATTTACTTAAGTTCCTTGATCTTTTTCTTTCACTTCTTAATTAACTTAATAACCTATCACTTGGTCAAGCTTAGTGTTTAACTCAACTTCTTGACTTCTATCAAGTATCACTTCTACACTTAAACTTATCTTTCTTTTCCACTTTATATAATGATTAAAAAACATATTATCTTGTCAATTTCTAATTGGTCAAGTGCCCTTTGTCTATCATACTTACTCCTCTTTACTCAACAACTTTACTAGTTCATCAGGTTATCTCTCTTTTCAAATCCTCTTCATCAATCAATTGATATGGCACTCTATACTGTTAGCAAATGTCTTACCAATGAAGTTTGACATCAATGGAAACATAAAAATTATTCTAATTGCAGTTTATAACAATAAGATCTAATCCATAAAAGTAAATGGTAAAGGAGAATGGTAATAATGAACTCACCATGAAACTAGGTTAGGACACATGAACTTCAAAACTGATTTTGGCTATTATAGAAATATAAAAATATGAAATGGTTATGGATCTAGCATGTTGACACCTAGTAATTATACCTATAAAGATTATAGACTCAAAGGATTATTCCAAGATAATTCAACCTAGTCCAAGAAGGTTGACCTTTTTTCTAGAGACCAAAAACTAGTGAAATCTATAGATATTTTGTCACTTATTTTGAAACTATAAGAAATATGGATATGAAATTGTGCTACCTATTCTTGCACATAGAAAATAAGTATATTTTTTTATGGGAAGGGTACTACCTTGGTCAAGACCCTATATAGGAATCAACCTTGAAATGATATAAAAATTGCATATAAATAAGATAAATATAAGTATTCACCTTGCACAGGGATATTTGTAGAAAAATTTTAGTATTCTAAGTAGTTAGGCAAAGTGGGTCAGTTTCAACATGCTAAAGGAAAACAACTCAAATCTTGGTATGAAATCTTTTTCAAAAGGGCTATCATGCATTCAGCAAGACCCTTTTTCTTAAACCCTAGGTTCCATATCAACATAATGTCAAATCTAAGTAGCAAGTGCCCTTCGACATTTGTTAAAAGGAGACACCATTAAATGGTCCTCTACGAGAATCAGTTGATGAGCAAAGGGTTATGGATGGTGATATCCCCAATAAAAAAAATGGGTATCCTTCTACTTTAGACATAGAACTAGGGTTACTGAAAGAATGAGACACTGATGTTAATCCCAACCAGCGTTCTTCTCAAGTAGTAAAGGGCTTATGGGAGAAGGGTAAGAGCTCATTGCAAGGCATGCAAAGAAAAAGGATTTCCAAAAACTTTGGGAGAGCTCCCTTCAAATCCAAACCTTCGAAGGCTAATTAAAATGCTAGGAAATCAAATAGGATTTGAAGGAAGAAGTAGCCAAAGAATATTGTTCACATAGACACAGGGTTTAAAGATCAGGTAGTAATGGAAATCACTATTTCAGAAAGGTTTATTTCCCCACATGTTGAATTTTTTAGAAAGATAGCACTTAGGGTGCATATTCAAATCCATAATTTAAGAAAAATGGACATTCAAGCATGGATTTTTAGTAATTGGCTAGGTATGAAAGAGGTATTATTCCATGATCAAGTTTTAAACTATTTTACTATTCTCTTTACTTTAGTTGAGACTAGGGATTGGGTGCATAAATTCAAAGGGTGGTTTTATAAAGGTTTTGGCATATCTACCTATCCATTTTCCCTAAATTTTTCCCCTAAATCAAGTGATGTTATCTTTTTTAGCCACTAGATAGAATTACCAGATTTGCCCCTTGAATACAGAGACACCGAAATTGTTGAATTGATAGCAAACAAGGTGGTTATCTTTATTAGGCATGATATCATCCCCTTTGAGCAAGTCTTTCATCTAGTTAGGGTTTGCTTACTTTTGAGAAATCAAAAACCATTTCCACAATATATAATTTTCCATTCAAAATGGGGGGATTGGAAACAAATTGTTCGCATTCAAGAACTCAAGGTAATTGATCAACATTCTTTACTTTTGGTCCATTTTAATGTCAATTGCCAAGGTGGTGATTTAGAATAGATTATGGTATGTGAGGATCATTCATCATTACCTAAGAAATGTAAATTTTGGTAGGTTGCTAATGTAAATAGTACAGATATTACTTGTAATAATGGTGCTACTTTGCCTATTTCTCATTCAGACTTGGATGTATCAAATGAGCATTCACAAGATCAAATCCATGTACCATTTTCACAAGATCAAATTTGGACATTGAAGATACTCTTTATTCAAATCATTCATCCCTCTCTTTTTCAGGTCATTACTCTTGTGTAAAACCTACAATGGAGGTAGGTAAGGATAAACAAACTAGTCCTGGGTTGGAACTACGAATTTCCAATATTTCAGAGCATTGTCATAAGATCATGGAAAAAAGGGGCCTTGTCAAATATCATTTTATGAAACAATTTCCAATATATCTATTAGGAGTAAATTTTAAAAATTAATTTGTTCTAATGGCGCATGCTCAAAAATTTTGTAACATTTCATTTCATCAAACAATTTGTAGGTAGTTGAATTATTAGAATGTTAGTTTGTCTGATTGCTCCAAAAAAGTTTGGTCTACAGTAGATTTAGTCAATGTTTAATCACTCCCCTTTGGAGATGTTTGTTCTGACATGTAAGTAGACTATGTAAGGCCTTAGGTTGGGTAGTAATGTGGAATCTAAGTTACATCAATTAGCTAATGAGATTTCAGCATTTGTGGTATCAGAATAATTTAAATTAATTGGAGAAGAAGTTATGCAAGAAGACATGGCCCAAATATTAGTTGATAATTTTGAGGAAGCTCAAAGGCAATTACAAGATTTCCAACCTAAACAAATGGCCAATGGAAATATTGGTTGTGGGTCCACTTTTGATTTCTCACAAACCCTTTCAATTATGAAGTCACCTAGACATCCTATAGTGGTATCTTCTACTCCAAAGACTCATGGCAGAAAGAGAAAAAGTACAAAAGCTAAAGAAGAAATTGCAGCAAGTATTCAATCCACTTTGGAAGAAAAATATCAATCAGTAAAAAGAGTCACCAGAAGGACTAAGTGTCCTCTGGTGGAAGGATGAAAATCATAACATGGAATGTCAGGGGTATCAATGCCCCTAACAGAAGAAGCAGGATTTAAAAAAATTTTGATGAGTCGAAAGGAGACATTATATTACTTCAAGAGACAAATTTATTAGATGAAAAGTATGAGGAGTCTATTGCTAAATGGAAACAATGGAAATCCATCCATTGTCCTAGTGTCGAGGATTCAAGAGGCTTAACCACTTTGTGGAACCTAAAGGTTGTTTTTGGAAGCTTAATAGGACAAGATCTGGGTTGGCAATGTTTTAAGTTTCAACATTTTCAAATCTCAATGGTTATCTTTAACATTTATGGTCCTAGAAGTATTTCAGATAAGGCTAAATTGTGGAAAGTCATTTTAGAAAAACTTAGATATTTACCACATTAAAATTGTATCATAGGTGGTGACTTCAATGCAATTTGAAATAATAAGGAGAAAAAAGGAGGAATTTTTCCATCTCTAAAAATTATGGAGGAATTTGATAACTTTATCACTACCTATGAATTGTTTGAAATTGAAATGTCCAATGGATGCTTCACTTGGCATAATAGAAGAGATGGTTTCCTACAAATTACTGAGAAACTTGATAGATTTTTAGTTTCACAAGCATGGAAAATAACATCTATCCTATTTTAGGAAAAAATTATCTCTTTCCTAGGATCAAATCACTTACCTATTTCTTTATCCTTAGATAATAGAGTGGAATAGTCAACATCACATTATAAATCTTCTTTCAAATATGAAAGAATGTGCTTCAGACATCCAATGTTTCTTCCTTTAGTTAGACATTGGTGGGTCAGTGCTCCATAGGAGAAAGGTAATAGTATGTTTTGGTTCTATAAGAAACTCCAGTATCTTAAAGGAAAAATCAGAATCTAGAACAAATAGGTTTTTAAGAATATTTTTGAGGAGAAAAGAAAGGTGTAGAAGGAACTTCAAGAAATTAATGAAGAAATCATCAATTTTGGATTGAATTCAAATTCATATGTTCATCAGAAAGAGAAGCAATTTCAATGGGTAGAGTTGTGTCATAAGGAGGAAGAATATTGATGGTAGAAATCTAGAGAATTATGGTTAAGTGATGGTGACTGTAACACAAAATTCTTTCATGCTTCAGCAAGTCAAAAAAAGGCAAGTAAATCCATTTTTTCAATCACAGAACAACTTATGGGTAAAAAAT
The DNA here is from genome assembly GCA_028749045.1 of Cupressus sempervirens. Lineage (NCBI taxonomy): Eukaryota > Viridiplantae > Streptophyta > Pinopsida > Cupressales > Cupressaceae > Cupressus > Cupressus sempervirens. The sequence goes on along the minus strand of CM053785.1, from coordinate 251,674,387 downwards.
TATTATATGAGACAAGTATCAAAAGGGAAGGGGTTAGATATTTTATAGAACTCCTTGACCCATTAGTGAAAATGGATGTAAATAATCTTCAACTTAACTCATTCTTAGAGATAGTTCCAATAATTATATCAGATCAAGATAATGATGCTCTTATGAAACCCTTCACTTTGGAGGAAATTTGGAAAACAGTTCATTCCCTGCCCCCACACAAAGCACCTGGTCCTGATGGCTTTATAGCTCTCTTCTTTCAAAAATGTTGGGATGTTTTGGGGTGGGATTTACTTATGGCCCTAGAATCCTCCTGACCCAAGGGTTACATGTATGGGAATTTTGATTCAACTAATATTGCCATCATTCCTAAGTCTGGTGATCCCTAGACTTTTGCTGATTTCAAACCAATTTCTTTGTGCAACACTATATATAAAATATTCACAAAGGCTATTTGTTCTAGACTTCAAGTTTTGTTTCCTCATATCATTTCTCCATAACAGGGTGGTTTTGTGTCAGGTAAAGAGATGTCAAAAGGGGCAATTTTGGTTCATGAAGCTCTTCATCATATCAAAGAAAACCAAATTCCTTCCTTTATTATTAAACTAGATATGATGAAGGTATATGATAGAGTTAATTGGTCTTTTCTTATCAATTTTTTGGAGAAATTTGGTTTCAATAAAGTTTGGTGTAAATGGATCAAAGCTTGTATTTCAAGGCTACATTTATGGTTCTTATAAATGGGTCTCTGAAGGGGTACTTCAAATCTTCTCAAGGAATCAGACAAGGTGATCCCCTTTCACCTGCCTTATTTATTTTGATGGCAGAAGACTTTAGTAGGGCCTTAATTCAATCTCAACAATTAGACATTTGGAAAGGCATTTAGTTTGGAGTAAATGATCTAGTAGTCACTCATTCTCTCTTTTCAAATGATACGTTGTTGTTTGGATTTGTAAACATTAATGAAGCCAAGCATATTAAGTATTTACTAGACCAATATTCATTATTTTTAGGTCAGAAGATCAGCATGATTAAATCTAAAATCTTCTTCTTCAACACAACTCCACCTATTGCACAAAGGACTAAAAAGATTCTAGGTTTTGAGGAGGAAAAATTACCATCTACATATTTGGGTGTCCACTTTTTCATGGGCAGTAATAAAGCTTCTTATTGGAAAAATATAGTAGATAGAATTAAATCCAGAACAATGGCTTGGCAGGTAAGATGGCTTTCTCTATCTAGCAAAATCCTTTTAGTTAAGTTTGTCTTATCAGCTATCCCAAATTATTACTTCTCTATATTTTCTACACCTACGTTGATTATTAAGTATATTGAAGGCATAATTCAGGATTTTTTATGGATGGAAAATATGTTAGGTAATAGTAAAATCCCTCTCATCTCATTAAAGGAAATGTCTTTAGAGAAGCATCAAGGTGGGATTAATCTTCCTAATTTGGCTTTAAGGGATATTGCTTTTGGAGGAAAATTAGTTTGGTTTTTGTATGAGAAAGCAAAAGCTAACTAGTGCAGAATCTTATAGAGAAAATATTTAAATTCTTCTGACCCCTCTAGAATTTTTACTATAGATCACTTGCCTAAAGGTTCAGCTGTTTGGAACTTCTTGGTGGAATCTTGTGATTTAGTTGCTAGATATTTGAATTGGAAAATTAACAATGGTTTTAAGGCACTCTTTTGGCAGGATGCATGGAATGGCCTTCCTCCACTTTGTAATAATCATTCCTTTGACAATTGGATTACAATTTTTTATGTTGAATTGGACCCCTATGTAGTTGACTATTTTTGGTTTGTTGATCCAATTTCAGGTAGGGTTACTTGGAAAAACCAAAACAAGTTACCAATTCTTGATTACATTAAAAAAAAAATTGTTAGTATATGTAATACAAGGGTTGTTTTAGTGTCTAATCTCCCAGATACACTGATCTGGGCCCCACACCAAGAGGGCAGATATTCAATAAAATTGGGTTACTTACTGCCAAGAACCTAGAAATTGATAATAAGTCATTTCGGGCATTCAAATTTTGTTCGAATCTAGTAATCTTACCAAAGGCAGGTAATTTTCTTGGTTAGCTTTAAAAAAGAGAATTTTGACAGGAGAAAAGCTATCAAATTTGAATATTGTTTAGAATATGAAATGTGTATTATGCATGGAGGAAGAGAAGAATGTTGATCACCTTTTTGTTTAGTGTAAAATGGCATATCAATGCTAGATCTTCGTCCTTCAAAAACTAAATTTTAGTATGCCCCTCCCAAATACCTTATGGGATATGTTTCAACATTTTTCAAGTCCGATTAACCACTTTTTTTATTCATGTATTTTTTGAAAGCAACCTTCAACATTGGAAACTATGTTGTTAGCATTAGAAGTTGTAGTGGGGGAAGTTGTGGTAGCCTATATTAAAAGAAGTTTTGAACATCTTACTATTACAGGGTGGGATATTGCTTTGGCTAATAGATGGACTTCTTTGCCTTCTCCATCTTATCAATTCATTACATCTGGTGGGCCTTGTGAGAAAGTTAATAGAAATTTTGTGAAATGGATCCGTCCTATTAGGGGAGATTGCAAGTTAAATTTTGATGGTTTCTCAAGAGTCAATCCTAGTGAATCTAGAGCTGGAGTGTGTATAAGAGATCATAATGGATGAGTGTTAGGTATGTTGGCTCAAAAATTGCCAGTTGGTACAAATAAAAAAGTTGAAGCCATGGCACTCCTTAGTTTAGAATTGGCACTTTAGTTAAACATAGTTAATATTCACATTGAGGGGGATTCTTTGATGGTTATTAATTCATGTGTAAATAAAAAATCAAAGAACTAGTAGTTTGGTTATATTCTGGAAAAATCTTGGTCAATGATTGATAAATGTAAAGAGGTGTCATTCTCTCATACCCTCAAGGAGGGAAACTAGGTTGCAAATAATTTATCTAATATTGGTGTTGAATTGAAGACTAATGAGGCAAGTATTATAGAATTTATTCCTGCCAACTTTCCCACTTTATTTACCTTAATTCAGAAAGAGAAAATCTTTTAATACTAGCTTGATCCCTTTACCACTTTATGATGGTTGCACAAAAAATATAATTCTGGGTTCAGTATTCACCAAGTTACTCTTGGCTTAATGTTTACTGAGTTCAGTATTGACCAAGTTATTCCTGGTTAGTATTGACTAAGTTACTCTTGGATTAATATTATCGAGTTTAGTACTAACCGAATTACTTTTGGCTTAGTGTTTACCAAGTTTAGTATTGACCATGTTCTACTCTTGGATTATTGTTACCGAGTTCAGTATTGACTGAGTTACTCTTGGCCTAGTGTTCACTAAGTTCAGTATTGATTGAGTTCACTAAGTTTGAGTTTATTATTAATTGAGTCACCCTTGGCATAATGCTTGTTGACTAAGCTCAGGTTTAGTATTGATCGAGTTAATCGAGGATTACTGAGCTATTCAATTTATTGATTATGGAAGGGTATTGACTGACTTCCAACTAGGTGTTTGGTGAGTTAACAAGGAAGAGGTTCATGCCAAGTTATTTTTTCATAGTTTTTACTGAGTGCTCATGGGTATGCTGACAGAGCTATTTGATCTTGCTAGTTTGGGTCTACATGGTGGAATGGTGTCCAAGTTTGTGAAGGTCTTAAAGAGGAATTGCAGTGGAATGGAGCTATTTTGATGTTCAAGGAGGTTTGCATGTGCAAGATTATGGTGAAGTCATACTAAATCTTTCCATACTGTACAATATCATTTTTTGCTCTCGTCACTGGAGTACTTTGTGTGATTTTACATTTGGCAAGATCAAGTCTACATTTAAGGTCAAAGCATTTCTCAAGTTGATCAAGGATGACATTAATAGATGGTAATAAGTTTTTCTCCATTCCAGTACATACAGATGCAGAATATTTGTTCTTTATTCAATTTTGGGATTTTCAGTCTTTCTCTTCGCTCTATGTAGTTGCAATTGGGCTTTGATGTAATGGCACCTTATTTATTACTCATATGGAGTAGGTGTGTCATTCCTTTTGATTTCCTTTTCAATTTCCAAAATGTCATTCTCAATGGATGGTTGTGTGAAATGTGAGTCTTGTCATCAATATCATAGGAGCATCCTATCCAAAAATTATAGAATTTTCCTTCAACCAGCAGTTGATGAAGATGCACTCGCTTAGCCTCTGGATGATGAGATGTTTAATATTATGTCCATTATAGTTTCTTCTTTGACCCATTGTGCGATTTAGAATATCATTAGGGAGGACTACTTCTCTGCAACTTCTAAACAAGTGGTATATCCCTCAATTTTGGTCTCCATTTTTCTATCTAATGCTTTGGATCTTCTTTAGTCAACTTTGAGACTGGAAATCATTGCTTATAAGGTGGCCAAATTCGAGTTTTGGGCTCAAAATAAACTTAAGCGAGCATGCAAAATTATGATTTTTGGTCTGAAAATGCCTTGGTGGGAGGACTAATTTCAAGGACCATGCTCATGCAAAAACATGAAGTTTTGGTGACTTTTGAGACACTACAAAAGGCATGTGAAAAGCACAACTCACAAGTCTTGACTAACACCTTCCAAATCATGGCAAAATCTTTGGGTTTTTAGATGTTTGAAGATGTGAATAAAATTGGTTTTGCACTGCTTGACATTTTGGGTCTTCCAATTCCTAATACACATGTAGTATCTACTAATAAGAAGGCACCTCTATTTCACTCAATTTAGATGGTTTGCTTGGGACATGTTGTTCAAAAACCCCATTCAAATCATCTCAAATCAATAGCTTGAGGGGGTATTTCTTATGTTATTGTTGAAGGCTTGAGCTCAAGATGGGAGGTGTCTCCACTACCATGGTTTGATTTTGGCTGGGGTCACTCAGTACAAACTATTGCAGAGGATGCCAAGGATATGGTAGAAAAATAGTTTATTGGCACTCTTCTATTTGTTTGGACTTTTCTTCTAAACTTCAGGCATGTTTTATAAAAAAAAATTGAAAATTTTGGTTGTTATGCCTACTATTTTGATATGTTCGAAAATGAAAAACTTAATAAAGGCTAAATTTTGGCGAAATTATATTTTTTCCATCAATAAACTATGCTTGTCAATATTGATGCTTGTAATTTGTATATACTGCGAGGATGTTGGGTTTTCTTTACTGGTTCTTTCCTAGTTGAGCTCTTGAACTAGTGTATATATATTTATTTATTTTTATTTTTTTTTTATTTTTTTTTATTTTTATTTTTTTATTTATTTTTTTTTTTTTTTAAGTTTATATTTATATTTATATATATCATTGGCTTGTCCACTTTGCCTTTAAAAAAGATCTGATAAAGCCACGATGATGCATGTATTCTTGGTTGAAATGTATTATGGAATCAAGAGTGTCTTCACAAATTCATGTACCACACTTGTCAAATCCTAGAACTTGAATTAATGTATTCTTGACCACTACAATGGAGAAGAAGAGAGGAGAAGAATGTATATTGATATTCTTACTTTTTGCAAATTCCTCTACTTTCCCATCATGAAAAAGATAAAATTTCATCAATGAGATACTATTCATTTTTCTTAAATAGATCCTAAATAAGGGAGGACTTGGAGATCTTGAATTGGATTTTTTACTTCATATTATCTTTATAGAACTTGCTTTTGAAATAAATAATAATTTATTGCATGTGATTGCCCTTAGATTTCTCTTATAGTATGGACGATAGTGGATGTCAAATTGAGAGGATTTGATGTCCTTTTATGCTCATTTTGGGATTCAACATTGTCACTCTAACCATAAATTAAGATAAGGAATTAAAATATCTACATTGGGCTCAAATCCTTAAAAAAATCAATGCTCAAGGACAAGGATGAATTGATTCAACCTTATTTAGCACAAGGCCAGGTTAGGGTGACCTGTGTTGACATTTAGTCAAGTTTTTTATTAGTGACAACACTTATTCAGATTTTGTATGGCTACCAAGCTCAATGACTAGTCTATAGTGTTTTCTATGTAATTCAGTAGCCACCAAGCACTACAGTTTCTATTGAGCTAATAGTTCATGTAAAGTGGAGTTAGTGTTAACCAAGCTATGTGATGATTAGTGTTTACCAAGTACAGTCATAGTAAATGAGTAATTCAATTTATACCAAGTTACATAATATCTACTAAGTCACCATTGTAGACTGAGTTCATGACTACATTGAAGTGATTAGTATGGATAGAGCTTCTACTTCTACCAAATGCATGACAATGCTAAGTAGTGATAGTAGATGTTGAGTATCAAAACTTCACCGAGACAGTCTTCAGAACCCGAGTATCTACATATGGGCCGACTTTGTAATATTGGTGTTAACTTGTATATTAGCCAACTTTATAATTATGTAAATTAAACTGATATATATGTAACGAATTGTATCATATCCAAGGTAGTAAGTGTCACAATAATGTGAAATAGAAGCATGCAAATGTGAATCAGTAGCAACCAAAGTGTATTGTAAGGCCATATCAGTAAAGGAGCAACAGAGACATATCCATCACACAAGGTGATCGGTACTTCAAAGAATCTCTACCAGCAAATCAAGTTATAAGTTAGAGATCAACTATTTCATTCTAATAGGTGAACTAGTCCAAAATTCTTCAACACGATAGACTTAACAATCTTTTTTCAAATCTCTTTACCAAGTGCATACTTCATTGTATTTTATTAAAATCTCTAACAAGGTGGACCTAGCAAGTCCTAATTGCTCCTAACATGGTAGATCATCAAAAGTGATCATTGTAAGTCTTAACAGGCTAACTTTATGCTGTAGTAGTGAAATTTTGTGGGTATCATCCCCACCCCAATTTTACTTTCTATTTGGAAGGTTTCTAGGTCACCAAATTATTGTGTTCAAGTTTTATGAATGTTTTATGTTTTCAGTTTCTCATGCATGTTGTAAGATCAAATTTAATGAATTAAATGGTAATTGGATTATTGCAGTTAAGATCTCAAATTGGTAAAGTTTTTGAGGTTATTGATTCACCCCTCCCCTCTTAGTAACCTAGCTAGTCTTGAATATTTCCAAAATTTGGTATCAGATCTTTGTGGTTCTTAGGATAGAGTTTGACAGCTTGAACAAAGATCAAGGACAATGGAGATATTCAGACTTGACAAATCCATTGACAATGAAAAGTTGGATCTAGAAATGGTCATTGCACAACTCAATAAAGCTAAGGAGCAACTTTCCCAATCCCTAAAAAGAATGAAGGAACTTGCAAATCAAATGAATGATCATCAATACATTGGAAAAAGAATTAAAGGTTTTTTCCCTTCAAGTAGTTTAGATGAAGAAAATGATGCAATCAAAGAACTCTTAGAGAAGAATGGTTCCCTGCAAGAAGAAGTTAGAAAGCTAAAAAGATAACAAGAAATTTAGTCAATAAGGCTATGTGAAATCTTGGAATAGAGGAACAAGATGAAAGAAGAAATGGATGGAAGAAACAATGAGATCCAAAACCAATCCCTTCAAAATTCATATCTTATGGATCAAATCTCCAATGCAAATAAGGAAATCATGAGCCAAAGACAGATTAATGAAAGATTAAGGAATGATCTAAATTTGGAAAGACAAATCAATAAAAGAATAAAAAATGAACTGAGATTTGAAAAAAAAATTTGTGAAAGATTGAAAATTGACCTAAACACTGAAAAGAAAATCAATGAAAGAATGATGAAACCCCAAGCAGACATCAATCAATTGAATCAACTAAATGAGAAAAACCTCTATAGAAAAAAAGGTAAAGCAAGAATTGGATACAAAGAACAAAGTGAATCCTCCAACCAAGGTGCTCAAAGGAATCAAAGACCTACTTACAATCACTATGGTAAGATAGGTCATGAATCAAACAAATGTTAGAGTAATGGTAAAGAAAAATTCAATGGTAAATGATACAATTACAATCAGCATGGTCACAAGGCTAATGAATGTAAAGAGAAACCAAAATTTGAAGTCAAGTGTCACAAATTCAAGAAACAAGGTCACAAGGCATCAGACTATAGAACCAAGTCATTCAATCCAACAAAGAAATTTGTGAAAAAAATATTTGGTTGGGACTACAACACTTGGTGTAGATATCATTATTGTGGAGAATATGGACACATCGGCATGAACTATGTTAAACATCACACAATGAAGAGAGACATCATCATAAGATGTTTCATTTGTACCAAACCTAGTCATCTAGCCAAGAATTACATGAAAATGAAGGAAGCTAGTTCAAGTAATAATGGTCATGTCACTCAAGAAGTGGGTGACTCCACCATTTCCAATGAAGTTCTTAAGGAAGAACTGGAACTGCATTATCATGATCACATTCAAACAATTCCAATTGAAAGGAAGCAAAGATCCAAATTAGTATGCAAGATACAAAAGGATCATCAAGTAAGAATGGTATCAGTTATCATCAAGTTACCTTCTCTACCAAGCAAGGTTAGGTCATAGACTCTACCAACCTTCTCTACCAAGCAAGGTTAGGTCATAGACTCTACCGAACAAGGTCTGGAGTAAAAGTCACACATGGTTACCAAGTTATGAAGCCCTTACTAAGTGATCCAAATAGATAGCGGATTATAGCTGTCATGCATAATGATGTCATCATAGCTACCTTTGTACTAAGCATTAATGGAAATTTTTTAACTCAAATTCATTTTTCACCAAGAATTCTTAGTGTTATTGCTATCAAATGAATTACAGAGCGATCAAGCAACTTTGATTGGAATTTTCAATAAAGTTATTAAAAAATTTCATAGCTTACTGAGTAGCCATGGCAGCATCAAGTAGCAACAACAAAGCAAGGAAAGGGTCAGACATGTTGGACTAAGGAGTGGAATGGAAAGCCCTTGATTTCAAACTTGTGCCAGCAATTGTTGAAACCCTCAACCCAAACAAAGTGCAATCATAGATTCCTCCAAAGGTACTTCTCATTAATGACATCCAAACTCATTTGAAGTGTGCCATTTAGGAAATCAAAACCCTAGAAATGAATGATGCCCTAAGAGAATTATGTGTTAATGGTGCTCTTAAACTTGAACATAAGCATCTAGAAGACATTCCTCACCTGCCCCAAAGTTTCCAAATCAAATGGATTAGATGCATCCTTAATTGATTTTACAATGATTAGTTATGGCTTGAACAACTAGTTTTGATCACTAAGAAACTGATTCACCACATCACCGACCTTCCTATGCTCTCCAAGGCCAAAACCACTAAAACCCTAGGTCAGGTGGAGTTAGAAAAGAAAATCCTAGCCAAGTGGGATGGAAGAGGCATGAAGACCAGAAGTGTAATTGATGCAAAACTAAAATTTGGAATACATGTGATAGCCCATAAGATCTATAGTTCTAGCTATCTAAACAGTGTGTCATGTGAAGCAGTAGACCTAGCTTACAAGGTCATGAAGAATAATCTCCCATATGGTCTTGCAGATTTGTTATTGAAGCAGTTTAACAAGAACATGGAAAGTATTAGGACTTTCAAAAACAACCCTCGCAAATTTGGTTCTTTATTGACATGTTTGTTTTTATATTTTCAAAAGTTTTTCCCTTCAAAAGGCACGGCAGTATGGAGAAAGGATGTGCCAGTGCTATATCAGATTAATAAATATATTACAGAAATGGGAGAGAATTTTGTTAGTATAATGGATAATTATTTTGATAACTTCAAGGAGAAAATGAATAAAAAAATTCAAGATACCCAGGAAATTAGTTGAAGATTAAAAAGATGATGTTTGTTTTATGGTAGACTGTGACAAGGTCTAAATTTAGGCAGTAAAACCCAGAGTTGTATGGGTAAAACCTCTTCCCTATGAGGTGAACATTGATGGAGCAAAGGATATAATTGAAGCCTTGATAAATGAACCTGCTGATCCAAAGGCGCCACACTTTGGAACATATGATGAGGCCAAGGCAAGAATAGAGCTTGAAATCAAGCTTCCACAGGCAATTAACAAAGGTAAGAGGAGGATAGCAAAACTGAAAACAAGCACACCTCTTATGTTGACCGAGAGCAAAGGTGAAGATATTGAAGAAGTAGAGGATGAAGAGGAGTTGGAAAAGGAAGAAGAGCTAGTAAAGAAGAAAGGAAAGGTGATCATCACCAAGCCATCCAAGCCATCCACTACAGTGTTCACTAGAAGATCAAGGAAGAAGGGCATTGAAGTTGTCTTTAGCAAACTGTTAGATTATGGTGACTGATTAGGAAAGTATTGTAGCTGACATATTATGGCCGACATATGGCCGACATGTTGTAACCCTAAAATGGATAAAATAATTGTATAAAAGGATTTAGGGTTAGCTATTTTTTATTATGTTGTGATGCGAAATTGCTTCTTGCAGTGGTATTGAACTGTAAGGGATTACGGATTGTAATCAGGTTGTAATCACTAGATTGTAATAATATTGGACTTGCAATTTGGTGGACGTAGCCCAAGGATTGGGTGAACCACATTAAATCTTGGTGCCTTGTGTTCATTTCTATGTGATCTATTATTTTTTGTTATTGGTTATATTTGCATGTAGTTTTTATTTCTGTCCGTGGTTTATCCTAACAAGTGGTATTAGAGCCTAGTTGTTTTTTTTAGTTATCCTCTACAGGAAAGTTTCACAGTTGAGTGGGAGTCTCACAATTGAGTGGGAGCAATGGTAGATGAGGGTAAACTAAGGGTTGATAGGTTTAATGGGTAGAACTTCCAGTTATGGAAGACGCAAATGCAAGACTATATGTATCAGAAGGATTTATGGAAATCGTTAGAAGGCAAAGCCAAGAATTAGGGATCTATCTCAGATGTTGAATGGGATCTTTTAGATAGAAAGGCACTCAGAAGCATTCATTTATGCTTGGCACTATCAATGGTATTAAAATATTACAAAACCAGAGATGATAGAAGAGTTGATGAAAACCCTAGCGACATTGTATGAAAAGCCCTCCACTTCAAACAAGGTATTTCTCATGAAGCGTTTATTTAATATGAAAATGGTAGAAGGTGGATCTATTGCAGATCATTTAAATGAGTTTAATACAATTACTAGTTAGTTATATTCTATGGGTATCAATTTTGATGAAGAAATTAGGGCTCTCTTGATTTTGTGCTCTTTGCCTGAAAGCTAGAATGGCTTGGTAAAGGCTGTGATTAATTCTATTCTTAGATCTAGTACCCTAAAATATAATGATGTGATCGGTGTTGTTTTGAGTGACGAAACTCATAGGAAATCCTTAGGTGGATCTACATCAGGAAGTGCTTTGAATGCACAAAGTAGGGGTAGAATGACTGAGAGAGGAAGTAACTCTGGAAATCATGGAAAATCAAGAGAAAAGTCAAAAGGGAAGAGGTCTCAATCAAGAAAACCGAATGACTACTGGTACTGTGGGAAACCAAGGCACAAAAAGAAAGATTGCTGGAATCGAAAGAAAAATGAAGAGATAAATCAGATGGAGACAAGGATGCAAATGTGGTAAGTAAAAAATCCGAAGAGGATGCTTTGCTTCTGTCTTTATAAAGTGTTGATGATTCATGGGTTTTAGATTCTGGTGCTTCATTTCATGCTACACCTCATAGAGGTTATTTCATTGATTATGTCCAAGGGGATTTTGGGCTTGTTTATTTGGGGGATAATGAACCCTGTCAGATTGTTGGAAAGGGAAAAATTAAGATTAAGTTGTAGAATGGGAATCATTGGCTACTACATGAGGTAAGACATGTTCCAAGGCTGAGTAGGAATTTAATTTCAGTGGAGCAACTTGATGATGAGGGTTAAGTAGTTACTTTTAATGATAAAAATTGGAAGGTTTCAAAAGGTTCCCTTGTAGTAGCAAAAGGTGTGAAAGTAGGCACCTTATATCTTTGTGCAGGTCATATTGTTCCTTCTACTTTGATTGTTTCAGAGAAAAATGAATGTTCAGGAACAATTGTTGCAGTTGAGCAAGGAGAACAAATAGTTGTTGTAGATTTTGATATAGTGCTATGGCACAATAGACTTGGGCACATGAGTGAGAAAGGTATGAAAGTACTTCATTCAAAGAAATTTTTACCAAGTCTAAAATGTGTTAATATGGATTTCTTTGAAAGTTGTGTATGGAAAACAAAAGAAAGCAAGTTGTGTAAAGACTAGGAAGGAAAATAAAAAGGAGAAATTAGAGCTTGTGCATACATATGTATGGGGACTAGCTCAGGCATCTTCACTTGGTGGCTTTCATTATTATGTTACATTTATTGATGATGCAACTAGAAAAGTATTGGTTTATTTCCTTAGACAAAAATCTAATGTATTTCAAACTTTTAAAAAATGGAAATGTTTGGTTGAAAATGAGACTGGTAAGAAATTAAAATATCTCAGATCTGATAATGGTGGTGAGTATTGCAGTCATGAATTTGAAGATTATTGCTCCACTAATGGTATTCATAGACAGAAAACTATTCCAAGGACTCCGCAAGAAAATGGAGTGGCTAAACGCATGAACAGGACTATAATGGAGCACACAAGGAGCATGAGGTTGCATGTTGGGTTGCCCTTACACATGTGGGCGGAAGCTATCAATACTGCAGTATATTTGATTAATAGAGGTCCCTCTACTCCTTTGAGTTGTGGTATTCTAGAGGAGGCATGGATTAGTAAGAAGGTGAGTTATTCTTTTCTCAAGACCTTCGGTTGTGAAGCTTTTGCTCATATAGACTCTGAAAATAGAACCAAGCTAGAAGCTAAATCAAAGAAATTTGTCTTTTTTGGATATGGCATTAATGAATTTGGTTATAGGCTTTGGGATTTTGAAAATCATAAAATTGTTAGAAGTCAGGATGTCATATTCAATGAGAAAGTGTTGTACAAAGATCTATTGTAGCAACATGAGAAGAAAGAAGATGATTATGTAGTGTTGGATGATACTCCAAAAGCTGATGTTCTAGTCATTCCTCATGATGTGCAACAACTACAACAAAAAATACCACGCACACCAGTGAATGTTAGATGGTCAACGAGGCAAATTAGAACTCCACAAAGATTTTCTCCCTCTTTGTATTCTATTTTACTTATTGATGCTGGTGAACCTGAAAGTTATGATGAAGTTGTGTAGGTGAATACTAAGATTTAGTGGGAGTCTACAATGAAAGATGAAATGGACTCTTTGCTAAAGAATAAGACATGGGATCTATGCAAGTTGCCTATAGGTAAAAAGGCTTTATAGAATAAGTGGTTTTATAGGTTGAAAGAAGACAAAGGAGGCAAGAAAAGATTTAAGGCCAAGTTAGTTGTAAAAGGATTTTCATAGCAAAAGGGAATTTATTTTGATGAGATATTTTCTCTTGTTGTTAAAATGACTTCTATCCATACCATTTTAAGTCTTGTGGCTACTGAATATTTTCATTTAGAGAATTTGGATGATAAAATAGCCTTTCTTCATGGTAATTTGGATGAAGAAAAATATATGGCTCAGCCATAGGGTTTTGAGGTCAAAGGTAAGAGAACTTAGTGTGCAAATTGAAGAAAAGTTTATATGGCTTGAAGCAAGCACCTCGGCAATGGTATTTGAAATTTGACAATTTTATGCATGAGCATGGATATAATAGGTGTCATTCAAATTATTGTGTTTATTTTAAGAGGTTGGATGATGATAGCTACATTATTTTATGTTTATATGTTGATGATATGCTTGTAGCTAGGTCTAACATGGATCATATTAAGGGGCTAAAACACCAGTTAGCACATGCATTTGCTATGGAGGATTTGGGGGTAACAAAACAAATCCTTGGTATGAAGATTTGTAGAGATAGGAAGAATAGAACATTGATGCTATCTTAGGCTGATTATGTTGAGAAGGTGTTGCAACATTTCTCTATGGAGAATGCTAAAGCTATCAGCACACCTTTACCTGGTCATTTGAAGTTGACTAAGGAGATGTGTCCTAAGACACAGCAAGAGGAGGATAAGATGTCCAAGGTACCCTATACTTCAGCTGTAGGAAGCTTAACGTATGCTATGGTATGTATTAGGCCAGATATTGCACATGTAGTGGGAGTCGTTAGCAGGTATATGAGTCATCTAGGATTTGAGCATTGGAATGATGTCAAGTGGATTCTCAGATATTTGAGAGGAACATCCAATAAGTGTTTACACTTTGGGGGCTTTACTATTGATTTACAAGGCTATGTTGACTTAGATTTGGCAGGGATATCGATACTAGGTGGAGTACTATAAGTTATGTCTTTACTGTTGGTGGGGCAGCTATGACCTGGGTTTCTAGGTTATAAAAGATTAATGCTCTATCCACTACGGAGGCAGAGTATGTTGTTGCTACAGAGGTAGCCAAGGAGATGATATGGCTTTAGTTCTTCTTGGAAGAATTGGGACATCCTTTGAAAAATTGAAACAATTGGAAGAAGGTGCAGGCATAACCAACTTCAAATCATTGAAGTATGAAACCAAAATAGAGGCTGAGAAGAAATAGGTTGAAGAACTAGTGCTAACCAAGATGGGAAAGAAAAAGTATTCACCTAATCAGATAGCCTCCCAAATCTCTAATGAATTATTAGAAAAAATAAAGACAATATGAAACTCTACTATGTAAATAGAAAAAGATATTTGTGCTCAAACCCTGAGGCAATTGGTACCGAGCATAACAGATGTTGAGGTAAAAGAGTCCTTAAAGAAAAATGAAGATAAGATGACTCTTAGATTCAATACTTGTTTAATGTTGATAAAGGATATAGAGAATGTGGTTAAGAATGCCATAGGTACATGGAAGAATGTCTATCACTTGCACAAACAAAGTGACTTCCTAGTATAAGTCAAGGATGATGACATTGATGATGAGGAAGAAGAAGCATACATAGATCCCACACACTTTGACAATGAAGAAGTTGAAGAAGATAGAGAGGAAGAAGCTACCAAGGAAGACAAAAAAGATGATGAGGAGACTAATCCTATGAAGATAGTAGTAGTAGTCACTGCCTCACTTCCTCACTCTCCAAGAAAACCAGTAGCTACATCAAGCTCAGAGACAACTTTAGCAAGTTTGATTGTGACCACAGCAGATACATCAAATGTCCAAACACTCTTTGCTCCCTCACAACTCAACACATCATTGATAGAAGTGCTACTAATTCATCTACCGAGTTGCACCCTCCCTCTTCTTTAGCTCCTAAGTCAATGTAATCAGGCATGAGTGTAGCATGTTCCACAATTTTGAACTCTTTAGCAGTTTTGAGTTCTTCTGTAGTAAGTACAATTTTGGATTCTACAGTTTTGTCTTCTATAGTTTTGGATAATTCTATAATTACTTCAATTTTGGTTTTAGTAAATATACCAATTAGTATTCCATCGATTGGCACTATATCAGTTTTCATTGCTAGTCCTACTATCTCTACAATTGTTTCCATTATAGATTCAAAGGCATTAAGTACAAGGATAGTTGAACCTAAGGCTCAACTGAGTACAAGATTTTTGAGTAGAGGAAAGGATAGAGAGGAGAATATAGACCTAGATGAGGAGATTGAGATTCCCAAACAGGATTTTGATAATGTCACTATGGATCAAATGCATATAGCTGGTCAACTCCTCCAAAAGAAGGAAAAGTAGAAAAAATTGAGAGAGGAGAGAGACAAGGAATACAAAATCATTGATGGTGCCAAAAATATTTTGATAGAGGTGATAGGTGTTGAAGTTGATACTTCTCAACACATTTTGTTTCAATTAGAAGAGGTAGCCTAGAAGTTTAATGAGGACTCTAGTGGTCAAGATAAATTGATTGAGAAAGTAGAAAAGAAATTTGATAATAAAGTGCTTGAGCACATTGCTTGGAAAATTACCATCCAACAAGTAGAGCTCTCATCAATTTTGAGAAATCTTGAATCCTCTTGCACAAATGTAACATCACTTTTTGAAAAGTTTTGTAATGTTACCATTTTTACAAAGGAAATAAAGAGAAAACTGAAAAATATTGATGAAGATCTGAAAGCCAGTGCACAGAAGTTACAACTTGATCCTAGTTCAAGCTATGCACATCATATGAAAATCAGATTCTTGTCAAATATGAGAGCAGAGTTGTTGAG
Organism: Cupressus sempervirens; assembly: GCA_028749045.1. Classification (NCBI taxonomy): domain Eukaryota; kingdom Viridiplantae; phylum Streptophyta; class Pinopsida; order Cupressales; family Cupressaceae; genus Cupressus; species Cupressus sempervirens. The sequence continues at coordinate 251,658,327 of CM053785.1, read as the reverse complement.
AGAAGAAGCAAGGATCCAATCTACATTGATAGATATTCAAAATATTATCCTTCCCATCATGAATACAATGAAGAAGCATATTTTTTATTCAAAAACATTAATACATGACAACAACTTCTCCATTGCAGATCACATGATAGAACTATCTATAGAAGTACAAGTTGCTCTACATATGTGCAAGATTTTGCATGAGAACTGAGATAAGACATTAGCACTCATACTTAAGGTACATTCTGGTTTTCTTTCTTATATTGGTGTCTCCATGTAAATAAGTTTTGAATAAATCTTTGGCATTATTGTCAAAAAGGGGGAGAGACAATTAATATGCTATATAGGGAGAGACACTAGTTATGCTATGTATATTGTATGGGGGAGAATCATCCAAAGGGAGAAAAGTGTATATAGTAGAGAATTTTTAGATATAGTATACTATATATACTTACAAAGACAAATTTTGAAAAATCTCAAAAATAGTATACCATACCGAGCCAATACCACACTGTGATGTATGTAAGTTTTGGCTGATAAAGTGTTTTTGTCACTAATGCCAAAGGGGGGTATTGTTGACATTTAGTCAAATTTATTATTAGTGACAACACTTATTTAGATTATGTATGGCTACCAAGCTTATTGAACAGTCTACAATGTTTTCCATGTAATTTAGTAGCCACCAAGCCCTATAGTTTCTAGCAAGCTAACAATTCATGTAAAGTGAAGTTAGTGTTAACCAAGCTATGTGATGATTAGTGTTTACTGAGTGTAGTCATGGTAAATGAGTAATTTAGTTTATACCAAGTTACACATTATCTACTAAGTCACCAATGCAGACTAAGTTCAAGACTGCATTGAAGTGATTAGTATGGATCGAGCTTCTACTTCTATTGAATGCATGATGATGTTAAGTAGTGACAGCAGATGCCAAGTATCAAAACTTCACCAAGTCAGTCTTTAGAACTCAAGTATCTACATATGGTCTAACTTTGTAATATTGGTGTTGACTTGTATATTGGCTGACTTTGTAATTATGTAAATTGGATTGATATATGTAACGAATTGTATCATATCTAAGGTAGTAAGAAAATGTGACAATAATGTAAAATAGAAGCATGCAAATGTGAATCAGCAGTAGACAAAGTGTATTGTAAGGCCATATCAGTAAAAGAGTAGAAAAGACATATCCATCACAAAAGGTGATTAGTACTTCAAAGAATATCTTTTAGCAAATCAAGTTGTAACTAAGAGATCAACTATTTCATCTTAATAGGTGAACCAATCCAAAATTCTTCAACAAGGTAGACTTAACAGTCTTTTCTCAAATCTCTTTAATGAGTGCATACTTCATCATATGTTTGTAAAACCTCTAACAAGGTGGACCTAGCAAGTCCTAATTGCTCCTAACATGGCAAATCATTAGAAGTGAACATTGTAAGCCTTAACAAGACAACTTTATGTTGTAGTATTGAAGTTTTGTGGGTATCATCCCCACCCTAGTTTTACTTACTATTTGGAAGGTTTTTGGGTCACCAAATTATTGTGTTCAAGTGTTATGAATGTTTTATGTTTTTAGTTTCTCATGCATGCTATAAGATCTGATTTAATGAATTAAATGGTAATTGGATTATTGCAATTAAGATCTAAATTTGGTAAATTTTTTGAGGTTACTGATTCATCCCTCCTCTCTCAATAACCTAGCTAGTCTAGAATATTTCCATCAGACCTGGTCCTAGAACATTGTTAATTATAGTGGACCATATCTTAGGAAGTGTGAAAAATTTTAGAGAAAGAAAAAGGAAGATGTAGGAGACCAAGCATAACAATGTTGAAATCTTGAAATCATTAAAACAAGGTCTAATAGGTCCTAAAGCCTTCAATTAAATGGGTGCTAAATTTTTAGGATGCTACACTTCTTTTCCTAACCTTCACACTTGGGGGCACAAGCTTTCATTTACCTTTTCTAAGGATCTAATTTCCTTTGTTTAGGGATAGTCTTGTATGTATGAAGTATGTATACTTTATCACAACCTCTGTATTTTTTACAAATGCATGTCCATAAAAAAGTGACTTACTTGTGCACTTAAATTGTGGAATGCTTCATCATGAATCCCTTCTTACCTAGAAATGAGGTGAAATGGTGAACTTGTGTTCCCATTTCAGTCTTTTGGTTATTTTTGTTCAATATTTCTATTATAAATTTGTTCAACACTCCACTCGGGATTTGTGACAAAGGATTAACCACCTCTTGTGTACTATAAGTTGATTGGTTGTATTGAACATTGACAGGTTCATTTTTTGGTGCAATGGCCATCCCACTCTAACAAATGGTTTTAGAGCTTGGTCACAGGTTAGAATCCTTAGACCCTTAAGTAACACTGAGGAGGAGATTGTTCAAAATTTGTTTAGTACTCCCCTTGAGATTTGTGAAAAGGGATTAACTACCTCCTATGTACTATAAGTTGAGTAGTTGTATCAGCCATTGATATATCAATCTTTTGGTGAAATGACAATCCCACTCTAACAATTTTATGTTGGAGGTACTAGCTTTGACTAAAGATCTCTTCTCTCATCTCAAAAAGGATCCCATTACACTTATTGAAAGATATTTATTTGAAAACTATATTTCCCTTGAATTGTAAAGAGTTATGCATCTTTGGTTAGGGTTGTATGTGAATTATTTACTTAAGGAGACTTCCTTTGTGTTAAAAGTAGGTATCCATGTTCTTCTTTTCCTTAAGATGTCATCATAACTATATGTTTCCATATTAAGGAAGGAGACTTTTTTTTTCCTCCATGTGTATTACATAACATATTTCTTTGGATACAACACTTTCCTTAGATAATCCTTTTACACCATTTGTAGTGGATTTCCTTAGATGCAATTATTTCCTTGCATAATCCTTTTATACATTTTATACAATATTACAAGTCCTCTCTTCATTAATTTTTTTTAAATCCGATATGGTCCCTTAATTATAGGTATGCACTTAATTTTTTTCATTCCATCAATAATTTTGTTCTCACATAGGCTCTAATTTAGGATAAGTGTCATCTAATCATCAATTCTAGTATCACAATCCAATTCTAAATTTAATCCAACATCTCATTTTTTTATATTTTTTGAGTCTATATTCTAGGTCTAGTTAGATGGAATTGGCTAATCAATTCACCACATTCCTAGGAAATGGCCAACTACTCACCTAGTTTCCATAAATTCTGCTTGAAATTTAAACCATGTAACACTTAGGCCAATTGATTGGGAACTCTAATATTTTATTATCTGGCTCCAAATTTTACTCCCCAAAATGATGTGAGGTATACAAGAAATCTAACCTCCCTTGTATTGACATCCATTATTAACACATGTTCAATATCTCATGTGTATATGAAAATATCAACCAAATTTCACATATAAGCATTTAAGGAGTAAGTTTTTAGCATGTAAAGCATAAACTTCAATATAAAAGTCTTCAAAATCCATAATGCAAGTATACCTTTGTGACTTCATTTTAGGTGTTTTGGAGTCATATCATTACATTGACACTTGTGATTATATTCAAAGAACACTACATAGTCAAGGTATAATAGATCTATATTTTTAGATCTAAATAATATTTCATTTCAATTCAAGATTAATTCATAAATTGGAACTTAGGAAAATTTATTTCTACATAATATTTTCTATTTTTCTATGTGCAAGTACATTGAAAACATGCAAGAAAATATACTAAAAGATAATGTGATGAGCCATAATATGCAATTCATTATGTGAGAAATTAATAGGACCTAGTTGAGCTAAATGCCTAATTCTAGGGAATAGGTCAAGAAGGGTTTTATGTTGTCATTGTTTCTCCCTCAATTTTAAATCATATGTCATTTTTAGTCTAGTGATTTAAAATCTTTTACAAATCCTATTTCCCTCTTTCCTAACTCTTTGTACATAGAAAACCCCTTAATTTCTTCTATTTGATCTCCAATATCACATTCACACATCCACAATTCCATAAAAACTTTCACTTTTAGTGAAGGATTATCACATCCTAGTAGAGCTTCACCTCTCTTAAATCCTAGTTGATAATCTTTCTTCTAATATAAGTGGAGGATAGGCCCAAGCTTCCTAGTTTATTTGCACATCCTAGTGAACTCTATTTCCTACCTAGTAGCAATCTTCTTCTAAGATTCTTCTACAACCATATAAATTTTTAACTCTAATCCTTGTTATATATTAGTGTCCAAAACCTCATCATTTTCTAGGTAGATTTGGTCAGTCATCACTATGACTGAGCCACCCAATGAAGGTTGAGTACTTATGGAATTTTTTTAATATTTTAGCATGCGCTAAGCAAGTCTAAGGTTTCCTAGCACCCAAGTATAGACCAAGTCATAGTATATGTTGAGTAAGATAAAGGAAGCTAAGAAAAGTAGAGATAGTATATGTTGAGATAGTCAATTATTGTTGAGCATACATAACATGAGGGACAACATGTATATTAGTTTTGAACAAGCGTGAGGATATTCAAGTGCCAAGTAAACCAATTTTGACATATGTTTTTTTGATAGTACAAACACTTATGTAAATCATCTTGGATGACTTCTATGCAAGTTTTTTGGATTATCGAGATAGTTAAGGAGGTAATTTAATTTTTTTTAGAGGACATCAATCCCTGGGAAGGAAGAGTAACCAATCAAAAAATTAGGACTAAGAATCAAAAGGGATAACTTTGGATAGTTGATCATCATCTAGAACCTTCTCCAATTGTCTATTTAAGAAGGGTTCAAGACCTAAATCAAAGGATGATTGTGTATGTATGAGAACGTCAAGGTGATAGTACAAGAAGGCTATGTTTGTTGATCATAACTAGAGATCAGATAGAGCAACCTAGCAGTAAAGGGAATAACGGGCTATATCAGATAAAGAGATCAAATTAGTCAAAGAAAGAGATGATCTATAATCTAGTAGAAAGTGATAACTAAAGGATCAGGTACTGAGTCATTCTAACAAGTGGGTCAAGGTAAATCTCTTAACATAGTGGTTTTAATAGACTTATTTAAATCTCTTAATAGATTTCTTAGTTGTAATTTTGAATCCTCTAATCAAGGTAGACTAGATAAGTCTTGTAAGCTCTTAAAAAGGTAGACCTTTCATAGGGTAGACCACCAAAAATGATCAAACATTGTAGCCTTAATAGGCACAATTTATTATTGTAGTAGTGAAGATTTGTGGGTATTATCCCCAGCCCAATTTTACCTTTACCTTGGAGGGTTTCTAGGTAACCAAATCTTTTTGTTATGAGTTTACATTTATTTTCATGCTGATGGATATGATGAATACTTAGATTTATTTCAATATGATATATGATCTAGATATGAGCTGGGCATATGGTGAATATACTTGTTTTATTTCAAGGAGTTAAAAGTTTCTATAGATCCTTATTCACACACCCCCCCCCCCCCCCCCCCCTAAGTGTTTTACTTCCCAATAAGACTTCCAAAAATTGATATCAAAGCATTGTTCACTTAGAAGAATTCTAAAATCTTGAAATTTAAGATCTTGGAGATGGAGGCTTACAAATTAGGAAAGATTAGTGAAAATCATATGCTTGACATCCAGATCATATTGCAAAAGCAAGAGAAGAGTTCAAGAAATCCTTAAAGAAAAGAAAAGATATGCTCATTCAACAAAATGATACACTATGTCTACAAGTAGACACTAAAGGACTATTTGATGATGGTAATTCTAGTGAAAGTGGTATAGAAATAGTAGATCTGTTAGAGAAGAACAACATTCTAAATGAAGAAGTCAGAGAATTGAAGAGAGAACATGAAATCCAATTAGTGAGGCTATGTGAAGTGACTAAACAGAAAAAGAAAGCTTGAGAAGAAAAATTTATGGCACACAAATAAAAGAGACAAATGGCTACTAGACTTGATGAAAGGAAATTTGGTTTGCAAAAGCTTACAAATAACCAACTGGACAAGATGAATCAACTAGTACTTACAAATTAAGAACTAAATAGAAAGGATATAGAGATTGTAAATCTGAGATCACAAAGTGATCAACTAAGAAATGAGTTAAGATCTAAGAAGTAACTAATGGAGAGGATCAACAAACCTAATGAAGCTATAAGATAATTTGAAGAGATTATGAGATCACCAAGGAAATCTAGTGACACCTTTGAACTAGGATATACCAAGCACTCTGCATCCACTAAAGAAGGAGAATCATCCAAGAGTGGAGAGAAAAGAAATGTAAACTTGAAACAAAGACCTACATGTCATCATTGTGGAAAACTAGGACACATGGAAAATATTTGCAAAAGAAAGATTGGTAATCAAAATTCTAAATGAAAATTTAATGGATATTGTTTTAACTATAAGAAACAAGGACACCAAGCACATGAATGCAGGTCAAAGGTAAGCAATACACATACTACACCTAGATTTGAAGGGCATTGCTACAACTATTAGAAATATGGACACAAAACTCAAGAATGCAGAACCAAGGAAAAATCTAATTGGATATCAAAGAAGCAAGAGCATGTACCTAAGAAAGGTAATTATCATAACTGGGATTATAACACATGGTATAGCTATCATTATTGTGGAGAATATGGTCACATTATAGAAAATTACATTAGGACACATTTTAGAGGCAATTACAAGAAATGGTTAAATGGAATCTTAGTTTTCTTTAGTTGTCACTAGGTTGGACACATAAGAAAGAACTACAAGACCCGAGCACCAGTACCAAGAAATGAACACATCAAAGGAAAAGGTAAAGTTGATGTAGAACAAACAAGGAATGATTTGAATAAAACTTAGAGAAAGAAGGCAGAAGATGGAAGTAGTGGATCAAGTGAAGCTGAGGTCACCTCATCCAATGGATCAGGTGATCACACCACTTCTAACTAATCAAAATAGGTATGTCAAGAACCGTATACTAGAATGATATATCATATTCTAGTTCCTAATAAGAGATATGTTAAAAATCCATATCTATATGTATTAAGATGCACTAGGATATATCCTGAGGAAAGAATTAAGAAAAATAATTCATATGCATAATAGATGTTGAGTGTCAGTATTATTGTCTATAGCAACCAAGTATTTCTATATGAATTGAGCACACATACAAAACATGTTGAAGTTGATGAAAGATCAACTCCATCACTCCTAAGAATCACCTACATGCAAACAACTATTAGAGAAACAAAGAAGAAAAAGCTATGGAGGCTAAAATTCCTAGATCCATAGATGAGACATTCTTGATCAGCAAAAAGAGGGATTTTTATAATAAAAAATGAATTAATCTTTACAATGAGAAATTTTCCTTATAAAGGAGATTGAAACCCTAAAAAATTCTAACGTAGGTTGCATTATAATAATTAATAAAAGAATTAATTATTAGATGCCTAAAGTTTAGCTTAAGAAAACTAGAGTTAATTAGGAAATATATAATTATTCTAACACCCTCACTTAATATAAACTTAGAGAGTAGCTAAAAATGTAGAACCAACTACAAAAAGTAGAATTGGGTTCTGGCAACAAACCTTGATGAGATACCCAAGCACAACCAAATTTCTAAAAAGAGGAGAAATGGAGAAAACCACATTGAAAAAACCCTACTCCAAAAAGAGATGGAAAACATGCTAAAAGAAAGTTGCAAAGGACTAAAGAAGCCTCCAAACTAGGGAATGTCCCAAAAGATAGGCCCAAAAGATTATCATAAAGAACAAGTTATTGATGCATGTAGAAACTGCAAAGCTCTATCAAAAATTAATTATTGATATGAAGAACCTCCATTCGAATAAAACCTAACCAGGTAGAGAAGAATATGATTTGCATTGAATCAAGAGGCACACAAAGGGAAACAACTAAACTCAAGGATACAGACAGCATGAAACACCAAAACTTGAAGAGTTGATCAATCAAACATGGAAGGTTGCAACCAAAGTAGCAATGAAAAGAAGAGTGTTTATATGGTAAATGATCCATCTCACTGAAATGCATAAGTACCCAGCCATTGCATATGCCTAGTACATAGGAACAAAAATTGAATATATAGCTCCATCTCACTGAAATGCATAAGTACCCAGCCATTGCATATGCCTAGTACATAGGAACAAAAATTGAATATATAGCTCCATCTCACTAAAATGCATAAGTACCCAGCCATTGCATATGCCTAGTACATAGGAACAAAAATTGAATATATAGCCCATTCCATCAAACTAAGGAAGCATAAGAAATAGTAGAACCCCCCTAATTTAGACAAGGGTGAGGTGATAGGAAACTAGAAAAGTGGACCAAAAGAACTACATGTCAAGGAACCATGATCAAGATGCACAAAAGAGTACATATGTGTGTACTAAGGTGATCAATCTTGGACACATCATGAGGCTAATGTCACAGAAGGGAAAATTATTGGACAAAGAAAGATGGAAAACAAAGGAAAAACATCAACCCCTTATAGAACTTTAATCATAGTAAGTGCATGTACAATAAGGCACAAGATATAATGAATCCCGAGAATACAATAATTTGTATGAGTTTCCTTAGATGACATTTTTTGAATCAGAAAGAAAAACAAAGAAAAACAACTGAAACAAAAATATAGATGGAATATGGCACTTTATCTCAATACATTGTCAAGAATTTATACAAATAATGTCTAAATGGACTAGAAGAGATATAAGGCTAATATAATAGATAACAAATGATGAATCATCTGAAGAAACAAAATTGATCCCTAGACCTAAAACAACCAAGATATCCACCAAAATGCAAAAATGCAAAGGAATGAATAAAGTGTGTTTGGAGAAAAATCTGGAAACGCAACCAACATCATCAGAGATTGGATGCTCAAGATATGTCTCCTAGAGTGTGAAACTATACCACTAACTTTGATAGAAAAAAAAGGCATCAAAAAAGCATCAAACCTAAAAATTACCTATACTACTGTGACGGGCTTGAAACCAACTTTATGGTGATATCTCATTTATAGAAAATAGATTATGTATGCTTGAGATATGAGCAAAAATGTGAAGGTAGTTCCAAATAGAGACTGAAGGGGTCATAGTAGTGCTAATACAATGCTGATAAAGCACTAACATCAGCAAGTGACAATCCCAAATTTCATGGTCAAATGGTCATCAAGGAAAAAAAAAAGAAGCCTAAAATTGACCCCTATCAAAAATTAAATATTTGATCATTGGAAACAATATCTCGGATCAAAGTCAATGGTGGAAGAAAAATTCGGTGGCCAAAGTAGCACATGTGTTTAAAAGAACACAAAAAAGTTCCCATGTACTCCAAAAGTTTATAAACGCACCATGAGCTCTAAAATTGGGTGTAAAAAATGGAGAACACCAAGACCAAACTACTCTGGGAATTATCAAAACTACCAAACCACCAATGAACCAACAAATCTAGTTGCATACTCGAGATAGGTTTGGTGACATGGAACATAGGGGCCCAAGCACACATAGAACCTATAGACCAAAAAATGTTGAGCAAACTCCTCCAAAAAGGTTTTCACCACTTGGAAATAGGATTGTGTATGACAGTGGGTGTAAAGGGATTTTCCCTTATTGAATTGCACTTCAAACTGCAAGCTCGAGACATGTGCATGAAGAAAGAGATTTTCTCATGAAAATAAAGTATGGGCTCTATGATCAAGGTGCATGGTAGAGGGTACCCTGATCTGCATAAATGTCACATAGAGGGGCTATTGAGCAAGATACACACCTTCAAAGGTTCCAAAAACATGTCCTCAAACAAACCTTTGAAAAATGCCCTCAAACTCTAAAATCATGAAAATAACCAATATGTGGTTCAATATGGAAAACCAATTATTTAGGCAAATTTACTACCCAAATGCATAAAACAACCAATTGCCAAAATAGCTATGAAAGAGTGCATAGTCTAGAGAAAACCTTAATCATTGATGTTGCCCCAATATATGTTCAAACCGCATCACAAACATCCACAAAAAAAACTTCACCAAGAAAAATTTGCCTTTAAATACATGTAGAAAATGCAAAAGAGCCCAAATGTATGGGTAAACCAGGAGGTCAATGTGGCCTTTCTTGGACAGCTTTACTAGAGGTTAGAGCTAGAAAATCCCCCACAAAAATACCTTTTTTCATGGTCTCAAAAAAGGTGGAAAAAAAACCAATGAGCACCATTAATCATGAGCTTGGATGGAGGACAATCATGCAATCCAAGGATGTTGACCTTGGGCTATCTATTTATGCACAATAGCTAAGAAGGTGGGAGGATGGCACAGGCCAAGACTCCAAGGCCAAGCACATGATTTTTGGGACATAGCCCAATACATCCCATAAAATATGATATGACTCCCAAGACAACCAACACTTCCACAAACTATGCTTCCCTATTTAAAATTGCATGTGATGGGTGCTGGCCCATAGGTGTTAAGGTGACACCATGTTATCTTGTAGTAGAGGAAAAAATACTCAGACTTCAAGAAAATCTACTTCACCCAAGACATTGTGCCCTCCAAAACTCCTGCATAGATCTATTCTCTAAGGAATATTTGTGTATAAACTCATGCATACAAAACTAGGTTTCTTACAAGAAACAACATAGCATGAGATCCACCAAAATTACTTCAAACTTCCTATTCAGGAACCTAAGGTATCCAAATATGCGAGAAGGCCTCACTAAGGTAGTAGTGGACTTAGGTTATAACACTATGAAGAAAGACCATAGTTATGACCTTTTCAAGCTACAATTAACACAATTGGCATAGAATCTTTGAGCAATAAGGAAGGCTAGGAACACATCATGTAAGTTTGGGTCACTACTAATTTGTATATTTTTTTATGTACAAAATTTGTTTCCAACTATTGGAACAATATTGTAGGACATGACAAGCCCTATGACTAAGCAAATAAATGTTTTCATTGAATAATTGGGTGAAAATTTTGAAACCATTATGGATGGTTATTATAAAGAGTTTAAGGGACTAAATAAGAATAGATTGAGTATTCCATAATCAATTGTTGACCACTATTATGAAGACACTTGTTTCATGGTGGACACTAATTATACATATGCAAAAGTTTTACTACCGAGGGTTGCATGGTTAAGGCCATGTAATATGAGGTGAATGTGAATGAAATCACTACAGTTGTTATTGCTTTGTTATCTAAAGTGATTGACAAGAATGTCGAGCCTTTTGAAAATTATGAGTAATCCAAGATAAAAATGATGATGCAGACTAAAGTGCCCAAGATGGATAGAAAGATGAAAAAGATGATTGATGATCTTGAGGGAAAACTTGGTGAAGGACTCTTGCAGATAATAGAAGGCAAGGGAGAAGATGAGGAATTAGAAGAAGAAGAGGAGGAAGAATCTAAATGAAAAGAACTAGTGGTTGCTAACCCGAAGGGAAAAAAACAAAAGAAAGTTATTATTGTGGATCCTAAGGTGAAGAAGGACTTGAAGAAAAAATGTCAACAATATTGTTACCCCTGAACCCAAAAGATGGATAGTCACAAAACAGGGATCCAAATCAACACTACCTACAACTGCTAAACTAAGAAAATCACAACAAAGATTGCTAAGCCAAGTAAGGGAAAAGATACACCAAAAAGGAAGAAAAAAATTAAAAGGGACTAAGAAGAGTCCAAATAATATGTCAAGAAGAAAGTTATTCATCATGCTTGATGATGAAGAAGATGACAATGAGAAACCTGAGCCTAGTGATTTGACTAAGCTTCAAATTATCCCTAGACATCCTCCCATGAACATTGATCAAGTATGTGAGAACATTATAAATTCAGCAAGATTCATAGGCTTCAAATATATTCATTATGATTCTTTAGATAAGGAAAATCAAGAGTGAAAAGTTGTGATAGATATGATGACAAAAATTAAGTATATGCCTATAGAGCTAGGCAAAGTCATTCTAGAGGACTTGTACAATAAATTGGATGGAAAATGGAAATGGGCATTATCCACAAAAAGACAAATAAGAGAGGCTAAATTAGCCCAAACTATGCCCAACTTAAGTAAAACCCATACTTCTATTTTCCTAAGAGATTTTGCAAAGAAATTTATGTTGTAGACAAGGTTTTACAAAATTTTGAGGATTAAAGTAGATGATGCTATATAGGAAAGTGTTTTAATATGGAAGAAGGCATTTGGACTATTACTTCCATCAATAGTAGAAGAGAATTAAGAAGGGAAAGATGCAATAGAATTAGATAACTAGGAAGCTTTTCATGAGACAGACAATCTAGAAGAGCCAATTAGTAGAAAAGAAGAGAAGAGTGAACAATAGGATATTTTCATTGTAGAATATATTTCTAATGAGACGTAGTAGAATCAAAATGTTTTGTGTGAAGAAGAACTAAAAATTGTATCATTCCAAACCTCAGACACTCTTCCATGCACCAATCTAGTGCTAAGACAAATTTAGGATTACATAAGGATTGATAGTTCACCAAATAAGAACACCCCAACTAATAATTTTTAAATCACTTCACTCATAGTTGATAATAAGGGTCAACAAGATATAAGTGTTAAGGAACATGATAGAGCTATAAGTGTGATTAACTATCCACCACCTATGACTAATCTTGTTATTTACAATGATGAAGAAGAAAAACAAGGACAAGTAGATCCATCTACACATACTATCTCAGGACCTCATATTGAGAGAACAAAGGAGGTTGAATAACTAAAGTCTAATGAGACCGAGAAGCTAAAGGAGCAAGAGGATATATAGGCCTTAATACAGTTTCTAAGTTTTATTCCTATCTCTTATGGAGTATCAATTATTATACTTGTTCAATAGGTTATACCTACCCAAAAGGAGAGTACATCTACAGGAAAAAAAATACTAGGATTAAGTGTTGAAGGAACAAAATTGTAAATCACACTATTGAGTGTCAGCACCCCAAGGTCACAATTAATAGAGAATAAGATTGAGTCACCTTAGACACCAGTGACTTTAGATGAGCTCATTACACTTCCCAAGTATGACCCTGATACAATTACACTTGAACAAATGCAAATTTTGCAAGCATGGTTGAGCAGAAAGACCGAGAAGGAACAGTTAAGAATAGAATATGAGAAAAAAAAAAAAGCAATGCATGATATAAAGGACATTTTTGTAGATTTATTTGAGATTCATAATGTAAATGGGCATGAACCTATTTTGGAACAATTAGTTCATATTTTTGATAAGGTTAATAATGAGGATATAAAGACCAATAAGAAATTGATGAAATGGTTTGAGAAAAATTTTGAGCACAAAGTTTTGGAGAAAGTCTCAATAGAAATTGCAATAAAACATGTTTAACTTTAAAACCTTGCAAATATATTAGAAGTAATTTTGTAGAATATTTATTCTTGACATATAAAGCTTTGTGATGTTGAGTTCTACACCATAGAGAATCAACAATCAATTGATAAATTGCAAGCAAAATTGAAGGTATTTGAACATTCTTTGAGCAAGGACGCAAGTTCAAGCTCTATTCAATTTAATAAATTGACTTTTGTTCAAGGAAGGTTAGCCAAGCTGATGGTTAAAGATGGAAACATTAGAACCAAAATTATTTCTATTCAAACCATGTTGCTACCTCATTTAGAGGTCATGAAGAAGGAATTGTCAGCTGCAAAGGATTTAGTCAAGAGAGATTTGAATCTCTTTATTACAGATAGTATAGTAGATCTAGCAACTTAGCTAGAAATCAAGATTCAAGTTATGGAATCTATTAGAATAATTTGGAATCATGCATTAGCAATGATTGTATAGAATCATAAATCATCTTTGGATAAGTACAATTTGACCCTTGTAGCCCAAAAACCATAAATGTCAAAAATAAGGGGGAAATAATAATCATGACACATACTACAAGCGGGGAAATATGAGCTCTGCAAACGAAATATCATTTATAATAGATCACAGGCAATAATATTCATTTTTGGAGTGACATGTACATATATTTTATATAGTGTAGTCTTTTTAGATAACAAATCACAGTCTGGGGGGTGTTATTTTGTAATTTTGAATTAAATGTAAAGTCATGACAAAGTATTTTTTCCACTAATGTCAAAGGGGGAGATTGTTGATCTCTAAGCCTTGTTTCCTATTAGTGATCAATGCTTATTTATTTTCTAGGTAGAGCTAATTGGTCATCACTTCGACTAAGCTATCCAATGAAGGTTGAGTATTCATGGATGTGTTTATATTTTAGTACACATCAAGCAAGTCTAAGGTTGGAGCACCCTAGTGTAGACTGAGTCATAGTATATTCTAAGTAAAGATAAAGGAAGATGAGCAAAGTAGAGATAGTATATGTACAAAAACTCGGTAACCACTGAGCATATAGAAGCCCACGGACAACATGTATATCAATTTTGACCGAGCATCAGGATATTCAAGTGTTGAGTAAACTTGTTTTGGCATATGTATTTGTGATTGGATAAAAACCTATGTAAATCATTTTGGCCAACTTCTATGTGAGTATTTTGGATTGTGGAGATAGATAAGGAGGTAACTAAACATCTTGTTAGAGGACATGAATGAGTAACCAATCAAAAAATTAGAAGGACTAAGTGACAAACAAGAGAACTCTAGATCATTGATCATGATCTAGAACCTTCTCCAATCATCAATTTAAGAAGGTTTCATGCTCTAAATTAAAGGATGATTGTGTATGTGTGAGAAGGTCAAGGTGAGAGTGAAGGAAAGCTATGTTTTTTGATTAAAAGCAAAGATCAAACACAGAAACCTAGCAGTGAAGGGCAGAACAGAGTATATCAGACAAGGAGATCAAATTAGTCAAGGAAAGACAATATTTTTAATCTATCATAAAATGTTAACTGAAGGATCAAGTACTGAGTCATTCTCACAAGTGGATCAAGCTAAAATTCTTAACAGGATAGTTTTTATAGACCTATTTGAATCTCCTAACAAAGTTCTTACTTAGTTGTAAGTTTAAATCCTTTAATCAAGGTAGATTAGATAAGTCTTGTAAGATATTAATAGAATAGACCTTTCATAGGATAGATCACCACAAGTGTGTTGGAATAATTTAGAATAACTAAGGGGGGTGAATCAGTTATTCAAGGTCCAAATGTACAAATAAAACTTTTCAGTACTCAATACGTATATGAGTGCATGAATTGATTAAATCATCCAATATCTCAAACCTTTGCATATTGTTGCCCTAGGTCAAGATAAACTTTGTAGAAGTGTAAAAATAAGTTAACACAAATTCAATCACACAATTTTGACACAAGGATTTAATGTGGAAACCTAATTTCGGAAAAACCACTAGTAACATGCTACCAATTTTCACTCTTCTAAAGTGACCTCTATGAGGATCCAACCTTGTTAAAGTTTACAATACACAATGTTAAATGTGACCTTGATTAAAGGATTTCAATCACCCTATTAGGAGTAACCTTGATAGTGGAATTTAGAAAATTCCATCAAAATGTCACCCAATTAAAGGATTTACTCATCACTGTTGGGTCAACCTTAATCCAAAGGATTTATCTAAACTGATACAATTGTTAGAAAGTAAAAACAAGACTTGATATGGTTAACAAAAGAACTCACTTGCAAATTTTTAGATCTTTGATTCAGCTCTCCATTCTTCTTGGCATTCATTCCCCTTCATCTCATATTCCTTGTTCACCCTTCAAGCCTTTATCTCCTTAAGCCTTCTTTCCTAGTATGCCAACTACAAATTTATTCCTTTGGTCACCATATGAAGCAACATGTCCAGATTCCTTCTATCTCTAGCTCTCTCACATTAACAATTTTCTTCTGGCCTTATATCCCCTTAAATAGAGAATTGTGATTTGTTTTGCTTAATCACAATCGTCCATCTTAGTGTTAGGTTAGATTCATTGAATCCTCCCGTCTTTCCATTATGTTCCTTCTATAAAGTTCTCTTACATTCCTCATTAAATTCATCTAAAAATGGTTTATCTTGAATTTTGTGCCTCTAGCTCATCATGCTTATCTTCAACATGCTTCACAAAAATCAAGAAATCAACCTTGTCAGCTTAGATTTGTAAAATCTTCATTTAAACTCTTTATGATGTCACTTGGTAATAGCATACTATCACTCAGCAATAATTATCTTCTGATATTTGGTCAACACTAGGTTGCTCAACATATACTAAATCTTGCTTGGTCGATATAGCCATTTTCTAATGCTTGGTAGATACTAAATGTTTCTTTGCTTAGCACATACTATTTGTTCAGTCATAACCATCTTTTTGCTTAGACTAAACTAAATACTTGACTTACACTTTATTATTGAATAATATTCTTCTTTTCTTTGCTTCAGTATCCTTTCATTATAGCCTTAAGTAGATAAACAATACACAATATCATCAAAGTTTTACTTGGTCTTAGTGCTTTTTTTATACACCGTATAACTCAACCTTTCTCTAGGTACTCTTGTTATCTTTTCTTTTCAAATCCTCTTCATCAATCAATCAAATGATAGCATTCTAACCAAAGCTAGTGATTGTCTTACCAAGAAGTAGCAAGTTTGACATCAATGACAAAATAATGATTGTTCCTATCATAGGTTTCCATACTTTCAACTATCTCCCTCTTTGGCATTAATAGAAAACCAATACCAACAAAAATACCAAAAAGAAATACCTTTTACTAAAATCTCTCCCTCTATCAATATCTATCCTTCCTCTGTATAGGCTATTTTTTTCTTTGCAATCTCTCTTCTCCTTCAGAATATTTAGTGTAAACTCTTCAACTCTTCTTCTAATAAAATTCTCCCTCTTTTTTGGTAATACTCTCCCTCTTTAAAAACAAAGCCAAATACTTGTCATCTATTCATGTAGATATCTACAATTAAGGTTCTCCTTGATAAGGTTCTCCCTTTGTCACCTTGCTTGTGAATGTAAGTCTTTTTTTTTAGCTCCTTCCCTACTTTAGGTAGTTCCTAAAGTAAGATCCAATGCATAAAGTTGTAAAGTATGTCATTCAACTTAGTTGATGCAGGGAACTACTCTTGCTTCTTTAAGTTGCTTGAGATAGGGGTATCACCCATAGCTTACCTCTAAGATATTCATGTGCATCCTTAAGTAAAGCCTTTGTGAATATATTAGATATTTGTTCCTTTGTATTCACATATTCCATTCTCACTTCTTTGTCCTAAACCAATTCTCTCAAGTAATCATACTTGATTACAATGTGCTTTTTCTTTGTGTGCATCACAAGATTCTTATATATGTTTATAGT
Organism: Cupressus sempervirens; assembly: GCA_028749045.1. Classification (NCBI taxonomy): domain Eukaryota; kingdom Viridiplantae; phylum Streptophyta; class Pinopsida; order Cupressales; family Cupressaceae; genus Cupressus; species Cupressus sempervirens. The sequence continues at coordinate 251,641,073 of CM053785.1, read as the reverse complement.
ACTTGTATTGTCATGGTAGATTACCATAGGTTCAGTGATTTCTTCCTTCATTCATTTGATTAACGATTTTATCCATACCACATTTGTACAATTCACTATAGTAGCCACATATTCAACTTCAGTAGTAGACTGTAAAATATAATTATATTTCTTACTAGTCTAGGAAACTAATTCTTTTCCTAAGAAACCACTTGTTCTTTTCTTGTCATCAATGTTTCCAACCCAATTAGCATCTATATAGGCTCTCAAGTCAAAATTTTCATTCTTCTTGTATTATAGATCATATTCTTCTATCCCTTTTAAATATCTCATTATCCTTTAAACAACCATTAAGTGATTCTCCTTAGGATTTGAAAAAAATCTTGCAACAATCCCAACAGCTACTGTAATATCAGGTTTGTTGTAAACTGCATGTACTAACTAGTCTTGAATTTTCTATACCAAAATTCTTCAAGATTTCCTTTACATACTTGGACTAAGTAATGTAAATAATATGTTTCATCTAATATACTTGCAATCCAAAAAAGAAGTTTATTTCTCCAAACATAGACATCTCAAATTCTTTCATCATTTTATTTGCTAATGTCTTACATAATGCATTTTTTCCTCCAACTATGATATCATCAACAAATATTTCAGCTATTAAAATTCCTTTACCTCCTTCTATCTTCAAGTATAGGTTGTTGGTGTCACTAGTCTTCTCAAAAGAAACCTTCACAAGATAGTTGTGCAATCTTTCATATCATGCTCTAGGAGCTTGCATTAAGCCATTTAAAGCTTTATGCAATCTACACACCATGTTTTTATTTTTTGGATCAACAAATCTTTTAGGTTGTTCAATGTAAACCTACTCTTTCAATATACCATTCATAAATGTTGACTTAACATCCATTTTTTAAACTTTGAATCCTTTATAAGTAGAATAAGCAAGCAAAGTTCTTAGTCCTTCCAATCTTGCAACTAGGGAAAATGTCTCTCCATAATCAATTCCCTCTTCTTGTTCATATCCTTTGCAAACTAATCTTGTCTTATTCCTTGTTACTTCACCATTCTCATCTAATTTTTTTCTGTATACCCACTTTGTTCCAATAACATTCTTGTTCTCTGGTCTAGGTGCTAGTGTCCAAGTTTTGTTCTTCTCAATCTAATCAATTTCTTCATTCATGACTTGAATCTTGTCTTCATTCTCTAAAAAATCCTTCACTATTTTAGGTTCATGTATGTTTAACAAACATGTCTCATTTCTTGACTTGTTCCTTATCATTGATCCATTTGCTTTTCTTCTAATGATTTGTTCAGCAAGATGATGTCTTCTAACATATTTTGATTATCTTGGCTCTTATCTTCTTTATTCAACAATAGATTGTTCGTGAAATTCAATCTCAAGTTCATTGTGTATTTCTCTATCAAGTAACTCAACATTCCTTTCTTGTAAACTAATCTTGGTTTTAGAAAGTGGTTCAGCTACTAACTGTAACTCAGTTCCCTAATGCAACTTGGCATCCATTGTATGTGACTCAACAGTCATTGATTCTTGTTGATTAGCAACTTGATTTTAAGTATCATTAGTATTAGCAGACATGCCTTCATAGTAGCATATAAAGGTTTTCTAGTTTTTAGGTTCCTTATGGTGTTCATCTTCATGTATTTCTATATATTTAGAAAACTTTACTTTTTCACTTTCCACAACTCTGTTAGTGTTAGTATTTAAACACTTGTAAGCTTTACTTCTTGTGGAATATCCTAGGAATATACCTTCACACTTTTTGCATCAAATTTTCCATTTTTGTTATCCTTTAGAATGTAACATATGTTTCCAAATACCTTAAAATATTTGACATTAGATGAGTATCAATACCATGATTCAAAAGGTGTGAAATTTGTACCTTTCTTGAATTGTACTCGGTTCAAGGTATAGATAGCTATACTAACAGCTTCTCTCTAGTATTTCAAAGAAACATTCTTCTCCATCATTAGGGTTCCAGCACAATCCATCATAGAACTATCTCTCCTTTTGGCTATCCCATTTTGTGGAGGGGTCCTCAATGCAAAAGTTCATCTTTTAATTCCTCTATCATTATAGAAATTTTTGAACTCATTTGATGTAAACTCTCCACCTCTGTTAGATCTTAGACATGTTAATATTTTACCAATTTCCTTTTCAAATCTTTCTAGATACCACTTAAACATTTGAAAAGCATCACATTTTTCTCTCAAAAATATCATTATCATCCTTTTAGAGTAATCATCAATAAATAGAATAAAATATTTTTCACCTTTGTATCTCTGCACACTAATTGGTCCACATAGATTAGTATGAACTAACTCTAGAATTTTATTTGAAGTATGACTCTTACTCTTAAAAATAGTTTTTCATCTTGCCTAACATTGTTTGCAAATTACATTATCAGGTATCTTCAGTTGGGGAAAATCTCTGACTCTTTTCATCTTACTGATACTAGCCAAATTGTCAAGATTTACATGACATAAACTTTTTGTGCCATAGCCACACATCATCAATTTGTACAATTAGATAAGTAGCTTCATTCATGTCAAGATAAAATAGATTACATCTTGTCTAATCACCACTTCCACTAAGTTTTCCATCGGTGTCATAGATCTTGGCTATCATGTTTCCAAATTTAGCTTTAGTTAAGTCCTTCCACATAGTAAGCATTGTCACACATGATCTTGTCTATCAATCTTGTTGATCCTTTACCTTTTACTAGATAGGGTTCATCATTACCAAATCTAACATTATTTCTATTATAGTTCTCAAGAGTTATGAACTTATTAATTTCACCAATCATGTGATGAGAACATCTATTGTCAATGATCCATATGTCACTTTTGGTTATATAAGATACTAGTGCAGTTGCCTCATCTTCATCAAAATCAACTTTCATAGAAACATAGACAACTTCATCATCATGATCATCAAATTCACCATTAGATTCTTCTTCAACAATGTAGCAAGCTTTTTTTCCTTTATCTTTATAGCCTTGGTTACCCTCATCTTTTCTACTTTTGTATTTGTCTTCATTTATGTTGCTTATCTTCTCAGGACATCTTGTTGCAATATGACCAACTTCATTACAATTAAAACATATAATGGGTAACTTATCTTTGTATTTTTCTTTGCCTCTATGAAATTTCCTAATCGACATTCCTTCAAATTCTTCTAGATCTTTATCATCAGTTTCACTGTCACTAGCAACATGTGTGAACTTTTTCTTTCTCGTACCTTTGGGTTCTTTGAGTATTAGATTAGCTTTGAAAGTAGAGTCAATATTCTCAGATTTAAAATTAGCAAAATTTGAAAGTTCAAAAGTAGTAAGTCTACCAATCAATCCTTCAAGGGTCAAATCACTACCAAGAGTACACCTTAGTTCTTGTATAGAAGAGACTCTAATAGCATAGATAGGTATCATGGTCCTCAATACTTTGTCGATCATAGTTTCATCTTCAAAAAATTCATTTGATCGTGTAATTGCATTTAAAACATCTTTGATTCTTCCACAATACTAAAGCTTCACCTTCTATAGTTTCACCTTCTTGTATTCTTGTATCACAAATTTTCCTTTTAGACTTTATACCTTGGCTCTTAGCACATTCTTGCCTCCTTCATAGATTTTTTATAGATCATCCCACATTTCTTTAGCATCAATACATTATTTGATGTCATCAAATTTTGAATAGCTTACGGTAGATGTAATCTTCAATATTCTCTGATTGTGTTCTTTTTTTTTTTAAGTTGTTGAGTAGTAGGGGCTCCAATTTTGTCATGTAGGAAAATTTTCCTTGTTTAGCTTGGGCGCCTCCTTTCTATACATCTTGATCTTTAACTTTAAGTACCTTCAAATTTTTTCTTCACAAGCACCAAGCACTCTGATACCAACTGTTGAAATAAATTAGAATAACTGAGAGGGAGGGTGAATCAATTATCCAAGGTCCAAATGTACAAATAAAACTTTTCAGTAATTAGAATGTATATGAGTGCATGCATGCATTTATTATATCATCCAATATCTTAAACCTTTGCATATTGTTGTCCTAGGTCAAAATGAACTTTGCAAAAATGTAAACATAAGTTAACATAAATTCAATCACACAATTTTGACACAAGGATTTAATTTGGAAACACAATTTGGGAAAAAACACTAGTAATATGCTGCCAATTTTCACTCCTCTGAAGTGACCTCTGTGAGGAGCCAACCTTTTTAAAGTTTACAATACACATTGTTAAATGTGACCTGTATTAAAGGATTGCAATCACCATATTAGGAGTGAGCCTTGTTAGAGGACTTTAGAACATTCCATTAGAATGTCACTCACTTAAAGGATTTACTTATGACTGTTAGGTTAGCCTTAATCCAAAGGAGTTATCCAAATTGATACAATTGTTAGAAAGTAACAATAGGACTTGATCTAATTAACAAAATAACTCATTTGTAGATTTCAAATCTTTGATTCAGCTCTCCATTCTGCTTGGCATTCATTTCTCTTCATCTTTGATTACTTGTTCACCCTTCAAGCCTTCACCTCCTTAAACCTTTTTACTTAGTATGCCAATTGCAAATTCATTCCTTCGGCCACCATATGAAGAAACGCCTCTAGATTCCTTCTATCTATGGCTCTCTCACACTAAAAATTTGCTTTTGGCCTTGTATCCCCTTAAATAGAGAATTTTGATCTTTTGTCACTTAATCACAATTGTCCATCGTAGGGTTAGGTTAGATTCATTGAATTGTCCCTTCTTTCCATTATGTTCCCTCTAGAAACTTCTCTTACAATCCTAATTGAATTCATCTAAAAATGGTTTATCTTGAATTTTGTGCCACTAGCTTATCATGCTTATCTTCAACATGCTTCAAAAAATTCAATAAATCAACTTTGTAACTCAAATTCATCAAATCTTCATTTAAACTCTCTATTTTCACAGTCAGCAATAGCATACTATCACTCAACAATAACTATCTTTTGATGCTCGATCAACACTAGGTTGCCTAACAAATAATAAATCTTGCTTGGTCAATACTTCCATTTTCTGATGCTTGGTCAACACTAGGTTTCCTGGCATTTACTAAATCTTGCTCGACCAATACGGCCAATTTCTGATGCTTGGCACATACCAAATTTTACTTTGTTTGACACACACTGTTTGTTCGGTCATAACCATTTTTTGTCTTGGTATGAACTAAATGCTCAGCTCTCACTTTCTTATTAAAAAATACTCTTCTTGTCTTTGCTTTGGTATCCTTTCATTGTAGCCTTAAGTAGATAAACAATACACTATATCATCAAAGTCTTATTTGGTCTTAGTGTTCCTTTTATACACCATAGAACTTAACCTTTCTTTAGGTACTCTTGTTATCTTTTCTTTTCAAATCCTCTTCATCAATCAATGAAAAGATAGCATTCTGACCAAAGTTCACAATTGTCTTACCAACAAGTAGTAGGTTTGACATCAGTAACAAAACAATGATTTTTTCTATGATAGGTTTCCATACTTCAACAATCTTATATTCAACAAATTGATCAAACATTGTAGCATTAACAAGCACAATTTAATGCTCCAATAGTGAAGATTTGGAGGTGTCATCTACACCCTAGTTTTACCTTCACCTTGGAGGGTTTCTGGGTAACTAAATCTTTGTGTTATGTGTTTACATTTATTTTCATGTTGATGGATGTGATGAATACTTAGATTTATATCAGTATGGTATATGATCTAGATATGAGATGGAAAAATGGTGGATATACTTATTTTATTTCAAGGTGTTAAATTTTTTTGTAGATCTTAATTCAACCCCCTCCCCCTCTTAGTATCTTACTTCCCAATAAGACTTCTAACAACAAATTCAAATTCCTAAAATTTTCCATTTGTTGGAGGAATCCTACCAAAACTTCATCTGGATTAGGAAACTTGTCAAGGTTTAATTGAAATGATGTTTTATTTACTTCTTCCAAGGTGACTTCCTTCCATAGTTTTTCAATTTTATTTGGCCTAATATTACTCAGGATTGTACTTAAAAATTTATCCTTTTCTATAGAATCTATCTAGAATTCCTTATTTAACAGGTCTTTAAATAATTAAATTTTTCATTCTTAGTTTTACCATTGATACAAGCTATACTCCCATACACTCTGTAAATTATGAGATTATACTTATACTTTTATTACAAGTATTGATTTTTAATAGAAGAAATGTATGCTCCTATATCACTCCTTCAACTACGTCTACTTTTTTTGCCTCAAAAGGATTCCTCTCTTACCACAATTTATGACAAATCTTTGTTTAATCTTTTTTTTTTCACTTCAAAAACATCTCTACACTCATGCCCTTCTCTATAACCATCTCATTCAATTGTTTTGATTCCTTTTAATTCATCTCTTTCTCTTCAAATATATTATTTAAATGATCTTTACTTCACCATTTAGATTATTCTTCACATTATTTATTTTCTTGGCTACTAAAAACATCTTAAAATAATGTCCTTCCTTTACCTTTCTCCATCATTTCATCATTATCTTCTTAAGTTATTCTTCTCTCAATCACATGTTTTCAAATTCAAAAGGACCTTACTCATGAGGTATGTCTAGGACTAACTGTATCTAAATATGTAAGTGATCAAACTTGATAGATGGGGACACACATTCTTCCTATAAGGCCAAGTTTGTCCCTTTTTTATGAAAAGGACTCCATCCAATCTTTTAAAAATACATGAATATCCTCATGTTCATACATATGAAAGTACCAATTAGAAGAAAATATCCTTAAATTGATTATGCATCTCCAAAGTAATTGTCTACCAAAAATATCTCTTCTCTATTTTCACAATAGGTTTGTATACATTTATTGTATAAATAACTTTATTCTTGCCACAATATTTTCAACTTAACTTATTATCAATTTTGAGACACTCTCACCATCCCCCCTACCAATTCTCTCATGATATACATAATACCTAAATCATCAAAAGCTCTCTGAGATCTCTCAAACTCTCCTTCCCATCGTCATTTTCATCTTGATAATATCTTCATTGTACTTGTTTCTTACCCAAAAAAAATCTACTTCTTTATGACCAATTATGGCCCTTCATCATGCACCACTTGATAAGGTCACTAGTGCCCTAAACATTATAGGTTAAGGCCTTTATTTCTCTATAAGAAGGAAAAGTCTCTTCCTGGATCTCAATTTATCTTTCATTTTGTATTCCGTGTTGTCTCTAATTTTTCTTATTGGTCTTCTTCCTTTTTCCCTTTTTGTCTTATTTTTTCTCCAAAGTCTCTTCATCTACCTCATCCTTAATACCATATTGTGATTTAGAGTATGGCCAAATTTATCATCTATGAATTTTTCTATATTTTACACATCATATTAAATCCATTACCTAGAAAATTCATCAATTTAACATCCCTTGTTTCTCTTTCCTTCACAATACATCCTTGTGAAAATGTTGCACCATCCCTTATATCATTTACCTAGTCTTCTAATTCTTCCTTACTATTGGACACACCTGAATATGGAGTGGGGGGATCAATATATGAAAAAATTAACTTTTTTATTTTATTTCAAAACATGTAAATTTAAATAGATAAGACAATCAACACCAATGCACAAGAGAACACCATATTTACACAAAAAATCTAAGGAATAAAATAATTGTGAGAATATCTCACAACATATGAAAACTATTATAGGGGGCTCTTTGTTGGACTTGCAACTAAGACTCATTGTTTTTGGGAAACATACAAAAGGACTTGTAAAATTAAGATCACTTATCAAGGGAAAGATACAAGAAGGAACTATAGAGGAGGATCAACATCTCAACATAAGATACATGAAATGAGTTATAATGAATAAGGCTCTAATATATAGCTTCCAACATTCTCCTTTGAATATAATTTCTCTTCAATACTACCTCGAAAAACCATTTGTGAATTCTACATGAATTTTCTCACCACACACATTTACTACCTCATATTCACATATTTATCAATCCATAGACACTCCATTCACTTTGCAACTAATTTGATCTTCTATTTATATCAATGAGATCAATACAAAACATTAATTAGGTCATCCAAAATAAGGGACAAATAGTAATCCAAATAACTAGGTTAGAAAAATATAGTTGTGATGAGTGGTCCTATCCAAGGGATAGAGATCGAATAAAACATCATAGCATAGTATCCAAGGTGATTCCAAATACTGTACATGCTTGGCACCCATCATCCAAAGTTATAAATAGGGTAACATGTAGCAACAATTAGCTAGTGCAAAATACTTATCCAATATAAAACCACTCAACATAGGTCCCCAAACAATAAGGTGGGACATAAAATTGCATAGTGCAAGGTAGGAGAATCCTTGAAGGAGATGGCCTAGCCCCCAAAAAATATTTGCATAATGGAAACACAACAAAAAAGCAAGATCTGATACCAAATCAAAACAGTTTATTCATAAATATAACTATTTACATGCAATATGCTTAGTTGTAAGGTCTTTCAGTTTAGGGCCAAATACAACAACAATTACAAAAAAATTATGTAAGATACCTCAAGATCCAACTCCACACTCCTAATCCTAGCTAGTCTAGATCCACACTATTTTGAAATCCCCAAGGAAATCTTAACTTGTGCTTGCAAGCCAAGCAAGCAATCTCCTAGTTTACCAAGCCTCATCTACTAGCCCTTCAAAGTTTTCTCCTACACTTTATCCTCTTCCCCAAGTTGGATGATCATGAATTAAAGACTTCATAAGTCCCCTTATACCCAACTAAGCCACAAGTCAGCCCAATTCATTAAAAATTAAATTAAATCCTTACATTAAATATAGGTTGAGCCACAAGTCGGCCTCCAACATATATTAAATACTAAATTCCTTAGAAGTCTTACAAAACAAATTAAATGCACATAGGAGAGCCAACCAAGACCCCAAATAGGTCCACACAAACTCCCAGATCGATCCATGTCATGATCACACACTAAATGCATTAAATGCTCCAACTCTATTGAGACAATCTCCAAGAACTCTAGTCAGCACCAACACACTGACGAGTGTTAGCAAACTCCCAAGCATTTTTGAGCAACCAACACATGCCAAGAAACAAATGCATGCCGAGCACCCAATACATGTCAAGCACAATAGTGAACATTGAGTGATAATATCTATCGAGCTCTTTAGCAATCGAGCCCCTTCAATGATTGAGCACCTCAGCCAACACTACACCTAATAGTGATCGAGCACTACTCCTTTGGTGACTGATCCCACAACTCCAAAGCCAAAATACTTCCAACATGCAGGATTGTAAGCAAGCCCATGATGCTCCTACATCATAAAAATAATCTCAACACATCATCCGATCTAACCAAGAGAATAATATGATCAAAAAAATAATCTTGTTAACCAAATAGCCATAAATAAACCTTAAAAACCAACTCTAGTCATAATGTGTAATACCAAAGTACTCAACCACTATTGCGTTAATCATATAGAGACATTCCTTGAATATCCAACATAGACATTCCCAATAGCATATTCATGTCACATCAATAATTCAAGCTGCAAGAAAACATAGTTATTAAGCATATCATCAAAGGAATACATGAAATAAGATATTGCACAAACATTATAAGCCTTCTCTCTATGACACAATAGAAAAATCATCAATTTAGAGAAATGTTTAAATTTTTTTGGACCAATTGTGATAGATGTCCAAAATGTCAACACCCAACATACACTACAAATATCAAGGAAAACTATAAGGAATAGAAAGGATAGGAGTACAAAACCCACAAAATATGCAACCTATGTTCCTAATTGCAAGACCATAGCATCCAATGTGGAGGAATGCAAAGCATTTTTCCAAATAGCTACCAAAGAACTTCTTAGAAAATATATTTTTTAATGATAAAAAAAATCTTAACTGGTCACTAGGAGTTGTAGGAGAGAACCTAGGATAACTTCTAGCATCATACAACCATTTGTACTAATTTCATGCTTCTAACCCTCATTTCAAAAAAAACATGCTTCTAATATGCATCTAAATAATGGCACTCTTAATTCTCATATCAATGATGTTATCACTCTATAATATTTCAATTTCAAATCTAATCACTAATACACATAAAATTTTCAATATACAAAGGGGTTAACATATAATCTTACTACATCAACAATCATTTCAATTAGCAACATGCCAACAACATCTTATTGCAATATAATATCTTTAGCATAATATTTCTATCATCACTGGCAATATGACATGGTATAGACATCTACAAAAGAGAATACTCATCCATTAGTTACCATCAACCACAAACACATAATTTTACCTTCTACAATGTACCAATTCCACATCAACAACACCTTAGGTATATATGACATGTCTTCAACAAAATATCCATCTCTTCACAACAATATATGTAGAGGATTAACATCATAATCATCAATGCCAACATCACTTCTCATAGTCTCACAATCATAGCATCACAATAGGTAGAGGTTTGACACAAAAGGTCAACACCACTCCACATATCATCAAGATCTGAACTCCAAGTAGACAATGAATTAACATCAATGAAAATACTAACTTCCAAAACTCCCCATCCTTCTGAGCATTCCCCCTAATCATATCCTCACTAGGTGCAACATTTTAAACAATTACTTCAATGCCAACAATTGCACTTCCTAGGCATATTTCTTTGTTATAATCTTCCTCCACAACAATCTTCATTATTTGGACATCTTCCTTTAGATCTTCCTATTAGTTAATATTGGTTTTAATCTTCCCTTCATCACCTTCCTTTAGTCTACCCCATATTGTAAACATTTTTAAAAAAATTCCTCTCGAGTCATCTTGCTTTTGTTTAGGGATGCAACATCCTTCATTGTTTATGGTCATAAAGATTTCACATACTCCTTGTCAACTTGACCTTAAAAAAGACATTTTAGGCATTTAAAAAAGTCATATTCCCTCTCACTCTTCTATGTCCAAATACCTTGATACTTCCTCTAGGAGATGAGGCAATGATTGTCTGTTTGGTTATCTTGGACAACTGTTCATCCACATGTATTATTTAGTAAATAATTTTTTTAGTAACTAATTAGTTAGAGTAGGGCCAATTTTTTTTAAATAATTAACTTCTTTTAGAAGAAACTAGAAACCAATTTTGTTATTGGTTGTTAGGTTTTTTAAATCTCAGTTGTTGATTGAGAATCAATCTCAACAATTGGTTTTCCAACAAGATTAGTATATAAAGGGGACAGGGGGCATTTGGAGAACACAAGTTGGAGAAGCATTTATAGTGATATAAAATAGTCTACAATGTTAGCAAGGGTGCAATGATAGCATTGGGGATAGTGGTGGAGAATATCAGCAGGAGAAATTGGGAGGTTGTTGAAATTTTCCCAGTAAGAGACAAGGAATTTTGTATCTCTTGATTTGTTGAAGTTAATATAATTCTTCATATGTAGAACTAGTTTTCCCTAAGGGGTTTTTCTAGGGACAATTTGTCAAAAAATACTCTCATTGTCTTATTTATTTATTTTTGTATTTTATTGATGAAGTTGCAGTTGTGTCATTTTTCAATATTAGCTATGAATTATTTTTTGGTGATTCCATAATCATTTAAGATAGGATATTAATAATTAGTGACTGCAATAGTAATTTTCACATGGTATCAAAGTAGTGTTGAGGGTAAAAAAAATTTCCCTAGGAAAGAAATTAAGGGTTTCTAAAACCTAGGTTGATCTCTTTAGATTTATTATTGTTTTTGTCCCTTGAGATGGCTTTAGCTAGTTTGAGAGATCAGGATAGACTGGACGGTGCCTCAAATTTTTGTGTCTAGAAGGCCAAACTTTCTTTACTATTGAAAGAAAATGGTATCAAGGATTATGTTACCAGTGTTGTAGCTATACCTACTGATACAACACAACTTGCAACATATAAGAAGGAAGACGCAAAGTTGAAAAGGATAATCATTGATGTTGTCAAGGATCATATTGTTCCACATATCTCAAAGTTAGATATAGTGAAAAAGATGTGGGATTCCACTTTGAAACTGTACTAGAATGCTACCACCAATAGGAAGATGATTGTTAGAGAGAATTTGTAGAATACCCTTATGGACTAGGGGGAAGACGTCACAAGTTACCTCATTGGGATTAGACTTGTCAAGGATGAGTTAGTAGATGTTAGAGATAGCCTTAGTGATAATGAGCTTGTGAGAATGGCCTTGAATGGGTTTAGTAACTCGTGGAGTGTCTTTGTTCAAATTGTTAGTTGACAAGATACCTTATCGAGTTGGGATTGACTATGGAGTGATTTTACTCAAGAGGAGTTTAGACTAAGTCTTGTCGATGGGACCAACAAGAGTGAGAAAAGTGAAGTGGAATAGGAAATTGTTTCCCTGGACGGAAAAGGGAAAGCAAAGAAGGGGTCTAGAAAAGGATTGAATTGACAAAGTGAGAAGAAGAAGGACTTGTCTAAGGTCAAGTTCTTTGGTTGTCATGAGTATGGTCACTATGTTAGTGGTTTCCTGCAAAGAAAGAAGGGAAAGAAGCAAGTGCCAACTTTAGTAAGTACAAAAGAACTCTATAGTAGAATGGAAGATGAGTTTGCATTCATAGCTTGTATGGTTAGCTCAACCTCATAGTGTGTTTTCTATATAGATAGTAGGGCATCATTTCATATGATAGGAGTTAGAGAGTACTTCTCCAATTGTAAGGAGGAGAACACCAATATCCAAATCTCTATGGAAAACTTGTCCAAACTCAACCCAATTGGGAAAGGGAATATTCAGTTTCAAAGGGAGAATGGAAAGATAATTCTATTTCATGATGTGTTGCATGTTCCAGGCTTAGGTATGAATATGGTTTCCATATCTATCCTTTAGGCTAATGGTATAATGTACTCTTTAGAGGGGTACATCTGTTGATCAAGCATAAGGATTGGAAGTCACCCATAACTATTGGAGTTAGGAGTGGTCACCTTTATAGGCTACATTTTGATACTCCTAAGGAACTCATGACCAGTAGTACTCCTAGAGATCTTGGAGAGCTATGGCATAAGAGGATGGGCCATATTCATCATGGAGCACTTTAATTTCTTTGTGAGACAATGAGGGGTGTTCCAAAGGTGATCATAGAGCATGGTGATGTATGTAAGGGATGTATTTTAGGGAAGTTTGTGAAAGCATGTTTTCTAAATGACACCAAATCTGAGGGTGTTCTTGATATAGTACATTTATATGTTTTAATATTGATGCCAATGAAGTATCTAAGAGGATGTGAGTACTAGTTACTTTTATTGATGATTTCTCTAAGAAGACCAAGATATACTTCTTGAAGACCAAGGATAAAGTTTTCAGTTGCTTTCAAGAGTTCAAGGCTCTTATGGAGAAATTGGTAGGAAGGAAGATAAAGGTTCTTTGATCAGACAATGGAGGTGAGTACAAAGGAAATGTCTTCCAAGAGTTCTGTACTAGGGAAGAAATTTAGAGAGAGTGGATTGTTCCTTACAATCCATATAAGAATGGAGTTTCTAAGAGGAAGAATTGTTCTATATTAGAGGCAGAAAGGTCTATGTTATATGACTAGGGCATGCCCTATTACTTATAGGAAAAGGCGTGTAGTACAATAGTTTATATCCAAAACATGGTTCCACACAAGGTGCCAAGGAAGATGACACCTTAGGAAGCTTTCAAAGGGAAGAAGAAAGTTGTTGGTCACTTCAAGATATTTGGGAGTTTGGCATATTGTTATATTTCAAATGATACATGTACAAAGTTAGATTAGAATACAGATAGAGGATACCTTGTTGGCTATAGTAAAACCTCCAAGGCATATAGGATTTTTACCCTTGGGACCAAAAGAATTATTGTCAGACATGATGTCAAGTTCATGGAGGACAAGGCATTTAGAAGGTCTAGAGATTTGCCAACAGATGATTAGAGAGAGTAGCCAATAGAATCTCCAAGGGAAAATCAAGGGCAAAAAATCTTGAGTATAATTACTAATACAAGTATAGGCTTAAGTGGTGAAGATTTACTAAATATGGAGCAACTAGTGCAATAGGAAATGAATCAAGAAGACATAGAGATTGGTATTTCATCCTCTACATTTGGAAGTAGGAACCATGAAGTTCAATATACACACAAGGATACTCAAGAGTTTGTGGGAGGTCTTAGGAAGAGTACTAGATAGCGGAGACAACCAGTCAAGTTCAATGAGTGGCATTAGTTAGTCAGTTGGTATATAGTGAGCCTTCTAGCTATTAGGAGGCTAGAGAAAATTAGATAACATCATCCATTGCTCATTTTAGAAGGTATGCAATAATAAATACAAGTTCATCAATATACAATACAATATCTCATAGGATCTCAGAAAACATGATACATAGATACATCAAATAAATAGAAGTCTCCAAGATAAGAATAATAATGATAATGGTACAATTGCATCAATGAGCATCCAACATCTGTCAACCAGAAGGGGACACAAATGGTAACAAGACACTACCTCTCGACCACTTGGTCACCTAATTAGGTTCCCCATCCCATTGTGCAAGAGAGATAATATATGATCCACACATGGATAATCAAATCATAAAAAAAATCCTATGTAAGGAATCTTGATAGCCAAATCTACCTCAAGAGTAACACAAACTACTAATAAAGAAAAAATAATGAAAGTCAAAAAGAAACTCATCTAAACCAACATCACATACCAAAATCAACAATAGATACCAAGTACAAATAAAATATCAAAACCATAAAGATACAACCACCTCCACATCAATGTCAAGTGTCACAAGCACAATAACCAAGAGATAACAATTTTCATTAATAAAAGTAAACCACCAATCACTAACTCCAACAATAAAAAACACCACCAATGAATAATTGAAATTGATTAATAAGATTTAATTGTCAATGATAACTAACATCCAATCAATAAATAATAACTCACAATAAATACACCATCAAAAGTAATATCCAACAAGTACACCACCAAAAGCAAAAGAAAAGAAAACATGAAGGAGAATTAGGCTACATACTACGGAGTGTCATCACATGAGCCAACTCTAAGGTTACCCTAGCAATCTCTTAGGACTCTGGCCCCATAGTGACTCTATGCGGAACCAAAATACCCTCTCATGAAAAAGAAGAAACTAGTCATACCTCTCAAGGTATCATCCCATTCTCATCGTTAGCCTATACAAGTACTCAAGGAATGGATGAGGAAAAATCTCTAACTTATATTTTTAATTTATCTCAAGACATGGGGAGGAAATTTTTTTAATTACTATGTTATCACTTGTTACACAACTTACAATGAGTTACCCTTGCAACCACTTTAGTCCCCAACCCCCATTGCAAACCACTCTCATAGAAATGCACCTATACTACCTTCCCAAAAGTCACAGACCACAATTGTGTCTGCATCACCTATTTTAGTAGAGTAAAATGAACACTAATCTATAAAAAGCATTCTCAATACTAAAAAACAAATAAACACTTAAGATAGGACCAAAGAAGACAAAATTGAGGAAAGTAGACCAAAGATGGTAAACTCCTCAAGTGCTTCTCATGATGACGAAGCTATGTCCCTAATGGATAGTGGATGTATGCTCATAATGTGCTCAAGCTCCAAATGGATGAGTGATAATCAAATATGAGTGTGGATGAATGATTCAACAATGAAGGTATGGAGGGTTTTCAGCATTATAATAGTATTTTGGTAGTTTTTAGGCTCTCAAAATAGCATTATAAGTTTGCTTCAAAAGTGGATGATTTTAGTGAAGGGAGAGGCTTCTATTTATAGGCCAAGGGGTGGAAGGATGGACAGTCGGGATGCAAGGATGGCAAGATGATAAGGGAGGGCTAGGATGCACTCAAAGGGGAGCACATAAATTGTGCTTGTTTAAAGCCAATTAGGAGGTGACACCTGTCACAAGGTGATTGGTTGTGAGAGGGTAGGATATGGGTTGGTCAAAGGAGTAATGAGGGAGGTTGAGCCATAAATGGAGATGGTTGGGTCAAATAGAGATGGTTGGGTCATAAATAAATATGGTTGGAAGGAGGATGAGATTGTTGACTTTGGCTTAGAGGTGGTTGGGAGGAGGATGAGATTATTGACTTTGGCTTGGGTTAGCAAGTCTTAACCCTTGCTTAAGTTGTGCACATGATTAGAAGAGGGATTAGGATTAGCTTAGGAGTTGGCTAACCTTGTTTAGGGAATGTGACAAGGTTAGGAGGGGATTAGGATTAGAATTGACATCTTCTAGAAGAGTCTAGGCTTTTAGGATGAGAATAAATAAGATTTTTTAGAAAATAAATAAAGTTTTATTTATTTCAAGAGTTTAGGTTGAGGAAATATTTATTAAAATATTTTTAATAAATATGAGGATTAATATTTAATCTTAATTAAATATTTTGAGTTGGGATTAGGGGTAGGAAATGATGGGATTAGCCTTTAATCAAAATTAAAGAAGGATTTAGAAGATTTTGGAAGAGGTTAGTGGTCTTAAGGAAATTGGCCAAGTTTTGGACAAAAAATAAATAAATTATTTATTTTGGGATTTTTGGTCAATTTATTAATTAAATAATTAATAAATAAGGAAATAATGTTTAAATAATATTTAAACATTTTTGGGAGGGATTCCTTAATTAAATATTTTTAATTAAGATAAAGGGATTTAATGGCATAAAAATAAATTAATTAATTAAATAATTAATTAATTAATAAATGATGATGTCATCAGGGATTTTTTTCAGAAAATAAAAATACTTTATTTTCTAAAGGATTTTTAGGTGTCTACATTTTGCCCCTCTTTGAGATAGTTTTGGAACAATACTATTTCAAAGAAGTTTGAAGATAGACGACACGAAGGAAACTTTGAAAGGAACATGATTGCCCCAGTCTTGAATAGAAGAAGAGAGAGTGGACTGTGTGATGCCCCCTCAAGAAGATGGCGGGGAGAGAAGGAGAGGCTCGATAGCTTCTTGAAAGGTACAAGAATCTAGGACAATAGGAGGACTGAGGGTAGCTCAGAGAGGTGAATCAAGGAAGCTATGGGAGAATGATACAAAGGAAAACCGTTTGCACAAGGATAACCAATGGGTAAGAACACTAGCTTTAGGGAGAGGGGAGAGGGTGATTGGTTTTCTAAATTGAATCCCAAGGAAGTGAGGTGGAAGATGGGAGATTTGGGGAGATAATGATTCAAGGATTTATGATTGGTGATGACTAAGATTACGATTGATGCAGGAGATATGATGATGATTGATGTAGAAACTATGATTATGATTGATGAAGGAGCTAAGATTATTTTTGATGAAACACCTAAGATTATGAGTGATGAAGGAGCTAAGATTATGATTGATGAAGCACCTAAGAGTATGATTGATGAAGGAGCGAAGAGTATGATTGATGAGGCACCTAAGATTATGATTGATGAAGGACCTAAGATTATGATTGATGAAGGAGCTAAGATTATGATTGATAGAGGAGGTATGATTATGATTGATACAGGATTAAATACCATGGGATTGATAGGAGATATGATTGGGCTATGGATAAAACTTGTAGATCAGGATTGTAAGACTAATTGGATAGGATGCTCGGATAGGATGGGATGTTTTGATAAAATGGGAGTATTAAGTAATCCATTAAAGCTGGAGCATGCGGGTGTTCCAAAGGGGAGCACCACCATGTAGTTGAGCACTTATTTTGATATAGGAATATTGGGAATATGCCAAGGTTACTAAGAACATCAAGGCCTTTTTACCAATATTACATAGGACTGACATGAAACAAACACGCAAGGATTGCCCCAGCATCACACATGAATCCCGAAAGAATCAGAGTGGAAATGATACTGGGTAATCCACAAGCAAACAATATTTCCCAAGTGCACCATGTAACCACAAGTGATCACATGTTTGGACTATGCAAGGGGCATATCTGACTAACTCACAAGCAGAAAAGAAAAAGAAAAAGACCTGATCAAAACCTTGCTCTTGAATTGCCCCATTCATAGCACACCATGATATAAAAGATCGTGGCGACCATGAGGAGGGAACAACCCAAATCACTTGAAAGAGATACTTTAAGAACCAAATGTGAAATCCTGAAAAGAAAATAAATCGAAAGAAAATGTAAATCCATGAAAAAGGAACCTTTTGCCAAAGAGATTGGTAGGACTGGATAATAACGGACCAAGATCAGACGAGAGGAAGGATGCAGCCTGCAAGGATCTATCGGTAATATCAAGGACTAGGATGAGTTGGGCAATCAGAACTATTTAGGACAACATGTTGATGACAAGGGGTCTCGTACAAGGATTCGCGAAAGTATCTAACCAAGAGAACTAAAAATGTTTATTTGTATTTGATTTTTGTTGAGCAAGCATGAATGGACGTGAAGAGATGAGAGATATACAACGATACCAAGCGAAGGACTGACACACAAGAAATATATAGTGGATAAACCAAAGTATTTACAAGGGATGACTGTACAAAGGTTCAACATGATAGGATAGTGGCAGGAAAGATGAAAATGAGAAGGTTAGCAGAAGAAAATCTAGGGATGAGGAGATAGGAGATAGTGCGAGGAAAAGCGTGGGAAGTTAGTGGAAAGAGGTAGGATATAGCATACTGTTACTATAGGGGAGGTGAGCTGTGGAAAGGACGGAAGTAGTTGCCGACTTGACTATTATGATGGTGGGTATTGAAGCTTGTTGCCGAAGAGATGGATAGCGTGTAATGGAAGCGATGGAGAATGTTGTGGGTTCTATAAAAGGTGAGTGAATTTGATGAAAGCTGAACAACAAGAAGTGTTAGCTGAAGCATAAGAAAAGTGTGAGTGAAGAATTAAGCTGTGAGGGAAATATCAATGGCCGATTCGCAAGAGCAGAGGCAAAAAATGCCAGAGGCGATAGAAGGAGGAACGGGGGGATGGAGTGAAGAGGAAAATGAAAGCCAAGGAGAAAGGAAATGGGTGCGAGGGCAGAAGCGGGGTGTAAAGCGGAGCCAACAAGAAGGAAGAGAAACCTTGCCACGTCGAAGTGTGCGGCGTTGTGATCGGGGAGTGGTGGAGGCTAGCAAAAGTAATCCAACTCAAAATTAGCCAGAAGAGGAAGGAGAAGATCCGACCTTGCTACAACTATTAGCAGAAGGTGTGAGGCAACAAACAGAGGTGATGGAAAAAGAGAAGGAGACAAACTTACCAAGGGTGGAAGTGTGGTTAGAGGGAGCAAGTGCAGAAGATCAGCCATCTGTAGAAGAGACCCTTCCAGAAGGGGAACAAAGATCCGTGATGCGACCAACAGCGGTTGAATGGAAGAAGGGAAAAAGTAAATTAGGGGATATGATGTAGAGCTCTGGGGAACAAAAGGGTGACCTAGTGTTGTCTGCATTTCGGCCATTTCGAGCATTGCAATCTAATGCGGCAGTAGAAGAAGCTCATGATGCAACGGTGGTGATGGAAAAAGCATTGGCAATGGAAAAAGAACGGGCTGACCAGGCGGAGAAAGATGCAAATTTCTTTCAAGGCCTGATTGAAAGAGCGCGAGAGGATGGTGCACGAACAGAAGCTGAGCGTCTAGGGATGATGTTAATGATGGAGCAAACAAGGGTGGAGACTGTGGAGGCGACTTTGGCAGCTGAGAGAGTGGCGATGGAGAGATGTGAAAATGAATTAGTGCTCCTGCGGTCGCAAGTAGAGGCGTACAAGGAGTCAGCAGTGCAAACCAATAGTTTAGCACGGAGGGCACAAGAGCAGCTGAATGCAAGTAATGCGCGCATTACATGGTACCAGAATCAATTAAATACAGTGAAACATGAGAGGGAGTCAATGAAAATGCTAGCGAATAGATATGAAAGAGAACGTGATATTGCGCAGAGGATAACAACTATTCCAGGAGCAGAAAGACTACGGGCAGAAATGAAAGATGTCATGGAGCAATTAGTGAGGGTTGCGCGAGAGGCGGCATATTACATGGGATTATATCACCAAGCGGTACCTTTGGAGAAAAGGAGAGGAGTTGTATACTCTGAAAAACATTTTATGGAGCAGATAAACACCCTCTTGAGGCGTGGTAACATCCCTATCCCCATGGATACACTTTGGGCAGGTGTGAGGATGACTCCAGGAGCATCATCATCTGGGACTGGGTCTGAAGGAATGCCATTGTTTGGACATCCTGTCGTGCCACCTCCCCCAGGGAGGCCAGAATTAAAAAAAAAGCTGCCAAACATTAGTAGTTGTTGCTGTCGTAGGAGAATAGAAAGTTTGTGCTTATTGTTGTGGCAATCAAAGGGACAACAGATGTTGTTCATAATGTAATTTTATGTTTTGTTTGTGGAATTTTTATGGAAGATATATGGATGTTTTTGTGTGTTTGTCGAATATTTAAATGTTTTTGGGATTTTTGATATATATTTTAATGTTTTTGTGTTTTTGGGATAAATAATGAAATAGTTTGACACTTGTAAAAGTGGGAACAATACAATTGGTAGAGTAAGGGTAACCATGACTCATAGGCGAGAATGTTTGTGTAGACTTAGCAAGTATGACAGACAATAATAAGACAAAATGTGGGGATATTTCTCTAGGTCTATGATGAGACGGATGTTTATGAGGCGTGGAAAAGGCATTGGGATCTACGCAAGGCATGTGATGGCCAAAAGAGGTCCTCGAAAAAGATGTGTGAGCCAAAAAAATTGTCTCAGGGGCCTGAAAAAGGTGCTTGAGCCTAAAAAGACAGTGTGGGGACCTGAAAAAGGCGCTTGGGTTGATAAAGGTATCGCGGGGGCTGAAAAGGAGCAAAATAGGGCCTTGAAAAAGGTGCTTTAAGCCTAAAAAGGTAGTTCGGGGGCCTGAAAAAGGCGCTTGGGCCTATAAAGGCGTCTCGGGGGCCGAAAAGGATCAAAATAGGGCCTTGAAAAAGGCGCTTTGAGCTTTAAAAGGTATTAGAGTGATCCAAAAAGGACACTTGTATCCTGAAAAAGTATTTAAGGCCTAAAAAGGCACTAGAGTGGTCCAAAAGGGACACGTGGGCTTTTAAAAAAAAGCTTTTAGGCCTAAAAAGGCGCTAGAGGGGTCCAAAAAGGACACATGGGCTTTGAAAAAAAGCTTTTAGGCCTAAAAAGGCGCTAAATCGGTCCAAAAAGGACACATGGGCCTTGAAAAAGGCTTGTAGGCCTAAAAAGGTGCTAGAGGGGTCCAAAAAGGACACATGGGCTTTGAAAAAAAGCTTTTAGGCCTAAAAAGGTGCTAAATGGGTCCAAAAAGGACAGATGGGCCTTGAAAAAGGCTTTTAGGCCGAAAAAGGCGCTAGAGGTGTCCAAAAAGGACACATGGGCTTTGAAAAAAAGCTTTTAGGCCTAAAAAGGTGCTAAATGGGTCCAAAAAGGACAGATGGGCCTTGAAAAAGGCTTTTAGGCCAAAAAAGGCGCTAGAGGGGTCCAAAAAGGACACATGGGCCTTGAAAAAGGCTTTTTAGGCCTAAAAAGGCGCTAAAGGGGTCCAAAAAGGACACATGGGCCTACAAGACAGTATTGATAGATTTTTGGAAACTGATTAGACTAAACGTGGCCACTGCAACTTAAATAAGACTCAAAATCCTTCTTGATTCAAATTAATAATGGTTGCATGGAAGGAAGGCGACAATCGGCTTTGCGGCATCTCTTTTGCTATCCGAGTTGTGCTGGATTTTCCTAAGCTTGAAATTATGTTTCAGGACATTACCACGCTTCTTCTTAATATCAATTTCTTAATATCAGAACTTGAGAGGATTTTTGGAGTGGTATTTTAATGTTTCAAGCTTTTATGGCCATATTTGGTATTTATGACCCCCTTTGGAATGTTTGGGAATTTTATTGTATTTGTTTGATATTGTTTGGGCAAGTTTTGATTTTTTTTTTTTTTTTTTTTTTTTTTTTTGTATTTTTGGGTGATTTTTGAATTTTTTTGGTATTGTTGGATGATTTTGAATTTTTTTTTGGTATTTTTGGATGATTTTTTATTTTTTTTTTTTTTTTTGGGTGCTTTTGGGTGATTTTTTGAATTTTTTTGGTATTGTTGGATGATTTTTGAATTTTTTTGGTATTTTTGGGTAGTTTATGAATTTTTTTGGTATTGTTGGATGATTTTGAATTTTTTTGGTATTTTTGGATGATTTTTGAATTTTTTTTTTTGGGTGCTTTTGGGTGATTTTTGAAGTTTTTTGGTATTTTTGGGTAGTTTATGAATTTTTTTGGGTATTTTTGGGTAATTTTTGAATATTTTTTTGGTTTTTTTGGGTATTTTTGGGTAATTTTTGAATTTTTTTGGTATTTTTGGGTAGTTTGGGTAGTTGCGTCGACTATCAGCGTTGTCTTTCCCTCCATCCTTGTGGGTTTGATTTTGGGGTGGTTTGTGCATAATCCTCTGGCAATCCGTTGGAGGACATTGAAGGGCGAGTTTGGCTTCATTTTCTAGATGTATCGATGGTCAGTAGAGGAGTGATGGGGTTGGTTCTCCTTTTGTGGTGTGAGGCAACTGGCATGGGCCTTGCAAACGGTTACAACTCCAAAAGATTCTCTTCGAGAGGTCTATGTGAAAGGGTTGTAATTATATTGGTTTCTCATTGTGTAAGGTCTGTGAAAGGTTTTTGTCTCATGTCAAGGTCTTTATTGTGGAAAGGAAGGTGTGTGTGAAAGGGTTGTGAGAAAAGGAAGCTCTTGTTTTTTTTTTTTTGTTTTTTTTTTTTTTGTGGATTTTTGGATGATTTATGAATGTTTTTGACAATTTTTTTTTTTGGCAATTTTTTATTTTTTTGGTATTTTTGAGTTTGTGGGGGTGAAATGGAGGATGTGAGTGAGATAGTGATGCTGGATGCTATAAGGCTCAAAAATATACAAGCATGAAAAGGAAATGGGTGGATGACTCTGGAATGTAAGATAGAACATAGTAGCAGATGTGCAACGGATGTATGAACTTTTGAAAAAAACTTGGAAAATGGGGAGATGGGCGATGAGAAGGAAAGGGGTGATACTGGATATGTAGGTCATTGATAGATAATGGAAAGACTATAGTACACCTGGTGCCTATTTGCTAGATTTTAACCAGAGACCTATCCAAGGTGCTTGAATTGCCAAGCTTTCACCATTGGACGCTTTATTTTTCTTTGCCTATTTTTGATTTGCAAATTTTGCCCTTAGGCGTAGAATTTTTTTAGGTGAATAATGTTGGTAGGATCATTCAGGACTTCACCTTCAAGGGTAGATAGTTGATAGGCTCCTGAGCCAAAAGATGCTGTGACCACATAAGGACCAAGCCATGTGGGCTCAAACTTGCCTTTCTTTTCTCTGTCAGCTTGAACCTTCATATTCTCTTTGAGGACCATGTCACCTTCTTGAAAACTACGTGGATGGACTTTCTTGTTGAAATTGCGCTTGAGGCGACTCTGGTAGACCATGAGGTGGTCATAGGCCTGTTGCCTTTTTTCATCAAGTAGATCAAGTTGAGTAAGTCGAGCCACTCTATATTCTTCATCAGATATCTGTCCGTGTAGAGAAATGCGGAGTGATGGGAGTTCAACCTCAATAGGTAGGACTGCTTCAGCACCATAAACCAAGGAGTATGGAGTTGTGCCAGTGGCTGTGCGAAATGAAGTGCGGTATGCCCATAGGGCGGGATTGATTTGCAAATGCCAATCACGGCTGGAGTCATTGACAACTTTCTTGAGGATTCTGAGCAGGGTTTTATTAGTTGCCTCTGCCTGACCGTTACCTTGTGGGAAGTATGGGCTAGAAAAATGATGATGGATATGAAGGGAAGTGCACAATTCTTCCATATTTAGGTTTTCAAAATTACCTCCATGGTCAGTGAAGATGGTAGCTGGGATGCCGAAGCAACATATGATATGATATAAGATAAACTTGGACACTTGAACTCCCGTAGCAGTGACAAGGGGAACTGCTTCGACCCACTTAGTGAAGTAATCAGTAGTGGTGATTATCCACTTATGCCCCTCTGAAGAAAGTGGTGCAATAAGACCAATGAGATCAAACCCCCAGCAGGCAAAAGGCCATGGTGGTGCAATGGGTTGCAAGTCCTGTGCTGGAGCCCGGATTAAATTAGCATGTTGTTGACAAGGTAAACATCGTTTCACAAATTCACATGCATCATGTTCTAGAGTAGGCCAATAGTATCCAGCCCGAAGGATCTGCTTTGCTAGCACCATCCCGCTCGTGTGAGCACCACAAAGTCCAGCGTGTACCTCTTTGAGAGCCATCGCAGCCTCATTTTGATCTAAACATCGAGAGAGAGTATCATGATAACCACGACGATATAGGGTTTGGGCAATGATAGTGTATCGGGAAGCTCTACGTATAAGGTTTTGGCATTGGGTTCGTGTGAGGTGAGGAGATATGATACCATTTAGTAGGTAAGCATGAATTTCGTGGTACCATGGGGATTGGGGACCAACCAAGACGCATACTTGTGTTGATTCATCATTCTCATATGCGGGTTCATGTAGCTGGTCGACCAAGAATTCATATTGTGTAGCTTCACATGGCATTTCCAAGAGAGAACCAATAGTAGCCATAGCATCAGCTGCCTTATTCTGGAGTCTAGGTACTTGTATGAACTGGATCTGAGTAAAATGCTCCTTTAATTGATCAACCAAATTTTTGTAAGGTAGTAACTTGTTATCCTTGGTCTGATATTCATTCAATGCTTGTTTAATGATAAGTTGAGAATCACCATAAACTTGAAGCTCTGTGATATTCCATTCAATGGTGATTTTGAGGCCTGCAACAAGGGCCTCATACTTTGCAATGTTATTGGTACACCGAAATTGTAGCTTGAAAGATTTAGGAATATAATCACCTTGAGGTGTTATCAAGAGTATGCCAGCGCCAGAGCCATGAGATGTATAGGAGCCATCAAAATATAGCTTCCAAAGTGATTGTTCTTCTATCAAATAGAGGTATTCATCTGGAAATTCCATGATTAGTGGGTGATCTGCAACTAAGGGTGCATCAGCCAAGTGATCTACAATAGCTTGGCCTTTGATGGCCTTTCTGTCAACATATTGAATGTCAAACTCACTAAGAAGTGTAACCCATTTTGCTAGGCGTCCAGTGAGTACTGTGCGAGAGAGCATATATTTTAATGGATCAATCTTTGATATTAGTTGCACAGTATGACTCAACATGTAATGACGTAGCTTCTGGGTGGAAAACACTACTGCTAAGCATGCCTTCTCCATGGGCGTGTAGTTGAGCTCATAGCCCACTAATGTTCGGCTAATGTAATAAATAGCTCGTTCCTTTCCTGCATCATCAAGTTGAGCTAGAAGAGCACCTAATGTTGTGGGAGTAGCTGTGATGTACAATATGAGTGGGCACCCTGCAACTGGAGGAACCAAAATAGGCGGATTAGCTAAGTATTGCTTGATGAGCTCAAAATTGCGCTGACAAGCTGAGTCCCATTTGAAATTTTGATCTTTCTTAAGAAAGTGAGTGAAAGGTTGACACTTATCAGCAAGTTGAGAAATGAACCACCGGACTGATTGGAGTTTTCCTTGCAAAGAACAAAGGTGCTTGAGTGTCTTAGGAGGAGCCATATCCATGATGGCTTTGACCTTCTTGGGGTCAATCTCAATACCACGTTGGGACACAATGAAGCCTAGGAGCTTGCCTGAGGTGACACCAAAGACACATTTCTTTGGATTCAGCATGAGACGATACTTTGCCAATGGATTAAACACTTCTTCGAGATGAAATAAGTGATCAAGAGCATTGAGAGACTTTACTAAAATATCATCCACGTAATCCTCAAGAATCTTATGCATTAGGTCATGGAAGATGACTGTCATGGCACGTTGATAGGTTGCCCCGGCATTCTTTAGCCCAAATGGCATCATATTATAGCAGAATGTGCCCCAAGGTGTAGTAAATGTCGTCTTATGTTGATCTTCCTCTGCTATATGAATCTGATTATATCCAGAGAAACCATCCATTAGTGACAAGAGTTCATGACCTGCGGTGAGATCCACAATCATGTCGATATTTGGTAATGGAAAGTCATCCTTCGGACAAGCCTTATTAAGATCCCTAAAATCAGTGCAGATTCTGATATCACCCGAAGGCTTGGTAACAGGTACCATGTTAGAAATCCATTCAGAATAATCTATTGGGCAAATGATTTTGGCCTCCAACAATTTTTCTAACTCTGCTTTAACCAATAAAGCAACTTTGGGGTGCATCTTACGGAGCTTTTGCTTAACGGGCCTGGCCCCTGGATCCACTGCTAGATGGTGTACGACTAGTTTGGGGTCCAACCCTGGCATGTCCTTATATGACCATGCAAAGCGGCCCACATTTTCACGGAGAACCTCCATAAGAAGATCTGCTTGTTCAGGTGGTAGAGAGGTTGCGATGTATGTGATATGTGGGACCTCTGTCAAACTAATATTTACTGGCCAAGTTTCCTCTGTCAAAACTGAAGAGATAGGATGCCTATGCTCTTGCGGGGGAAGGATGAAATCTCCATCTTCAGGCGCCTCAGAGAGGTTTTCACCATCAGATACATCCTTTATTTTTAATTCATTTGTTGAGTTATCCAATGATGCTCCAAAGGAGTTTTCACCAGAGGACATTTTTCCTTTGATTTTTTTCTTTTTTGTTTCCTTTTGTATTTCTATTTTGCGATTGGAGATTTCCTCCTCCCCGAAGTAACCTGCGGGATCCAGCTTGTAGACATATGCCGATGGTGGTGGTGGCCGTTTATGTGGCATTTCTGCCCCCATGAATTTAAGCAGCGCGTGCTTAGTAGAGAACTTGTCAACATGAACGACACTTGGTTGGTCCCAATCTATGAGTTCGGGGTGAGCGAGCGGGAGGTCTATGAGATTCAAGGATAATTGGCAGAGCACAGAGGCTCCAAGGATTATTTCGTCAAGGAAAATATCATCGTAAGATTTCTTTTCAACTTCCTTAGGGATGTCTTCAACCTCAACGAGAGTGTTTTGGATGTTCGTAAAGGCGTGGCCTTCTGTTGTAGTGCCCCCAGTTGCGGGGAGTCCATAGCCCAAGCCTTGAGTTTTCTGCCCTTGGTGTGCTTCTATAGGCTGTCTCATACCTGATTCCTGGTAGCCTAAACCACCTCCTTGATAATCCCATTGCTCTGTGGCCAAACGATGTGACCAAGGATATTTTTGTTTAAAGTGATCAAGAAGTGCTTCACTTTTAGGAGGGGGCTCCTTGTATAGCCATGTGTTAATGTCTGGTGCATTCTCTTCTCCATCAAGAATGCCTTTGGTAATAAATGTGGTAGCACCCATTTGTTGAAGTTGAGAGGTGGTTTCTGGTATAGGCCCTTGATGTGTTGGGCGTCCTTGAGTATGGGGATCAAGTGGTAGAGCGCCAACAGCAAAAGCATCTGTAAGACTATACTCACCACAACCTTGGTAGTTGATCTTAACCGTGGAGAGGGTGGAGGCTAAAATGGTGTCTGGATCATGGCAGGTGCCAGAGGAACTGGCCATAGTGGTGCCAATTTTGATCCCAGGACAGTGATTGGTGTATGAAGCTTCAACCGCATTGCAATAAGCAAAGGGTTCAGGATCTGCGTGGATGGTTATCTCAATGCCATTATGCGAAAATTTGATACACTGATGATATGTGGATGGAACCGCCTTCATGGCATGAATCCATGGGCGACCAAGGAGGATGTTGTATGGAAGGTTAAGATCAACTACATGGCAAAGTGTTTCTTGAGTGGCTGGGCCAACTCCTATAGGGAGCAAGATGGTTCCTTCAGTGGTGCACTCCAAATTTTCATAGGCCTTGATGGTGATTACTTCATTAATGATATCTGCCTCAGTGTATCCTGCCTGTTTGATGAACTTTAAAGTACATAGGTTTAAAGCCGATCCATTATCTATCATGACCCTTTTAACAGCAAAGTCAGAAACCATGATGGCTATGCGGAGTGGAAGGATATGATCTGGTTCAACTTTTGGGATATCAGTGGTTTTGAAGGATAAGGCACATGAGGCCAAAAGATGGCCAACCAAGTTGCGAAACTCGGTGGCATTTATGTCAGAGGGGACGCGTGACTCATGTAGAGTACTGTTGAGGATCTCTTGATAAAGTGGGCTTGTTCGTAAGAGATCTAGAATGGAGATCTGGGCTGGTGTGTTTCCAAGGTGTTCCAAGATGTTATATTGTGGCCCTAATGAGGATGATTCTGATGGAGATGCTCTAGATGGAGGTGGTCTTGACGGTGCACAAATAGGTGGGCCAGCTATATTGAGTCAAGTCCGGCGAGTAGCAACTGCACATTGGGTATCTGGGCCCTTAATGTTAATGACGTTGATGGATGGCTCAACCTGTGATATGCAACCGATAAGGCTTCCATAGTCTAAATATGCTGAGGTATAATTTTGAGACTTGTCTCGGTTATCTCCTTGTTTGCCTTGAGTATTGTTCGGTTTGTTGACAGGAGGCTTTGCGGGTGCTTTTCCTAGGTTTGTGTTATGAGGAGGGAAAGCATTTTGATACATCATTAATCCTGCATTGGGTGAAGTTTGTGCCCCCACTGTGATTTCCTTTTGATCAATTAGGTCTTGGACATAGTCTTTGAGTTGCATGCATTTGAGAGTGGTATGTCCTTTGACACGATGGAATTTGCAAAACTCATTATCTTTATACCAAGATGCCCTAGATTGGTTTGGTTCCAAGGGTTGTGTTGGTGGATGTTGAATAAGATTATCCTTAGCTAGTTTTTCAAAGATTGCATCAAGAGGTTCCCCCAATGGGGTGTATACACGAGGTTGTCTTTGAACACGAGGTTTAGTACTTGTCGAAAGTGTGATAGCATTGGTTTGATTATGATGAGCAGGTATTTGTTGATTGTTTTGTATGGGTGATGGGTGATACACAGGGGGTTGTTGTTGATAAGTTTGTTGTTGGCAAAATGTGGTGGGAACATTGGTAGCCGCCCCAACAATATGGACCTGTCGAGTGTCGGTGGCACCATCTGTTACTGTATTCTTATTTTTGTTCCAATATTGAGTTTTTTCATTGCTTGGACCTCGGTCTTGGGTGTTTTCTTTGTACAATCTAATGACACCATCCTTAATGAGGCCTTGCTCAAGGCCCATTCCTTTTTCTTTGATGTCCTTGTACGTTTGCAAACAATTCATAACCATATGATGAGAAAGGCTTGGGTGTGCATTGTTTATGAACATCTTGACAAGATGACGCTCAGGGATGGTACAAGAGATCCTTGTTGTGAGGATCTGCCAATGTTGCAAGTATTCTGCGAGGCTTTCTCCACCTTTTTGTTTAGTATGGACTAGGTCTACTACAGACAGTTCAGTTTCAACAAGATGGGTATATTGAGCAACAAACGCCTCAGAAAGTTCTGCAAATGTTTTAATAGTACCTTGAGGGATACGACAGAACCATTCCAAAGTTGGTCCTGCTAGGCTCTTGGGAAAGAGCCGCATGAGGAACACATCATTATAAGCTACCTCCTGACAATGCATATAGAATTCTTTAACATGTGTGACTGGATCACTTTTCCCTCTAAATTTGTCAAACTTAGGGGTCTCAAAATTTTTAGGAAACGGTGTCATCGTGATGGTTTTGTCAAACGGGTATGGGCAATCATTCTCAAACTTGAAAGTTTTGGAGTCTGTCCCATCTTTGAGGGCTTTGAGATCATTTTTCATCTCTTCCCATTCAGAGTTTATAGGTAGGGGAGTGAGTGCCCCTAGCATAGGATACATGCCTGGATCTGATGGTTGTGATTGATATGGAAAACCTTGGTTGCCATATGGTGTCTGTGGAAAAATAGGTTGCATAGCTGGAGGAATGGATGTTATGGGTTGTTGGAATGTGTTTTGGGTATATTGTTGCATCTGCTGAGAAGTTTGTTGGTGGGGAAGATAAGTATGAGGCTGCTGCCCTAGGAGACATTGTTGTGTAGGTGCTTGAGCATATTGTTGGTGTGAAGACTGCGGCTGAAAGGGTGGTAAGGTGGTTAATGCTGGTGCCATGCTTTGGGAATACATACCATGTCCAATATATGTGGGTTGCACTCCTACTTGAGAGTATGACTGATTATGAGTAGGTGCAAGGTAATTATTCTATGGTAGAGTATTCATCATAGGGAACCATAATGGCAGGATGGTTTGGCTATTTCCCAAAGGTGGCATGGAGAGATAGTTGGTAAGGGGTGGTAGTGAATAACAATGTGAAGTGGTAGATGAAAGTGTTTGAGGGGCGGACATGGCTGCAGTGCTAGGGGGAAGACCAGTGGTAGGTCCTTGCGCTATAGAAACATTCCAAGGTCCCAAAGGAAATGAGGCAGAAGAGCTTTGGCTAGCTACAAAGGGGTTGATAGTGATGTTGGGTGGGATGGAAGATGAGGTATTTGACCCTAGTGGTGGCATTTGAGTAGTAAATAGACTAGGTGTGCTGTGAGGTGGAAGTGAAAAGGTAGTGTTGTTGGATGTAAATGGAGGATTTGGGGGAGTAGGGAAATGAGTGGTTGAAGCAGAGGCAGATGATACACATGAGGTTGGTTGGGATGTAGCATGTACTAAGGGTTGAGTGAGGATGGGATGGGTGTTTTGTGGAATAGGAGCAGGCACCTGGGTTGAGGGTATATTCGGGTCTGCAGGTTCTGTTTGATGTGGTTGACATCCAGAGAAAGGATCGGTAAGAACAGATGACTCTGCGACTGGTGGTTGCCACCCAAACAAAAGGTGTGTAGGATCTGAAATGTCGATAGGTGGTGGACGCCCAAATTCAAAGGAACCAACATTATCCCTTAAGAAATTTGCCATGATGGTTTCCTTGTTTCGGTCTATGATGGCATTAACAATGGTGGCATGACCAGGTTGGTTCATGAAAGCATCAATGTCTATGGAGGAACTTGTCTCTTCGGGGATTTGTGGTGGTGGATCTGGTGCCATCATGGAAACGACGCGGTATGGCTGAGCTCGAGATGTGTTATTACTATGACTAGGATCCATGTCCTTTTTCTTTGTGTTTCTACCAAAACGAGTGGTGGGTGGCATGAAAATGCAGAATGTTCCCAGGGATGAGATGCAACAATGCTAATGGATGAAAAAGGGGGAAGGCTATTTTATGCAAATGATTTCCTAGTTTGAGACAAAGCTATATGACAAACCTAAGGAGGATTGGGTTGGGGATTATAACTTCAAAGATATGTTGCCAAAGCATGAAAGGTCTGCTTTCCTATGTGCAAGCTTGGTGGTGATTGTGTCAACTTAAGGATAGACTGATGATCCTTTAGGAAAAAACATGAGATTAACCACTTGTGGATCTCAACCTTTAGCTCAAGGTGATGAGGGATGATAAGTGACAAGCCTAGATTACCCTAGACAAAGCTCTGTCAGAGGGATAACCTCGGTGAGACTGGTGGATTTGCAAGATGGTAGGAATGGCAGAATTCTGGCAAGGTGACAACAATTTTGAAGGCTTGGATGTGAAGTTTTTTGATTACTGGTTAGATGGTTTGGTTCTAAAGAAAAGAACTAAATGAGATGGAGAACTAAAATGCTTAAGAGGATGACTAAGGATGGCTAGCTGGCTTACCTACAAAGATGACTCTAATGCAAAAGTGAAGCTTATGCAAGAAGATGTGGAGAAACAAGGGGGTCTAATCATAGAAATCATGCCTAGTTGGTAAGGAATAAGCATTGTTAACTCCTAGATGTTGGTTAAGTTGGATGGTGCGATCTAACCAGGCGTCTTGAAGGGCTTCGTCAGCAGCTTTGTCCTCTGCTTTGTGGAGTTTGGCAATTCGAGGGTTTGGTGTTAGTTCCTTTCTCTTGGCTGAAAGTTCTTGGTATACCTGAGATGGCTTGAGTTTAACTTTGTGAAACTTCTGTTTGGGTTTGGGTTGTTCTGACATGAATTCCTGAATTTGCTTGGCTTTGAGAGATCTCGGTTGTTTTGCTTCGACTTCTTCAATTTTTGAAACAAGCAGTGACTACACGAAGTATGCCCTAAGCTAGGATTGACCAAGTTTGGCAAACATTCATTCAACAAATAAAAAATCAAGCAATAGATAGGAACAACCACATAGAAGTTTTTGATTCTCAGAATGTGATACTTGCGCCAAGGAGTGTGTATGTTTTACAAATGTTTCGATCAGTCACTTCAAACACATTAACACCCTAGATGGTTGTCTGCAAGGCTGACAGTTGGTTTAGCTAGGGAGTCCTCGATATACCCAAGGTACGTGAGGCCCAAATCCACAAGCAAACAATATTTCCCAAGTGCACCATGTAACTACAAGTGATCACATGTTTGGACTATGCAAGGGGCATATCTGACTAACTCACAAGCAGAAAAGAAAAAGAAAAAGACCTGATCAAAACCTTGCTCTTGAATTGCCCCATTCATAGCACACCATGATATAAAAGATCGTGGCGACCATGAGGAGGGAACAACCCAAATCACTTGAAAGAGATACTTTAAGAACCAAATGTGAAATCCTGAAAAGAAAATAAATCGAAAGAAAATGTAAATCCATGAAAAAGGAACCTTTTGCCAAAGAGATCGGTAGGACTGGATACTGACGGACCAAGATCAGACGAGAGAAAGGATGCAGCCTGCAAGGATCTATCGGTAATATCAAGGACTAGGATGAGCTGGGCAATCAGAACTATTTAGGACAACATGTTGATGACAAGGGGTCTCGTACAAGGATTCGCGAAAGTATCTAACCAAGAGAACTAAAAATGTTTATTTGTATTTGATTTTTGTTGAGCAAGCATGAATGGACGTGAAGAGATGAGAGATATACAATGATACCAAGCGAAGGACTGACACACAAGAAATATATAGTGGATAAACCAAAGTATTTACAAGGGATGACCGTACATCGTAATTACTGACGACGATATATAATCACGCATTGCCCGAAACAACAGGTCGTGCTGGTGAAACAATGGGCGGGCCAGGTTAGTGGGAATTTAATCCCACATCGGATAGGGGTATGTGTAGTGCGATGTTTTTAAAGTAGTGACCGCATAACACAAAACAAATAAGAGACCACTATCGGTGGGAGTTTAATTTTCCATTGTCGGATGTGTGGCTGGGGTTGTGGGTCAGCCGTCGGTTGTTTGTTGTGCTCGAGAAAATATATACCCACACCCAAATACAATATGGTACGGCTCACTCAAAAAAACCTATGACAAATAATAGAAAAACCAAATGGCAGATCTGAGGTGTCACTGCCCGGGTCTACTAAAAAAATTTCTCTGCTATGCGTCTGAAGGGCAAAATATTTTCGAAAATGATGACGAAAAAAAAAGAGAAAATAAATTGCAGATTTGAAATTAAATCAAATGAATCTGCGAAAAATGATCATACCCATACCGGAAATCAGGGCCTCCGGGTTTCGATTTGCAAAAAAAATTTGCCTCATGGTCGATTATGGGCCAAGGTAGCCAAGTTTATAGTCAATTTTCACCGGTTGAGCATTCCAGACGCAATGGCGAGGTCAGATCTAATGCTAGACACTCTCAATTTCTACAGCACTTTGGATTCGGGCTGAGGTGATGAAGCAAGCAAGAGGTCTCGAACGACTTGTGATGAGAAAATCTCCAAGTTTCTCTGATACCATGTAAGAATTTGCCTAAGGGCAAAATTCACCCAGGAACTAAGAACTCAAACACAAGCACACAGTAGACCAAAGTGAGAGAGAGTATGATCAGAATAACAATGTATTCAAATAATTGGTTCATCATAGTACACTAGGAGTGCTTGAATATAAAGGCCTCAGGAGAGCTTCTAGAATGCATAGAAGTTAGCATCATGATGTGTCATACAACCAAGCACGTGTCCACTAGATATGGGTTATCCTTCATTAAGCACGAAAGTAAGTGTGGTGATGAGAGGATAAGCCTACAAGGGTAGGACACGCAAAACAGTGTTGTAGACACCATGTGCTTAAATAGAGTTGCGTACTCCTGTGTTGTCAACATGACAACTCAAAAGGTGTGCAAACTCCTAAGTGTCTCACAAATAAAAATAATTAAATAATGCATTACCTAATAAGTGAATACTTATTTACACCAACAATATTAAAAACCCACTTACAAGAAAATAAATATTATTTATTTATTTAATTTTTAAAATAAATTTTATATATATATATATATATATATATATAAATTAAATAAATAAATCTAAAAATTATATTATATTTTTATAAAATAAAAATAAGCATACAATTAGTATTTTTGCATGCTTTTGATCTCTCAAATCATGCAACCATAATATAATTAGTTTTATATCATTAGTATTTTTGTTTTCACATGCATGCATAAGTTTGGTTACAACATGTTTTCCTCTTAATTAATCTTTGACTTTTCTAATAAATTTTGCAACTGAATTATTTTAGATATAAGAAGAATATTTATCTTTATTTAAAAAATTTATGATAATCACATGGTTCTAATGAAAAATTTAAAGTTGAAACATTAGCTGTTCAATTTGTTGTTTTCTTCCAATTTTCTATAATCAAATTTTCTTTATATTAGAAAGGTTTTTCAAATAATACAATTATAATAGATTTCTAGATTTTTCTACAATTTTCCTCTGTCGATTTTTCTTAATTAATAAATTATTTTACTTTTTCAAAATCTACAGCATAATTCTTTATCCAAAAATTAATACAATAAATTAATAAGTATTGTGCAAACACCCAAGAAGACATAAAGTAAACAAATCTTTCCATAAAATTCTATAATGGGTTTTCAAAACCTACCTCAAAACCATAGCTAAAATCTGAGACAATCTATGAAAGCATACAAATCCAAACCCTTTGAAACTTTCAACAATTCTTTTTATCCAATTCCAAATTTCACTCTCTAAACCCTATGTGTGTAGAAATGAGCTCGAATCTCTCAATAAAGAGTTTAACTCTACCTAGGGTTTTCAAATTTTTAACATGCAAAGGTCTCTCCTTAAAATAAACTTTTATTATTTAATCCTTTCATGCACACTTTAAAAACTTTTTCTCTTTTTGGCAAAGGTGGACAAGCCACCAAATATATTATTAATAAATTGATTCAAAGGGCTCCCTCGTGGAAGAACCAGAAAGAAACCTTGAGATCGTGGCTCTATACAAAAAATAAAATATAGGGTATTTTTAGATCATCAGGAATTTTGAAATGATTCTATAAAACCTTGACTTCCCAGAGACCCAGTAGAATGGTTAATAAATGTTGCTTTAGAATATACCATAATTCGAAGTAATACATTTTCGAATGAGCATGCTTTCACATCTTATGTACCCTTCCCACATATCTACTCCCATTTACACCACGATCATCCTCTGTCCAATTTTCCTTTCGCTCGATAGCTAAATTACCCAAAAAACATCAAAACATATGGCAATTATTCCTCCAAATCTACACAATCAACAACACCAAGAAGAATAGGATCACATGAAAATGGAGAATCACTTTCCCAACCAGAGGCTTGGAGGAGAGGTTTCACAAACTCCCACCCTGAACCACTATTTTTTCTATTTGTAGCTAGATCCCTATTGACTTGTTGAGCACGAAGATTCAGCATATTCCAACCTTGTCTAACCACCTCAATATTCGGAACAACTAGCCCAGCCTATGTGCAATCCTGAACATTAGAACATTTAGCCTCATGTATGCTCACAGTCAACACATGAGATGAACAATGTTGAGCCGAAGACAAGGGACCAAGACTCACATGCATATTATAGTTTTTATTTGAAAGAGCCAACATATCCAGAATGGCATACCCTGTGCACTTCACCCTTTCCTCCAACTGAATACCCAAAACCCGCGTCATGGCTTTTAGACCAGATTTCATGTGAAGCGTGTGAATGGATCAAATCATCATTCCATTTATTAAACTATTTAATTAAAATTTTCTTTTCTTTTCTTTTCTTTTCTTTTCTTTTCCTCCACTTCATTAATCAATGCAAGCACTATTTAAAGTGTAGTTTATTATTTAAATTAATAATAATAATTAAAGCTCATTATTTAAATGCAACTCTAATTTAATTATTTTTATTTAAATATTTTTAATAAAGTAATATTAAATCTTTAATCTATTAATATTTTAATTCTCTTTTTATTCAACTTCTTAAAATTAAACTTTTAAAATAAATCATTTAAACTGAAGCACATATTTAATTAATTAAATATCATCATATTCTAATTTCTCTTTAACCATTTTTCTAAATTAGACTTCTAAATTAAATCTCTTAAATTAAAGCACATATTTAATTAGTTTTTAATTAATTAAATATCATCATATTCTAATTTCTCTTTCACCAATTTTCTAAATTAAACTTCTAAATTAAGCCTTTTAAAGTAAAGCACATATTTGATTAGTTTTTAATTAATTAAATACTCTCATATTTTAATTAATTAAATATAATCATATTCTAATTTCTCTTTAACATGTTTTCTAAATTAGACTTCTAAATTAAGTCTTTTAAACTAAAGCACATATTTAATTAGTTTTTAATTAATTAAATTTTTTCATAGTTTAATATTTTCTTTTTAGTCAACTAATATTTAATAATTCTCAATATTATATGATTAATCCGAATATTGTAGTTAAATTATTTACCAAATTAATCACATACTTAAATCCATATAAAAGAAACATTACCAAAACTAACCAAAACTCAAAAGTAAACAACGCAAACAAAGGTAAACTCATGAGTTTTAAAAGGGTAGAAAGTTGGATACATGTCCTTCTTAAGACTAGTCATCCTGGCAATTCAGGGAAGTCAATGCCCAAAACTTACAAATCTATATAAAATATGACCATGTACATTTGCATATATATATAAGCTAAATAGACAATGGAATGGAATGGCACATCATGTAGATCCTAACTAGCACGTGACTATGACTCCCTCCCTCAACCATATCAGGCACATCAAACATAAATGTAAAATGGACACACACACACACACACACACACACACACACACACCATACACATGCAAGTATGGGGTAAGTATAATAGTAAATACTAAATATAAATAACATAATATTCTAACATGAATATCTCATCATCATGAGGAACATCTTTCCAAGACACCACATGGCATCATCATAAAAGTAATTTCATTAACTAACTAAGAGAAATTAAAGCATCATCACTACCAATAGGAAATTGTTACAAGTTGATGTAATCAATTACTCAACATATCAAAGTATTGCATTTTAAATATCAAATAAGGGCTAACACATCTATAGAAGAGTAATATAGAACTTTAACAATTAAGTCTACAATGATAGCAAAGGAGGGGTATTACAGGTGAGGTTCTCATTCTTATTCTTTATGTGGATGACTTGTTTTTACAAGTTCACTAAGCCTTATAGAGGATTGCAAGAGGGACCTTGCAAAAGAGTTTGAGATGAAGGATTTGGGACTTATGCACTACTTTCTAGGCATGGAGGTGTGGTAGACAGATGGAGAGATTTTCCTTGGTCAAGGGAAATATTTCATTGAAATCTTGAAGAGATTTAGGATGGAGGATTGCAAAGACATGTCTATACCCATTATCACGAACTGGAGGAAGGTAGATGCATCCAAGGAAAAGGATGTAGATCCCACCTTATATATGTAGTTGATTGGTCTGCTTATGTATTTGGTCAACACTAGGCTAGATATAACATTTGCAATCAACTCTCTTAGTCAATTCATGGTTGAACTAAAGAGAATGCATTGTACAATGACTAAGCATGTGTTGTGTTACTTACATGGTATAGTTGAGTATGGGATTAGTTATGTTCAAGGTGAAGGTATCAGGTTGATAGGCTATATTGACATAGATTGGATAGGAAGTACAATGGACAAGAGGAGCACTTCAGGGTGTTGTTTCAATTTGGGATCAAGAGTTGTCTCTTGGTTCAACAAGAAGTAGAAGTATGCAGATCTGAGTTTAGCAGAAGTAGAATGCATAGCAGTTAGCATGGCAACATGTGAAGCTATATGGTTTTGAAAGTTTTTAGCGGGCTTATTTGATCAAAAAGTTGAGACTATTG
The DNA here is from genome assembly GCA_028749045.1 of Cupressus sempervirens. Classification (NCBI taxonomy): domain Eukaryota; kingdom Viridiplantae; phylum Streptophyta; class Pinopsida; order Cupressales; family Cupressaceae; genus Cupressus; species Cupressus sempervirens. The sequence continues at coordinate 251,602,968 of CM053785.1, read as the reverse complement.
TGATACACTGCGACAATCAAAGTTGCATCAAGTTGTCTAAGAATCCAATATTTCATGATAGGTCTTAACATATAAATATGAGATATTACTTCATCAAAGATTGTGAACAATGGGGAGTTGTTCAACTACAGTATATACCTACATAGGAGCAAGTAGCAAAATTCTAACTAAGGCATTGAGGAAGACAAAATCCATCATCTTTAGAGATAAGTAGGTTTATGATATTGCTATCAAGATTTAACTGTGTGATAAGTAAGGTGTCGTGCAAAACACCTTCCTCACTAAGAGGGGCTATTAGTTTGGTTAGCTTCAACAATTACTCGTCCACGTGTATTATTTAGTAAATAATTATTTTACTAACTAATTAGTTAGAGTAGGGATGATTATTTGTTAAATAATTGACCACTTTTAGAAGTAACCAAAAACCAATTTTGTTATTGGTTGTTAGGTTGTTTTAATGCCAATCATTGATTGAGAATCAATCTTGGTCATTAGCTTTCCAATAGGAGAAGTATATAAGGGGTTCAGGGGGTATTTCAAGAACACAAGTTGGAGAAGCGTTTACAGTGATAGCAAATAGTCTTGCAGTGCTAGCAAGGGCATAGTGATAGCATTGGGGATAGCAACGAGGAATATCAATGGGAGAAATTGGGAAGTTGTTGAAGTTTTTCCAGTAAGAGGCAAAGAATTTTGTATCTCTTGATTTGTTGAAGTTAATATAATTCCTCATATGTAGAACTAGTTTTCCCTAAGGGGTTTTTCCAGGGATGATTTGTTTGAAAATATTGTGTTATTATGTTGTTTATTTATTTTTCGTATTTCATTGAATGACCCATTAGAATAGTAGGGAATCATTTAAGCTAGGAGATTAATAATTAGTGACTACAATAGTAATTTTCACAATGATAAGATATTGACACTTATCCCAACACAAGTCTCGTAGCTTCATTCAATCTTAATCTCATTAGCTTTGACATAGAACTCAAACTTCTCTCTAAAATCCTTAAATACCTTCTAGTCCCAATATTGTGAAGGAAGATTGTAAAGTCTAATCCATAGTGATACTTCTTTCATTTTTTTTGCTTCAATTGATCAATGTTTGGTTCTCAATCATTTATATACATTCTTGTATTGTATATCATGAACACCCCATTATTCATGATATTCCATTTGACCCACTTTGCTAAATATTCTACCAAGAAAAAAAAATTAAAAATTTAACAATTTCAACATAACATTAGTTCCCTAATTTTCATCACATCACTTTTAAATTCTCTCTAGAGTTTGCCATCCCCACCTCGTCTAATAAGAAAAACATTGTTCTTTAAAAGTTTGCAAATGAATTACTAAAGTATAATCCTCCAAGGAAAAAGGAAATACATCACCCATTCTCCATTTTTTCAGAATCTTGTTAACAATGGACTAATTACATATTTACCCATGAAAATTTCTAACTCTAAAATGATTAACTCCAATTTTTATTTCTATTTTTAAAAAATCAGTGTTACAAAGTCCAATGGCTAGTTTTATTTTAAACGAAAAGGTGCCAACACGTTCAAGAGACGTAAACAAACTCCCGTTAAGCTACCCGGCTGTTTAAAAAGGCATAACCGGAGAGCACATAATACATTTTAAGAAGAATTTATCACAGGGTCTGTGCTTTTACCTTGGAAAAAAGCGAGAATTTGCGTTGTTCGATTCCGCCTTTCCCTTTATCCGAATTCGTTGTGATCTTTCATAACATTCTTTCTGAGGATTTGCTCTCCGGCTGCCCCTTTTATACTTACTTTGCTGGCTCTTTCGGCACAAATAAAAGATTGAATTTCTTGCCCTGTTATTGTATCAGGTATGGGCTTTGCTTTATTGGATTTATGTTTTGTTTTTATTTGATTCCAAAATGAAATTAAATCACTTCGTTTTTACGAACACTTAGGATTTTAGGACATATTGCGTATCATAGCATTCAATTTCATATCAGATTTAGGGGTCGGGAAACAAATAAGTGTTGGTCTATTGGCATCTGGAAGTCGCCCTTAATCCGCTGTGTCAAAGTACCTATCGCAACCCGCCTAACAGGTTATAATGTGTTATTTTTAACGCTGTGTAAAACCTGATATATCCCTTATAATGGGATGTGCGCGGTTGTTCTTGGTTGACCTAATGTTAGGTAAAAGGGTGAAACTGTAACCAAGTTTTTCAGTTAATTTTTATGGAAAAAAAGAAAAAGAAGAAAAATCATGAATAATATGGTCTACTGCATTTTTAAATTAAATATCTAAGAAAGAGATTGAAAAATTCTGCCGATGATCCATGCTAGATAAAATGCTGCGAGTGTGTGTGCAAATTTTCGGGTAATAGACACCCTTTTTATTTGAGAACTTATATGAAAGAAATGCAATGCATAAATTGCGTATACATCAAAAGCAGACAATGCATAGGCTTTCTTAGGTAACGCAATCTGTTTATTTTGTCAGATAAATTGACGGGATTGATCACGATATCCAACTGAGATTTTGATGGAAAGGATACTCCTATTCATAAACTATTCACAATAATTTGTGTTATGTTTTGAATCTGACAATGCACAGATATTGGCCCAAGTTTGCCAAATTATGGTGTCGAGTAAGAGACTTGCTGCAGAGTACATACAAAATCTTGTTGAAATAGATAGCGATAATGTGATCAGTGGTTGATATTGGCAAAATAGTCATGATAGATAAAAAGTATAATACTGCTTGCCAAAACCATCTAAATTGTGATGTAATAGCTATGTGTTTAACATGTGGGATGTATTTTGAAGAAAACGCATAAAAGCCTTGGTCCAGACCCTGATGAATTTTGATGATTTGGATTTTAGATTACTTCTGAAGCCTGGCATTGAAAAATTAAAATTCTGCATGTTATGGTTGTGTATTTTCATTTTGAAGAATATTGGATAGCTATTTGAATCACCCTTTTTAAATAAAATGATGGGACAAGTTGCATCACTCAAGTGAACTTTGATGAAATAGATGTACCTTAAACTTAACCCTTATGTCAACCAAAGTTATTTTTTAAATATTTTGTGAAGTGGAAATCTCAAAATAAATATTAGTTAAGTTTATGATTGCTGTGTCAATAAGGGGATCAAGCTAAGTGCAGAACCTGGATGATTTTGATGGAGTAGATAAATCCTAAACTTGGTTCTCGGTGATCTGTCTTGATAAGGAAACATGTCTGGGGGAGTCACTTATTTGAAAGGGTAAGAGACTGGGTGTAATATCTTGGTAGTTTTGATGGAGTATATACCCCTCAAGAGCCTGGCATTTATTCAATGTTTTATTTATTATTGTTTGATTTTTCACCCTTGGCAATGCATACCAAATCTTAATACAGATATTTTTCCAAAGAGGCGTCTAAGACACAAGGATGACACCTGAAAATTTGGGTGACATTTGATTCTATAGAAACTCTTTAAATCTGGCATATTGTGGGAGTAAGTTTTGTTATTGTGCCGCAGCATGTTCTCAAATTTAATGCAATCTAAAAGCAAGAGTATTGGATAAGTTTGCCAATGACCTTTGTTAGATAAAGGGATAATACTAAAAGCATGAGAACGAGAATAGTTGCCCCTAAAAATATAATTTGAGGTAAGTTGTGCGTAACTTGGTACTTATGCAACAAACAAATTTTGATAATTTTGTGAATCCTCCATTTTAGATGAATGTATAAAGTGTTTATAAGACCTGGGCAATTTTTTTGGAATAGAAATGTCTGCTTTGTTCCTAAAAGATAGTGTTCTTTGCAATTTACAATCACTGAGGTGTGTTTATAAATTAAATGCACTGGATAAGTTAATTTGGCTCTTCTATGATAAAACTAAGGAATATTTTTTTAATAGAAACATCTGCTTTGCTCCTGAAAGATGAGGTTCTTTGTAATTACAATCACTGAGATGTGTTTACAAATGTTATGCATTTGATAAGTCAATGTCGTCCCTTTATGAGAGAGCTCAGGAATCGGTTAACTATTATGTGTGGCTATCAAATTGTTTTTCATTTTTCTAGATTTCAAGAAAATAGTATCTCTTTTTCATTGATTTTGAAAATATTTATAACCAAATTGATTGGTTGCAGAATGATTAAGCTTTTAAAAGACAAGGAAAAGCAGAAAGAAGCACGAAATGCTGCCATTGGCAAAGGACCAATCAAAAAACAAACTCCTGTTGAATTGCGGTTGCAAAAAGGTTGGTACATATATAGAAATTTTCTCTGCATAGAAAATTTACAATGAATTTATGACAGAGTTACCTAAAAACTGACTACATACAGAGTTACCTAAAAACTGACTTCATTTTCATCCTAAAAGCAGTAACTTAATAAAATACATATATATATGATGTCATTTTCAAATAAAACTGGGTCACGGACAATTATTTCATAGAAACCTACTTCCTATTAGTTATTTTCAAGCATGGCTTTCTATGATAGAGGACCTTCAAACGCTTGAATCTATGCTCTGCGGAATCTTCTGTATGGGCATGTTTAATATCTAAGTGGCAGTCTTGTTACTAAAGCAACTCTTAAAATAGGCCGTTTATTTGGTTGATCTTATATTTAGAATAAAATGGTTGGAGTGGAAGAAGGATGCAATATTTCGTATATTGGATTAGGAATTACTTGTTAGTTTTTACCCGTTATGCCTTATACACCGACTTTGTTCAGCCTTCTGAACAGCCTTGAGATCTTTTTCAATTGGAAGGTCTTTTTTCCCTTTTCTTAATATGGTTTATGAAGGATTTAGAAGACCAGAGTCATTTTCTGGTAATAAAATTTTATAGGTTTGCATGAGTTGGTCAGTCTATTTTTTCCTATCAATTACTGGGATTTAATACAAAGAATCTCTGTTACAACATAATTTGCAGATATCAGTGAGTTAAACCTTTCAAAGAATACCACCATATCGTTTCCAAATGGAAAAAATGATCTTACGAACTTTGAAATCAAACATCAACCTGAAGAAGGATACTATCAGTAAGTTAAAATTTGAACCTTAAGGCTTATTTGTCATGGAACATGCCTAGCGAAGTTATACTGAATTACTTTCTAAGAATTGTTTGTTTGATTTTCTCTGGATCTCAAATCTGTGGCAGATCTGGCACCTTTGTGTTCACTTTTCAGGTGTGTCCTACATACCCATATGAACCTCCAAAGGTGAAATGCAAAACAAAGGTAAGGGTGTTTGACTTATTCTTTAAAAACGACCCTTTTTTGGTTTATGTGGATTTCTTTAAAACATTAATGTCAATTTCAGGTTTTTGCTCTTTTTGTTACTTGATTTTGGCCGAAATTTCCAGGTGTACCACCCAAATATTGACTTGGAAGGCAATGTGTGCCTTAATATTCTGCGTGAAGACTGGAAACCTGTACTCAATATCAACACCGTCATTTATGGGCTGTATCATCTTTTTACAGTAAGTAAGGGCTATTGAAATTTTCAGACACTCCATATGATTGTTTTGATTAATGTCTATAACATATTTGATTGTAAGACCCTTTGCAATTAGTAATGGCTATGTTGTCGATGAGAAGGTTTTTTATTTCAAGGAACAATTTTAATTGTTTGAAATTTAAATCTTATAAAATAGCATAATGAATTTGAATTGGATTTCTGTCGGTGTGATCAAATATTGAAGATATTCAAGTTACCATGATTAATGTGGTTTGTTTGCAGCAACCAAATTATGAGGATCCTCTTAACCATGAAGCTGCAACTGTATTGAGAGACACTCCAAAGACATTTGAAGCAAATGTGAGAAGGGCCATGTCAGGGGGTTATGTTGGGTCCACCTATTTCCCAAGGTGCATGTGAGACCTGTTATGCATACTGATCCAATCTTTAGATTGTAACTTGGAATACTGGATTTCACCCTTGTGATTTTTGGGAGCAAGATTAATGCAGCACTTTCATCTTTTATCTTCAATTCAGCTGAATTAGGAATTAGAGAAATGTCCACAAAAATGTGTCTATGTTTGCTTTGGTTTATGTGCTCTCAAAGAAATTTTTAGCGTGTTACATATGACCAAGAAAAATTAAGCAAGCTTGATTGAAACGAGTTTTTGTGCATGTGAGAATGTGATGTTGAACTGTGTAATCCTAATCATTGCTTATGACAAACAGAATCTTATGTAAAAGAGGCTCTGGAGCTTATCTGGCTATTCCAATCATGGTCAATACCTACATATGTATCACGCTACCATCAGTAGAAAGAATCTAAAAATATTTAAGAACTTTTAGTCATAAGCTTTAATGATGATAATGCTATGTGGAATAAGTTCAAAATGTTATTGTCACTAATACAGAAGGGGATAATGTTCAATCCACAAAAATTAGTGCAAGATAAGCAGAACATAAACCAGAAGCATGAATATGTTTAAGCTAGATGAGAGTTTCTCTATTTTTTCTTAATCAGTTAAAACAGATTTGTATTGCTTAACATTCATTATTTAGGACACTTGGGAACTGATAGGACATTGTTCATTTTTCTTTGTTCGCTTTTCATTATTAATTAAGTTTGAAGATAAATCTTTTCAATTTTCCTCCTTGTGTTTTGGTGCTTGTCACAGAATTCACTTATATTATTGTTGGTTTTTGTCTGTTATTTGGTATTTATTTATATATTTTTATCTTCAGCTTATCTTATCTTGATGATGAATATGATCTGAAATTTTGATATTAAAATTGTTTCCATAATCAAATTCAATAAAATAGACCAAAAATTTAATGGTATCAATGATTCATTCTTGCTAATTCATGAGTTGCTTCACATTCATTGGTAATATAACATTGCTTATGCAACTGTAAATTTATTACAACCATTTACATATACGGTACTCATGGAAATTACCTAAGGATGAAAATGTTGTTAGGATTTATAACCATTTGCTTTACGGTATGAAGGTTGTCAACATCTAAGTGATGTTGCATTTTGGTTGTACCAAATTATTCTCATGGGGGGTTGCATTTTGGGAGAAGAATCATCATCTTTCTTCAATGTTCCATTCATTGAAAGAAGCGTAAATGTTATCTTGTTGTTTAGAAATTGTTGCTCAATAAAGAGAACTTTTGTGTAAGATACATGCATTGCTTGTGATTTTTGTTGTGAAGATTTGAAATATTTTTGCTTTTCTTTTATTTGAATTGAGAATAAATTAAGGTGAGGTTGAAATTGTGTTTTATTAATTAATTTCACAAAGTAATATTCAACATGAACCTCATCCCACTACATTATTAGTGTCAAACTAGTGGAGGAGCTTTAAGCTAATTGATGTGAACAATGCCCATACCATCAATTGGATTCTAGATGAGCACTTTGGTTGGCATGATCTCATTTTGACCTTTGGTCGTTTAGACTTCTTTTTTAGTACCACATTTTAGTCTAGCTAATTTTGTTGATAGATGCATTTTGGTGTCTTTGCTAAACATTTTTATTTTCTTTGGCAGAAGAAACATTTTTCTTCAATGTTTCATTTGTAAGAGAGATTATTAAAAAAGTGTTAACAATATCTTCTTGTCTTGAAATAGCATCTTGACCAAGAGAACTTTTGTGTAAGCACATACATTGCTTGTGATTTTGTTATGGAAAATTGAGATAATTTTGTTTTTTGTTTGTTATTTCGCATTGAACAATGAGAGTAATATGAAAATGAGGTTGAGATCATGTTTTATTGATTGTTTGTTCTACATAATATTCAAAATGAACCCCTTCCCATTAACAATAGGTGTCAACTATTCACTGGAGGCACCTTAAACTAATTGACATGAACAATATGCCCATACTATCAATTAGATTCTAGATGGCTACTTTGGTTAGCACAAAAATCTCATGTTGATGTTTGGTTATCTAGACTTGATTTTGGTTATGTGGTTTTGATTTTGATTAGTTAATGGTTAAATTGTTCAAGGGATAACCTACTTTAGCACCTTCATCCATGTAACACCTTCACTCTTGGTGCTAGGAGCAAAACCTATTTGAAAATAGGGAGAAGAAAAAGATGTTATTTTAGAAGGCTCATAATGTACAAAGTATTTTTCAAACTTTGTTATGTGTCATTATAGTGCTCTGTCAATAACCTATAGAATATTGAACTATTAATAAATTACCTAAAACATGTTTCAAGATATTGTCTTCACTTCCTTATCAAGGTTGATGTGTGGGAATGAGGATATATATGATCAAATGAAGATGCCAATGTGATAGGTGTATGGTATGATATGCATTATTAGAGGGAGTTTACATTAAGTTTACGATGTTAATGTGATATGCATGATGGAATAATGGTCATTAAGGGTGGATGGGATGATTAGTCAGAAGAAGTTCACGCCCCATGTATAGGATATACATGGAGCACTAATTTATGTAACCACAATTGGAATTATTTATATCATGAGGCAAAAGGCTTTATATTTACTATTTCAATATATAGATAATTGAAATACAATTATTGGATTTTGAATTTAAGCATTTGTTTCTATGATAAGCTAGTAGTTGAATAATTGAAGCATGTGAGCCATATCTTTTTCTTTGTACTTGGTAGAAATTATTGTGTAATTTATCAATTAATAAATCAACTTCTTAAAAAATTTAAGAGCTGGCTCATTATTATTGCTATCCCATTTTGTTTGAAAGCATATACACCACATTATACATACATACATACATATATAGGGTTAGACCAAAATATAAATTTTATAATCAAATAGATGTACTAATCAAAGAAATTGATCATTATGTACATACACATTGAATGAATAAGATGGTGTTCCCAAATAACAAAAAGGGTATTATCTAGTTGATACTCATTTCATTATTAATAATCAGATCAAGTGATCTATTATTTAAATCTAGACACAATAGATAGTATCATCAAGATAGGTAGGTAATTAGTGCTAAGTGATATTCAGGGTCCTAATCATAAAATGTATTATCAAGCACAATCTTACAATATCTCAGCCACTTGGTTGAGGTATCTTATAAGCATACATATACCATTGTTAGATAGATTACAAGACATTGTGTGTGTGTGTGTGTGTGTGTGTTAATAGGGTTAGACCAAAATATAATTTATATAATCAAATAGATGCACCAATCAAAGAAATTGATCATTATGAACATACCCATTGAATGATTAAGATGTTGTTCCAAAATAACAAAAAAGGTTATTATCTAGTTGATACTCATTTCATCAATAATAAATCAAATCAAATGATTTCTTATTTAAATCTAGACACAATAGATTGTATCATCAAGATAGGTTTTATAAGAAGATCATTATACAAATGGGGGATTATCACCGATGACAATAGATAATTAGTGCCAAGTGATATTTAGGGTCCTAATCATAAAATATATTATCAAGCACAATCTTACAATATCTCAACCACTTGGTTGAGGTATCTTATAAGCATGCATATATCATTGTCAGATAGATTAGAAGACATAACATTTAGACCCAAGTACGTGGATGATAATGTACCTTCAAGATAATCATGAGTGCTCTAATTACATCCCTTAGTGCTCCAAATTACATCTATAGGTTAGGCAAGGCCTTGCATCCTCCCCTCCTAAATATGACTTACTCATAGAAATCGTCATTTTCCTCTTGTCATTTTTATTAACTTCTAACCTTCTTCTAACCAAGATAAAAGGCACGGTACTTACGAATAAATTTAGACTTATTAGTTTTTAGAGGCTAAATCAAAATGCTTTAGAGAATTAGTATACTATTTCCATTAAAACGTAATAGGCATGTACTTAAAACCAATCTTTTAGAAAACACAAAAGAAGATTTTCTTTATTCTATCAAGGTTAATTATTCTCCATGCTTTACTATACGAAGACTTCATTTGTAAGATGTTTGTACAATATGCCTACGAAGGAAAAATAATCCTAGTCATTACTTTTAATATCAAGACACCACTCCCAAGATTCTATCCATTCATATGTTTATTTTATTAAATTTTTAGAGTTCCCTCAAACTTACAACTTACCAATATGAACATAAACTTGTTAGGAGAAGAATGTCTCATTTCAACTAATTTTGCATGGAAGTTTTGAATTTAATAATTTATTCTAGTTGTCTCAAATAAATCCAACTGAAACACTTAATTTACTGTATAATTTTTTTGCAGTACACCAGAAACTTACAACTTGCATGTTTCTAATATTGTTCAATGGAATTGCATAGTTTTCTTGTCATTAATAATGGTTTATTATCTTATACACTAAATTATAGCTACCCATTTGCAAGGAATTTTTTAATTTTCATTTAATTCACTTTACTTTGTGTATGTGTGTGTCTATGTGTCTGTGTGTGTGTGTGTGTGTGTGTGTGTGTGTGTGTGAGAGAGAGAGAGAGAGAGAGCCTTTGATCTATCTAATCCATACTAATTTGTTTATAAGTACTCATTCTAAAGAAGATAAGGATACAATCTTTCAAAAATTGTTTTCAAAGCCAACAAAGGTTAAGCTATTACCCTATACAAATATCTCTTTCCTAAATCATTTATTGAAAGATAAGGGAAGAAACATGCACATCCAAAGATTCATTATGGTTGACAAGAGATGAGGTTAATTGTCTTGATTTTCCTCTAAACACCTAAGAGGTGACAAGATCACTTCTCAAATTACTTTAAGTGTCTGATGTAGGAGCATCTTGGGGGTAGGGAAAATCTTGCATCACCCTAAAATATAAATCTTATTTGTTTTTCAATAAGTGTTATCTTAGTGTAGAGTTATTATTCCTAGATGCTTAATATTTTTAGTAAGTTGGTTGTTTCAGCTCAAAATCTTATGATTTCATTTCTAGAGGTTCATTTTAGATATATCAATCTACCAAGAAAGCTTCATTTCAATATCAATTCTATTTGTGAAGTTATTAAAAAAATGATATTGGCAATAGGATATAAAATTTTTGAGCTCTATTTTGAAGACTTTAGAGGCTCTAAAAAGGGGTCAAAACTTGGCCGATTAGAGCTTTCATAGTTATTGTAGATCACATTGTGCTATTTTCTAAATGAGGTCATAATAGTCAATTAGAGAAACTGATGATGATTTGTGGTCTTTGAAAGTCACACCATCTAAAATGGGAAAAAATAAAATTTTGTCAAAATATCTTGAGTTTCAAAAGTTGTTGAGGCCTACTCTAATGAAAAAGATATGAAAAATAATAGTATTTTAGGGTTGGTTTGCCTCAAGATCTAGGGTTAAATTCTAGAAATTTCTTAGGTGGTGGGAAATTGCATATACAAAGAAGGCTCATAGGGTTGTCTAAGTTGTGGCTATGCATTACAAAATATTGTAAGGAAAACATCGATATGGCTTTGCATGTTTTATTTTTTAAATTTGTAATTCCATACTTTTGGAGATAATAAGAAGCCAACATTTTGTTCTTGAAACTTGTTGTTATTTCTTAATTTCTATTATTTGTTTTTGTTACTAAGGGGAGTGCCCTTCATCAATTATAGATGTGAGTATTTTTTTGAGTGTGCACTTTTTTAATTTTCAAAGATTGTATCTACAAATACTATTTATCATGTTCTTCTACAACCTTGCAGGTATTGATGGTCTGTCTCACACTTTATAGGATAAATTATAACCCCACCCTATGTCAAGTATTTTATGATGCTAACTTACAGACAATATGTTCTTGAACATGGAGTTTTTCCATCTACATAGGGGCTTGGTTTGCATATTCAACCATTTTCTACTTCCCTCCGTAATCTGCAAATATGTTTATATGTACCACTTGAACAATTAAACATTAAACACTTTACTATTCTTCTTATCATGTTGTTGCTCGGTCTCTACTATAAAATTGTCATAAACTTTTAACTTGCATTGCATAATGAAAAAATTACCAAATGAAAACATTCTTAAAACATTTATCACAATTTGATAGTAGGATTTTATGTGGAAACCTAATTTGGGGAAAATCACCTACAACATGTCACTCTTTTCACTCTTTCAAAGTGAGCTATGTTAGGAGCCAATCCTATTAAAGGTTACAATACACACTGTTAAATGTGACCTGGTTAGAGGATTTAATCACCATGCTAAGAGTGGCCTTGTAAGAGGACTTTGATCATTCCATTTAGAATTTCACCTAGATAAAGGATTTACACAGATAGTTAAGTCTTCAAATGACTGCGAGGTCAGTCTCTGTTAAAACGATTTCAATAAAAATTGTTTGCAATGATAAGAAAGAAAACAATAGGTTTTATCTATGTTGTTACAACTCACTTTTGTTGGTTCAAATCTTTGTTCAGTCCTTATATTGGTTCCTTCATAAGCCTTCTATTGTCACCTTTGATCTTGATCTGACTGGACACCCTTCAAGCAATCAATCCATTATTCTCATCAACACTTAAGCCCTCTACTTTAATTCACTTATCAGGAACAACATCACATTTGCAAGATTTCTCCTTTAGCTTTGCATTCACACTCACTCATGTGTTTTTTATCAACCTTGCTTTGTATACACTTGCACTCTTTGATTCGCCCTGTTTGTTTGGCTATGTACCTCTTTAAATAGGCAATTCATGCTTTACTATTTTCTACATCCACCGTAGATCTTAGGGTTTTCGATTGGACTCAACTCAATTCAATGTATCTGTCCATCTTCTTGATCATCCTCTACAAACTTCTCTAGAATCTGTTTGTTAGGTCTTTACCTAATATCCTTCTCAAATTTAATGATCCCACTCATCAATCTTATCTTCAACACATTTTATATCTCCCAAGAAATCAACTGAGTTGGCTTGATCTTACGATTTCTTTGAATTTGTTCTTTTGTTGTCACTCAGTAATCTCTAAACTTTTGATACTCAATCAATACTGAAATACTCAGTCACTATAACTCTTTCTAGCTCGGCATCAACTAACTTGCTTGGTCGATGCTAATGCTCAGTCAACACTAGATTTGCTCAGCACTCACTATGGCTCGGTTGACACTAGCATTACTCAACATTCCTTAGTATTTACATTTTTGCTCGACTTGGCTTAGCTTTCTTGACATAAACAATTACTTTGCTTTATCAAAGTCTATCTAATCAAATGTCCATTGTAACTTCATTTTCATAACTTCAACCTTTCTTTTAGGTGGTATAGTTATGAGCAATTTCTCAAATCCTCTTCATCAATCAAATACATATTGCATTTAGATTAAGTAGCAACATTTCTTGTCCATAGATTTGACATCAATGAGAAAATAACAATTGTTTCAATTGTAAGTTTCCAACACTTGTTTGCATTCAACTTCATTTTTCTCTACATATTCATCAACTCTAACATTTGCACTATCCTAGGAATATGTCTTCATCACTTTTAACATCAATTTTTCCATGTCTATTGTCTTTTAGTATATAACATTTGCAAGTCCAAATACTTTGAAACACTTCACATTAGGTGCATATCTATACCATAACTCAAAAGGTGTAAAATTTGTACATTTCTTGACTTGGACTCACTTCAAAATATAAATAGTTGTACTAACAAATTCTCTCTAGTACTTTTGTGAAACATTTCTCTCCATCATCAATGTGCTAGTATAGTCCATGATTGATCTATTCATCCTTTCAGTTGTATCATTATGTGGAGGGGTCCTTGATGTTGACATATGTCTCTTGATTCATCTATCATTGTAGAATATGTTGAATTCCTCATTTATAAATTCACCTCCTCTATCATATCTTAGACACCTCAAGCTTTTACCTATTTCCTTTTCAACTCTTGCCAAATACTACTTAAACAATTGAAATGCATCAAATTTTTCCTTAAGTAATATCATAGTCGCCAATCTAGAGTAGTCATCAAAAAATAGAATAAAATATTTGTCACCACATTTGCTTTGCACTCTAATAGGTCCACAAAGGGCAATATGAACCAACTCCAATATATCATTAGATGAATAGGTCTTGCTCTTGAAACTAGACTTTGTCATTTTATCCAATTGACATTGCTTACACGTTACATTATCAAGTTTCTTCAATATTGGTAATCCTCTCACTCATTTCATCTTACTAATGCATATCAAATTATCAAAGTTGTCAATGGGCCTTTGGCCTATTGGTGAAGTTGAATGGTTTACAAAGAGCCCACTAGGGATCAAGTCTTGTTGAGTGCAAGGCTCTGACATCATAATGGATGAGGTCGGGATCATACCCTAGGTGATTTTGATGGCATGGATGCTCCTCAGTACTTGGCTCTAAGACAAATAGGTTTCAGGCATGTGTGGGCTTGTATTGGGTTCCTAAAATTGTTTTGTGGTGGCCTTCACTAGTTGGTAGCTCACAGGCTTCATGCCTCACTGGGATGCCTCACAGCTCTAAACCCTCCATCAATTTTTTTATTATCGAAGTTGATATGACATGGCATTTTATGCCATAGCGAAATGTCTTCGTATTGTGCAAACAAGCATGTATCATCAGATAGGTCTGGGTAGAATAAGTTACCTCTTGTTTGTTCTCCACTTCCAATAAGTTATCAGGGACCATTATAGATCTTAGCCTTTCTGTGTTGAAACTCAACTCTTTAACCTGAATTGTTCAACTATCCAACACTCAAAAAATTGTAATTCAATCCTTCAACCCAATAAGCATTATCACATCTAATCTTATCAATCAATCTTATTGATCTTTTACCTTTCACAAGATATGGCACATCATTACTAAACTTAACATAGCTTCTTTTATAATGTTCTAAGGTTTCAAACTTACTTTTATCACCAGTCATGTGATGTGAGAAACCACTATCAATTATCCATCTATCTTATTTACTCATATGAAATAAGTGCATTTTTCTCATCTTTATCATAATCATCTTTCATTACAACATAAACAACTTCTTCATCATGACTATCGGAATCACTATCAGTTTCTTCTGTATCAATGTAACAATATTTTTTACATTTTCCCTTGTAGTCTTTGTATCATTTGTTGTATCTTCCATCTCTTCTTCCTTGGTATGTGTTGTATTTCTTTTCATTCTTCTCATCCCTATCAGGACATCTTGCAGCAATATGACCAACTTTATTGCATGAAAAATAAATTATAGAAATTTTTATCTTAGAATTTTCCTTTGCCTCTTGGTATCTATTGTTGAGCTATCATTTTGCATGATTTTGAATGGAAAGGATCCTTTCAAATCCCTCTCTTGAAAATTTGATTGAGAACCAACTCCAAGGTTTTAGGTGATCTTTCAACGTACTAGGTTTTCTCAATTGAAGATAAATGTGTATGTTGATGAGGAGGTCTTTATTGGTTCAAACCAATATCGGACAATCTGTTGATGTCTAAAATGTAGTCATAAAAGAGATATATTTTTGTATTTTTTGTTTTATCATGAAATATAGTTTATCAATGCAACTATATGAATTCCTATTTTAACCAAGTGTTAGAAAAGAAAATAACAGAGGGTAACGAGAGATCAAAGAAAATAACTAAAAGGGAAATTCATAACAAACATAAACCAAGGTAACAACACGTCTGTGAATTAAATTATCAAAAGGACTAGGTAGGAAACCAATAAAATTAGGAGAAGTGCTTCCTCAACTCCACTGATGCAATTGTCAATGGGAACTCAATATAAACCAAAAGATGTTTTGCATCTCATCAAATTGCAAGGCCATAGAAAGTGCACTCAAACAAGACAAGACACTATGCAAGAACAAAGATGATCCTTTTTACAATTCACCACAATAACTAAATTCATTAAAAGAAGGTAAACACCAAAACTAAAAGATCATACAATCATAACAACACAATAAAACCATTGGCTCCATTATTATTCATGAATATGCATTCACAAAAATAACACACTCCAAAAAAAAAAATTAGACTCAAAATGAGAGAACTAATAGCATATACTATTGCATTAAAATAACGGCATGAAGTGAATACTACATTCATATATTTAAAAGAAATCATCTCCTCCTTTTGTGTTAGGAGTGAGAGATCTTCTAATGCAAACTTATGATAAAAATTAATTAAAAAAAGCTAATTATATACAAACTGACTCTCTAAATGGTGCTAAGTAGGACTCCACCCTTGTTTATATACATTAATGGTTGCATCAGCCTTTACATTAGACAAAATAATGAAAGAATAAGAATATAAGAAGCAAGTTGTAAGATGATCTAGAAGTCTTTAGAAGCTCTAAAAATGGAAGCTCGATCTTCTCTAGGCATTTTTGGCAGTTGAACTATCGTCAAAATGCATTTTTGATGCGTGGAATGCTCTAAAATAGCAACTAGTAGTTAATTGTTGGCAAACTGCTTCTTCAAAACTATCAGTGCACTTTTGTAAAATGTTCACCTGTGCACCTGCGCACCTTGGTGACAGGTTCCAAAAACTTCAAAATTTTCAAAGTATCAAAATTTAATTTCTAGTATCTAGGTTTTCTTCCCCTTTTGACCAAAATGATGTCTGGATATTTACTCTTGAACTTCTCTATCATCTCAGCTACTTGACTAGCTTCTGATAAATTCAAAGCCTCATACTTATTCTTTACTACTTGTTGGTAAAAATTGACTTCTATACAAGTCTCCACAAAATCCTCAAGCTTGGTGTCCAATTCCAACAATGCTTCTTCAGTCCTGAATGCTTGTCTTATGGCATCATCTGACGAAGCTTCTTCAAATGTTCCTCTGAACTATTCGACTACTGATTGCACTGCAAAAAGCTTAGTACTTGACTCATCTTCAACAATCTCAAGGCTAGCGGTGGTATAGTACCTCTCTGCTCCAAAAATTGCTCTTGAGCTTTGTCCTTTATCGGTCAAATTTCCTCATGTAAATCCTCCATTACCTTATTACCCATCAATATTTTCTTAATCCAATCGTCACACTTATCAAGCTTCTCTACTACATATACCTCCATAAGCATCCGATACCTTTGACCCTTTATTGATCTCAATGCTTGTAAGTTCTTGGCCCAGGTATGTACTTCATCCATTAGCCCAAAATATTGGTTCACTATAGAAACCAACTTGTCAGCACTTGATTAGATGTGGTGCAATATGTTTAAGTTTCCTTGTATCATTTGCACTCCTTTCTCTTGAAAATTGTCATGTCATTGCTAACATGCTTCCAAAAATGGATCCAACCTTGTCCATGCCTACTTTCTGTCTAGTGCAGCTCCAAGGGCGACCTCTCGATTGTGTAGGTCAATGGGTCCCACAACTTCATTCAAGTAACCTCTTACTAGATCCATTGAGTGCTAAGTGTTCCATTTATTCTCATGAGAGATGGATTCGTGTTGAATCACTACTCATGAATTATGTGTAATGCCCCATACAAAGATCCTTGGAACAAGGATAAATAAAAGCCAAGATTGTTTTTTTTGAACAAGCATGGTATAAAACAACATCAACATGCAATCAATAATAAGATCACAATGGAAGACTTAACCAACCAATCCAAGCTTCCCACAAATCTCCAAGCAACACTAAAACCAAAAAAACAAAGTTGTTGACATCATAAAACACATTCAATTCTGAGAGACCCCGAATTCAAAAAGTCAAACACTAGAGTTTGAGAGCTTCGTAAAGGGTAGCCAAGACACCTCTCAAAAAGTTTCGGTCAAGTGAAAAAGTTTTCGCTAGTTGCTCGAGTAGGTTTTCTCATAGACTCATGCGATACTTCACACTATAGCTATGTCATATTTCTCACAATAGCCAAGCGATACTTTCAAACAACCATGCAATATTTGTCCACTCAAGGCACCTGCGACAACATTTTCTTTCCCTTTAATGTAGTGAACATCAAAGTCATACTCACACAAGAACTCAATCTAGCGATGTTGTCGTGCATTCAAATTTGGCTAAGTAAAGATATACTACAAGATACGATGATCGCTATGCAACTCAAGCATGTGTCCCAAAAGGAAATGCCTCTAATGCACAAGAGCATGCACCACAACCATCAGTTCCCAATCATGAATGGGGTACTTGAGCTCAAGGTCCTTGAGTTTTCTAGTTTCGTATGCAATCATTCAACCATCCTGCATTAACATTGCACCCACACCTTCCAACAAAGCATCTGTGCAAACCATAAAATGGCCTACAGGATTAGGCACTACAAGGATTGGTGCATTGGTCAAATGATCCTTAAGATAATTAAATTTTTCCTCACACTAGCCTAACCTAACATAATTCTTCCCTTTCTACTAAAGAGAAGCAATGGGATGAGTCACATGTGAAAAATCCTTCACGAATTGATGGTAGTAACCTGCCAATCCTATGAAACGACGAATCTCAAAAACATTAGTGGGTATTTTCCAATCCATGATAGCTCAGATTTTCTCTGTATCGACTACAATACCATCACCTATGATGATATGCCCCAAATACTTCATCTCAGACTGGAAGAATCCACATTTACCCGAGTTGTCATACAATTGATGATCTTGCAAGCACTGCAACACTTGGCATAAATGGACTTCATGTTTCTCTACAATCTTAGAATAGATCAATATGTCATCCAAGAATAAAATGAGTTTGACTCATATACTACACAGTTAAATCTTGATAGCAATTTCATAATTTGACTTGTTGTGGAAATTATCTCCTGCTTGTCAATTGATGAGCTTAAGGGGCTTTCTAATGAATGATTCATAAGCCACAACACTTGGTGAAGGTTTTTCAAATGGGGTTGCAAGTAGAGTGGGTTTAACCATGGGGGAAACTTTGTAGTTAAGTGCGCTCAGGCTGAAGTAGTATTGGGATGGGTGACCTCCTGAGAAGTCCAAGTGCTTCACTTCTATGAGCATCGCCTAGATCCAATGAATGCTAAGTGTTCCATTTATTCTCATGAGAAATGGATTGGTGTTGAATCACTACTCATGAATTATGAGTCAATGAGTTCTACTCAAATACTACATAGTTAAATCCTAATAGCAATATCATAATTTGACTTGTTGTGGAAGTTATATCATACTTATTAATTGATGATCTTAAGGGGCTCTCTAATGAATGGTTCATAAGCCACAACACTTCGTGAAGGTTTTGCAGATGGGATTGCAAGAAGAGTTGGTTTAACCATGGGGGAAACTTCATAGGTAAGCTCGCTCAAGATGCAGTAGTACTGGGATAGGTGACCTCCTAAGAAGTCTCGGTGCTTCACCTTTGTGAGCATCACCTAGATCCAATGAGTGTTGAGTGTTCCATTTATTCTCGTGAGATATGAACTTGTGTTGAATCACTACTCATGAATTATGAGTCAATGAGTTTGACTCAAACACTACATAGTTAAATCCTGATAGCAATATCACAATTTGACTTGCTGTGGAAAATATCTCCTACTTATCAATTGATAAGCTTAAGGGGCTTTCTAATGAATGGTTCATAAGCCACAACACTTGGTGAAGGTTTTTTAAATGGGATTGCAAGCAGAGTGGGTTTAACCATGGGTGAAACTTTGTAGTTAAGCACTCTCAAGCTGGAGTAGTATTGGGGATGGGTGACCTCATAGGAAGTCATTGTGCTTCACCTCTATGAGCATCACCTAGATCAAATGAGTGTTAAGTGTTTCATCTATTCTCATGAAAGATGGATTCATATTGAATCACTATTCATGCATTATGATTCAATGAGTTTGACTCAAATACTACACAATTAAATCTTGATAGCAATATCACAACAAGCCTCTTAGTAGCTCATTTTTCTTATGTAGTGTTATCAATTCAGCCTCATCCTAATCGATGTCGAAATACCACCTTCATGCCTGTGGTGATCGTCACTTTAGCAGTATCCACCATGGGATTTCCCAACATGAACTCCTTCATTTGGTAATATTTTAGAGTCAATTCTTTAGTGACAGCATGAGGAGGAGGAATGAAAATATGTGCAAGAAGGTCTTGATCTTGGTTCTTCATTATGAAGGCCAATGTTCTTGCATCACACTTAGGTGGCTTAGGCCTCTTCACCACTTTAATCAATTCCTTCATTCCTTCCTCTATTGTTATTTCCATCTACCTATTTTGGCAAAACATAGCCTCCCTCTTCAACCACAATGGTGTGGTGTCCATAGGTGACATATACTTGGCTAGAGAGGTTGGTTTTGTAGCAGTCTCCTTTCCCTTATCACTTCTCTCTGGAGTCCTCTCATGGCGAGGAAGATCTTCAGAGGAAGTCTTGGTGTTTTGCTAGGCTAAAGATCTAGCCTCCATATCTAGGGGAGTTTGTTTTGTTTCCTATATTTTTTCCTCCTTCGATACTTCATCGGCATGAAGTTGTTGATATTCACCCTCCTCTATTCCTTAAATTTCAAGTTTTTCTTCTTATGTTGGAGGAGGTGGAGCTACTGACCCTTTGTCCAAAAGTAGCCACATCTTGTGGTGGTGGTGATGTAATTCCCAAAGGTCCTTGAGGAAGAGGAAGCAATTGACCCCAATCCTCTCCTAAAGGTTCACTCGTGGGAGTATCTCCGATTTTCTCACCCATCATCTCAATGCCCACTGACATGAAGTCAAAGTTCGAGAAGTCGAATACATCAATTCCTTCACTCTCCATCTCTTCTATCCACTTGTGTTGTTCATCTTTAGAAGTTGATACTTAGATAGGCTCCTTTCTTCATCTGTGGCTTTAGTTGAGTAGGTTCTCTAGCTCAAGGGGAAAAACTCTATTTGTTTCCCTTCTTCTTCTTTCTCGACTTTTGGAATAGTCTCCTAAACATGTAAGGAGGGAGTCTTATTATTTTTCAATATCCTCCTCCAAACACCCACCACAGTTATTTTCATCCTGGCTTTCTTTGGCACCGAGGGGATGATGCAGGAGCATCCTAGGGTATTTGGTAATCTTGCATGTTGGAGGGATTTTGGCTTGTGGGATGGAGTTCTCAAGGATTTGTTTAGATGATTTGGTGCATTTATTGCATGAGGGTTGAGATTGTGATGTGGATTTATTGTTGGAGTTTGTGTGGACATATTTTGGTCTTCGTTAATTATTCTTGATGTATTTAATAAGCGGTGTAAGCCTTTTAAGGCATTTGGTATTTATACTTTGTTGGAGACCGACTTGTGGCTCAACATGTATTTAATGTAAGGGTTTATTTAATTTTTAGGTTACTAGGTCAACTTGTGGCTTAGTTGGGTATAAGTAGGGGGTCTTGTGGAGTATTTAGTCATTATTCATCCATCTTGGAGAAGAGGATGTGGTAAAGGAGTAAACTTTGAGAAGAATTAGTAGTTATGGCTTGGGAAACAAGGAGATTGCTTGGTGGGCTTGCAAGCACATGTTTAGATCTTCCTTGGAGGTTTCTACCAGAGTGTGGATCTGGCCTAGCTAGGGTTTGGATTAGATCTTGAAAGATCTTTTAGAACTATTACTTGCTTTGTATTTGGTTGTAATCAAGAAGGCTTTACAACCCAACACATTACATGTAATCAATTATTTTACGAATAAAGACTTGTGATTTGGTATTAGATCTTGCATTGTTGTTGTCTTTCCACTGTATGCTTTTTTTGGGGGGCTAGGACATCTCCTTTGGGGATTCTCTTTCCTTGTACTATGTCTAATGGTATCAAATTAAAGGCTTTCCTGAGCATGTAGATAGATCGCCAAAGCTAAGCTAGTTTGTACTAGGACCTGGGGTGAAGATTATCTAATCGAAGGTTGGATCTAGTTGAATGTTGTGGAGGATTTGCAAAAATATTGGAAGATTCCTCCTCAAACAATTGGACCCTAGGGCAATTGAAGATCTCAATGATGTTATGGAAGCAAGGATCTTAGAGAAAATTAAAGCAAAATTCAAATCTGAGATGGAATTGATAAAGAGTGATATGATCACTGAGATCATAAGTATTGTAGGTGGTGTACCTCAGCTTGTGGGTACTAAAGATGGTTATGAAGAATTAGTTGAAGACTTTTAGGTTGCTAGATTGAGTGGTGAGGAAAAAACTGATTGTGTGGAGAGACCTATGGGAAATAGGGCTGGTCAGTTTGATAGATCTAGATCTTAGTTAAAATTGAAGCATAAGATAGAGGTTTCTAATTTCTCAGGTAGTTTGAATCCTAAAGACCTAATTGATTAGATTGGTGAATTGGAAGACTACTTTGAGTTAGATGATATTGGAGATCCACTCAGACTGAGGTTGGCATAGACTAAGCTAAAGGGACATGCTGCTCTTTGGTGGAAGAAATTACAGCAAGAAAGAGAAGAGAAAGGTGGAATAAAGATCCACTAGATGGAAATTGATGGTGACTAAATTGAAGGCTAAGTTCATTCCTACAGATTATGAACTTGAGTTGTTTAAGAAGTTGTAGAATCTAAAGCAAAAAGATATGATTGTGAAAGATTACACAGAGGAGTTTGACAAGTTGACTATTTAGTCTAGGCATATAGAACTATCTAAGGAGAAGGTGGCTAGGTGTATTAATGGTTTGAGATTTAATATTTAGGATGAGGTTTGTATATTGGATATTTCTTTTGTTGACAATTCTTATCAATATGCTTTGAGAGCAGAAGAGAATTTGAAGAGGAAAAATAAAGGTAGTTCCTAAAGGAAGGAGAAGCAGGACTACTTGACAAAGGCTAAACCGAGTGCAGAAGATGAACCAAACCCTATTGATCATAAGAGAAGGATAGGTAGAGGTGAGTTTAAGGGTACTTGTTTCATATGTCATGAAGGACATAGATCTTATTAGTGCCCACATAAGGCTGGTGATAGAAGAAATGTTGTTGTGAATTGGAATAAAGACCATATCAGTGAACCTAAGTGAGGAGAGATTTTTCTAGCTCAGTGAGGATTGGTTGGTTAGGAGACATTGGACTCTTGTCAAAGGAGTAATTTTTTTAGGACTTGTTGTAAGTCTATTGGTAAAGTCTACAAGGTGATTTTAGATGGTGGTAGTGCTGACAACCTTGTTGCTAAGGAGATGGTTCAGAAACTTGGTTTGAAGAGGGTGAGACATCCTTATCCTTATAGGATTGGCTAGTTGCGATAAAAACATGCTTTGGAAGTGAGGGAGGAGTGCCTTGTTAATTTCTAGATTGGGAAATAAAAGGATCAAGTGTTGTGTGATATTGTGGAAATGAACAGTTGTCATTTTTTGCTTGGTAGACCTTGGCAGTATGATTGCAGGGTTGTGCATGATTGTGTCAAGAATGTGTTTACAATTGTAAAAGGTGGTAGGAAGCATTCACTGTTTCTTTGTAGAATGAAGAACTCAGTAGGAGGAACCTGAGTATTGGCAATTGAGTTGAGTTGTAGGATTTTGAAAGGGTTAGAGATCAATGTGGACGAAAAACCTATGGAACATCGAGGATGGATGTAAAGAAGAAAAAGTGGAACAAGGGAAAGAGTGTACAAGTTAAGGACTTGGAGGACATGTATGTGAAGAACCAATTTCAGATTTAAATGTTGAACCCTAGAAGATGTTCTTTCGAGCATTGAGAACATCTTTTTGCACCGTGGGTGTCTAATGAAAGAGCATCCTAGCATATTTGGCAATCTTGTATGTTGGAGGGATTTTGTCTTGTGGAATGGAGTTCTTGAGTATTTGTTCAGATGATTTGGTGCATTTATTGCATGAGGATTGAGATTGTGATGTGGATAGATTGTTGGATTGTGTGTGGAGCTATTTTGGTCTTGGTTAATTTTTCTTGATGTATTTAATAAGTGTTGTAAGCCTTTTAAGACATTTGGTATTTAATTTCTAATGGAAGCTAACTTATGGCTCAACATGTATTTAACATAAGGGTTTATTTAATCTATAGCTTACTAGGCTGACTTGTGGCTTAGTTGGGTATAAGTAAGGGGTCTTGTGGAGTCTTTAGTCATTATTCATCCATCTTGGATAAGAGAATGTGGTAAAGGAGCGAACTTTGAGGAGAGCTAGTAGTTGTGGCTTGGGAAACAAGGAGATTGCTTGATGGGCTTGCAAGTACAATTTTAGATCTTCCTTGGAGGTTTCTACTAGAGTGTGAATCTGTACTACCTAGGGTTTAGATTGGATCTTGAGGGATCTTGTAGAACTATTACTTGCTTTGTATTTGGCTATAATGGGGAAGGCCTTATAGCCCAACACATTGCATGTAATCAATTATTCTATGAATAAAGAGTTGTGATTTGGTATTAGATCTTGCATTGTTTTTGTATTTCCATTATGTGGTTATTTGCTAGGGGATAGGACATCTCCTTTGGGGATTCTCCCACCTTGCACTGCATCAAGGGAAGAATTCTTCCTCTAAAGTTTTAGGTGGTGGGACCCCCTTCTCTTCTTGTTCCTCCTCATGTTGTTCTAGTTGTGCCTACTCTAGAGGTTCTTGTGTTGGCTCTATTTGAGGCTCAACTTGTCCTTGCTTAGGTTTTTCATGTTCTAGATGTGCTTGGGCCTCAACCACCTGTTTCTTTTCCTTCAAGGCTACCCTTTTCCTTTTCTTACCCTTATCTACCTAAAAATACTCAACCTCCTGCTCATGTTAATGTATCATTTCTGACCTTCCTAGGGATTGACCAGGATAGGTTGGTATGGTGACCTTTGCACCTTTACCTTTAATAGGCTTGGTTGTGCCTTGCAGAGGTATGGCTTGTGGAACTAGATCCATCTATAACGCTCTTGATCCATTCCCTTGTCAATTCAACCACATGTTTTGCCTGATGCCCAATGATTTATATCACCATTCTCTCCTCGCCCTATTTTAGCATTCATGATAGGCCTATTATAAATTTTGTCTCTGTTGTATAAAGGATCCATAACTTCAAGGGCATCCTTCTCTACAGCCTTCAGAGGAATCTTCATTTTGAACATATTTTTTGTTAAATATAGAGTCATCCTACAATATTCTCTTATGCAGACATCATAATCATCTAGTGTGTTCATCTAGTGATCTTCTAGGGCATTGACATGTACAATTTGTTTTCCTGACAAATGTTGTACCATCTTATTATTGTAGAAGAATGGGTAAGGGGAGTTGTATTCTTCCAAGGGATATTGATCCCATTTAGAGTCTAAGGTGGAAATGTCTTATTTCTACTTCACCTCGAATGCGCCAATAGTCATAGGCCAAACCCATGTCTTCTTATGTTGTTTTCTCACTCTGTCATAAGAAGAAGTGAGTGGGAAGGCTATCTCTAGGAGTATTAGCCTGTCTAAAGGATATCTCAGAAGCTTTTTGGGGCATACAAGAGTACCAGGTACCTGAAGATATGTGAAGGCCTTGTATTGAATGTAGTAGGCACCTATCTCTATGATTCTATTTGTGGCCTCTACTGACATTCTCTTTGTGTAATCCCTTTCAATGAATCTAATTATGGCAAAGATGAACCCATCATTGACCACTCTATATTCCACACTCTGTAGTGGGAGCTTCTTTTTCACCATTTGTGGGTATACGCTATAGGGCCAAGCATTTGCATCTTGCATGCTTCCCTTTCTATAGAGGCCTAAATAATCAGTGGTTTTGGCCACTAGCAAGTACACCATAAATGATGTCATGTAGAAGTAAGGATATGCTTTAGCAATGACTAGCTTCTCAATCAAGTTATCACTTAGGATGGTGGTTCAATCAATGGGCATCTATGCAGTCCTTATGGTTTCAATGAAATGAACCATCCATGTTTGAAGGTGACTTGCTGTAGGATGACCCATGACTCTTCTTAGGAGGAAAATTGAGTATCTAATGTCATCTTTCATGTAGCCTCTTGTCATATCCACCTTTTCTACTCTTCGGCCCAAAGGTGTCGTGTCAATTTAGAAATGAGGTATGCACAAGTTCCTTATCTTCTTTTTCATTCTCCCTATACCATCACTCTAATCCACTATATGATATCTGTAGGTACTAGTTCGTCCTTGGAAGGTGAAACATTTTCTCTATGTTTTGGGGTCAAAGTTCCAAGACTGTCTCCCCAGTTACACTCTTTATGACCTTTTCCTCAGTCACATAATGCTTAGCTAGCATCATTATCAATTCAAAAGACTACACTGACGTGAGATGTGATGTTGCATTTACGATCCTAGACTCTATTAGTACAAAGATCATTGTTGACCTCTCCTTGGATTTATTGTAGATTGTAAGGAGGGCATTCCAATCGATGTGTCCCAACTCTGTGTCTCAGATTTCTACATGCCCATCCTAGGATTGTGACTTCTTTGGTGCTCCTTGATATTTGAATGCAACAAGTTTCGGTGTCATTTTCTCTACCATGGAAGATGATGAGGATGTCATTTGATCTACATGCAAAGGGAAAACATTAGACTTGTGTTATCAAAAGGATAAAATGAGACTCTAAGGGACACGAACTATCACCATAATGAAGCAAAAACTAATTAAAATACAAGTTTCCCCTAGAAAAGCCTGATGTGGAACTTAGCACACCCTTACAGGTGCACAAGTGCACTTAAATTGGCCTCTGATATGGAATTGTGCATAGTTGTGCACCAACGCATGTGCTCACCTTAGCAAGGTGTGCATATGCACAGTGCCTTGGTCTCTTTTTTTTTGGGGGGGGTTGCGGGGGGGGGGGGGAGGGGCAACTACACAAAACTTTGAGTTTGTGTGCAGAGGATGCGCATGTGCACACCTCTTTAATGGGGCCTTTGTCTTGGTTTTTTGTCATTTGAGGTAGCAGAGGAGTGTACATACACACCTCATGTGGGTGTATATGTGTACACCTCTGCAAAGCCCTTGGTATTTTTCTTAAGTTTTCTAAATATATATTTTTATGTTTTTTAATTTTTTGGGTTTGAAATTCGGTGGTGTGAACAAGCGCACCTCTATAGTGTTGACCTTATGTTTTACATTTGCAAAGGGACCAGAGTTGTGGAGTAGTGCACTGGGAGCAAGTGCGTAGGTGTGACATTGGAGGAAGCAAAGCGCAGAATGAAAGGAGGAGAGGGAGGCCAGGGTCTTATATAGACCCCAGAGAGATGTGCACTCGAGAGAGCTACGCATGTGCATACTCAGAGGTGTGCGAGTGAGCAGCCTCAGAGGGTGCACATGTGCACACCTCCTGGAGTGCACATATGCGCACCTCTTAAAGGTGCACATGTGCACACCTTATTTTCAACGGTGAACATTTTGCCTCATCTGAATCTTCCCAGTTAGAGACTAAGGCTTGACCCAAACCTAGAGGAAGGTCCAAAATGATTAGGGCTCTAGACTAGGAGCCTAGTAGGGGAATTTAAAACTAGGGGGTTGCCATTTTCTGCAAGAAAATGGGGTGTGTGTTGTGAAGCCACAACATGCATCTAGATATTAATGCTTCAAGATCCTCAAGATCATCATTAAATGATTCACTGTCACTATTTTCATACTCTCCTTTATTCTTCTTAGACTTATGTGAATCAATTGTGACTTGATAGTAGGGGCAGTAAAATTATCAAATTTTAACAATTCAAAAGTAGTAAGCCTCCCAATTAGATTATCCAAGGTTAGATCATTACAATGATTGCATCTTGATTCTTGTATTTTAGAATCTCTAATAGCCTAATTAGGAAGTAGGATTCTTAGTACCTTGTTGGTCATAGTTTCGTAATATTTTTTCCTTCAGCTCCTCTAATTGCATTCACCACTTCTTTCATTTAGCCACAATATTTTGCAATGTTCTCACCTTCTTTCATCTTCATATCATCAAACTTACCTCTCAAGATTGTTGACTTAGCTCTTAGTACATTCTTGTCTCCACCCTAGATCTTTGCTAGTTTGTCCCAAATTTTCTTTATTGTAGTGCATTCTTTAATATCATCAAACTCAGAGTAACCAAGGGCAGATGCAATGATACAGTACAAGGTAAGAGAATCCCCAAAGGAGATGTCCAAGCCCCCATCAAAAAACCACACAACAGAAACACAACACAAGATATAAGATCTTATACCAAATACTCTTTATTCATAAAACAATTGATTACATGCAATGTGTTAGGTTGTAAGGCCTTCCTAGTTATGGTCAAATACAAAGAAGGTAATAGTTATGCAAGATCCCTCAAGATCGAATCCAAATCCTAGCTAGTTTAGATCTATAGTACCAGCACACTTTGGTAGAAACCTCCAAGCAAAATCTAAACTTGTGCTCACAAGCCACCAAGCAATCTCTTTGTTTTCCAAGCCACAGCTACTAGCTCTTCTCAAACTTCGCTCATCTTCCACATCCTCTTCTCCAAGCTAAATGATTATGACTTAAGACTCTACAAGACCCCTTACTTATACCCAACTAAGCGACAAGTCAGCCTAGCAAGTTACAAATTAAATAAACCCTTATATTAAATACATGTCGAGCCACAAGTCAGCCTACAATAGATATTAAATACCAAATCTCTGAGAAGGATTACAAAACTTATTAAATACACCTACAAAAAATAACCAAGACACAAATAGGCCCAAAAAAACTCCCACAATCAGTCTACATCACAATCTCAATCCTCACACAATAAATGTATCAAGTCAGCCAAGCAAAATCCACAAGAACTCCATCTTGCAAGCCACACTGTCGAGTATCAAAAAAAACCACAAACATCGTCGAGCTCCCACAAGAATTATCGAGTTTTGTATGTGCTAAACAACCAACAAATGCTAAGCACCATAATGAGTATCGAACAACATAGTATATTTCAAGCAATCCTTCAACGACTGAGCACCTCCACCAACACTACACCTAATAATGATCGAGAACCACTCTTTTGGTGACTGAGTTCTCAACTCCCATGCTAAAATCCCTCCATCATGCAGGATTACTAACTACCCTAGGATTCTCATGCATCATGCAATCTCTAACATTGCATGATTATTTTATTATTTCTCCTTTATCTGTTGAAATGGATAGAGGTTGGTACTACTATATAGTTATGCTCTAGGTAGTATACTGTTGAATCTCAAATTCTAGCAATTTCCAATTTCGTCAAACTTTTTCATGCAAGGAAGTTCTCCTTGTTCAACTTGGGTACCTCCTTTATAAACATCTTGTCTTTAGCTTTAAATCCCTTTAAAATTTCCTTACAAGCACCAAAAGCTCTTATACCATTTGTTAGAATTATTTTAGAATAACTGTCGTGGGGGGGGGGGGTAAATTAGTTATCCTCGAGTCTAGATGTTCCAAACAAACTTTTACCTACTTTTAACAACTCAAATTTATTCATTAATCCACTCGATTTCTATATCAACTTACCAATAACATACACTTGCAGTCCATTATCTGAATAGTAACCTACTTGCAGAATGCAAAGCAATAAGAAATATATTTAATGTGGAAACTCAATTTGGGAAAAACTACTAGTAACATGCTATAAACTTTCCACTCTTTTGAAGTGAGCTTAGTTAAGAGTCAACATTGTTAAAGGTTACAATGCACACTATTAGATGTGACCCTGTTAAAGGATTTAATTCCCCCCACCCACCTTAGGAGTGGCCAGATTAAATAGCTTAATAGCATCCCATCAGAATATCACCTTGATAAAAGGATTTACAAATGACTATTTGGTCAACCTTAATTAAAGGATTTTAATTGATACAATTGTTAGAAAGTAATAATAGGTTGATACAATGGTTAGAAAGTAATCAAACTCTTTAAGATTAGTTTCAACACAAGTTTCTTGCTCCCCACTTTGCAACTTTCCCACTGCCCGCTCCCCCCTTGATTTGAATTTTGAACTATCATGGCCCTGGAGGGCCTAGGCATGCTTAAGGCCTCACTGTGCCCAGACTTGCACATGGTGTTGGACCTTCGCAGAGAAGATTCCCCTGTGTTGTCTATAGTGTTGGGTTAGACATGCACCTCTAAACCCCTATTTTCAAGTTCTAGAGTTGACTCTACTCGATGTTGGGTCCACCAAGTTCATCCCCCCACCCCCCCCCACCCCCCCCCCCCCCCCCCCCCAAGATGGGTGGAAGAATATCCTCATGGGGGAACAGGAGGGAAGCACCAAGATTGAAACTCCCAAGGTCACCCATGGAGCTACAAGACCGGAAATCACTTTCCTGGACAGTGTTGTGAACAACGCTACTACCTCCCTCAAACATTGTATTGTGGGTAGGTTTATTTCCTTTAGGCCTTTGATTGAGATGATTAGGAAATGGGTTGTACAAAAATGGAAGGTGAAGGGAAGCATTAGTATTTTAGCAATGCCCAGTGGTCTCTTTTGCTTCTATTTCACTTTTACAGAGGACTTGTTGGTTGTCCTGTCTGGGACCTAGTAATATGGTAAACATTGTTTGGCACTAGAAAAATGGCACTCTGGCTTTGATGTCACTTAGGAGCTTTAGAGCCTGGCCCCAGTTTGGGTCTACCTGCTTGGACTACTGTTGGAGTTATGGAATGAAAAGATCCTAAAATACATTGGAAACACTTTTGGACATTTCGTCATAGCTAACCAGGTAACTCTACTTAAATATAGACTTTTTTTTGCTAGATTCTATGTGAACGTCACCATTAATTGGACTCTCCTAACCATAGTCACATTGTCCACTAAATCAGGGAAAAGGATCCAACCAACAGAATATGAGAATGCAAGGTTCTATTTCCAAAATTTTGGTTGCTTTTGTCATGTGTTGTCAGCTTGATCTTCCATTTTTTTGAAGGACAAATAGAAGATGGATTTTCTAGGCATTGTTGAGGACTCTATTTTGGTCAGGGAACCTTCATCCTCCCCTGAGAAAGTAGAAATTGAAACTATGAAAGATTGTCCTGACAATAAGAAAGTTGAGGAGGACAAGAGGGAAGGTAAGGTGGAAGAGACTGTTAAGACGCCTGAGGTGATGATGGTGGAAGCTAAGGAAGGAGTAGAGATGGAGGAATACATGTTTAGGAGAGAGATTGATGACCTTTTGAAATCCTCGATAGTGGGAGAAGTTAATGCTAACTAGGTGTTGGAGGAGGGTGAAATTGATCCCCTTGAGATAGCCACCTAGAGTGTGATACTTCTGGTAAGGATCACTTAGGAGGCCAAGTGATTTTAGTAGTGATACCACTGGTGTCCTTAGGCTCAACTGCTAGGAGATAGACCAAAATGTTGGTAACACTTGTAAAGAACCCAATACCAGATATGGGGGTAGGGGATAGTTCAATAACAGAGAAAACTGATAAGTTGAGCCAAAGGGGGACTTTTACCTCGAAGAGGCTAAAAATGGGGTCACTGGAGGAGGTTGTGGCTAAGGCCATGAGAAGCTTTGAGGGGAATGGGGAAGTTTAGCCCTCTCGGCCCCATCCTCCCCTAAACAAGTGTTACAGGGGAATGAGAGTACTCTAAGAAGAAAACTAGGGGGGCAAGAAACTGAATGTGGGGGTAACAACTACTATAGGACTCCCAAATAGCAGAACAACTAGGACTAAACAGGCAACAAGGAAGTGGCCAGTGGAAGACAACTTACACTAGAGATAATCAAGAAAGGTAAAAAATGAAATTTCTCTTGTGGAATGCTAGGGGGCTGAACAACACCCAAAAATAGTATTCTCTTAGACAATGTATTTTGGTGGAAAAGATTGACTATATCCTCATCCAAGAAATAAAGATGATAGACCAAAATTTTACTAAGGTGGTTAAGAAGCTTTGGCCTGAGGTGGCTTTCTTACATTCAAAAGTTGATGGGGCCTCGAGGGATCTTATAATAATGTGAAATCCCAACATCCTAACTGTAGAACTATAAAACCTAGTGTGCTAAGAAATCAAAGATTAATTTAACATTCACACCTAGATATTAAGCAAAAATTTAAGATAAGACCAAGGAAAACACCATAGAGGAAAGCAAACCAAAAATGGTAAGCTCCTCAAGTGTTTCCCATGATGACGTTATTGTCTCTACATAGCTGGGGGATGTGTGCTCAGTTGTGCTCAAGCTTCAAGTGGTGGGTTGTTATCAAGCATGAAGATGAGAGGAAGATTCAACAATGGATGTATAGGTGGGTATTGAAATGGTAATGGTGTAAAATAGCTATATTGTAGTGGTCAGTGGGGCATTATAATTTTGCATTGATAGATGATAAGGATTGTGAGAGGGAAGGGCTCAATTTATAAGCTAAGGGGTAGTGATATGGAGGGTTAGGATCAAGGATGGAAGAATGGTGAGGGAGAGCTAGAATGCTTTGAGAAGGGAGAAAATGGATTGTGCTTCTTCAAGGCTCTATCCTTGTGACAAGTGTCACAAGGGGATTGGGTGATCAAAATGGAAGGTCAAGAGGAGTAATGAGGGAGGATGAGTGTGTAAGAGGGATGCAAGAGCCATTAATGCTCTTGGATATGGATGGAAGAGGACAAGGGAGACTATTGACTTTGGCTTGGGTTAGCAAGTCTTAACCCTTGCTTAAAGTTGTGCACATGTTTAGGAGAGCGATTAGGCTTAGCTTAGAAAGGGGGTTAGGGGTAAGTGGCTTAGCTTTGATGGGATGGGTTAGTTAGAAAGCTAAGTGAGGTTAGTATGGGTGGATGGGTTGGATTAGGGGTAAAGATAGAATTTAGGGATGTTTTAGACATTTAGGATGATTTATTAAATGATTAATTTAATAAATAAGGGATGTGGGATTAAATTAAATAGATTTGGACATTTATTTAATTTAATAGAGGAATAGAGATTTAATTGATAAATTGGTTTTGGGTTATCCTTTGATTTTATCAATTGGACTATAGTTAATTAAATTAATTAATTAACTAGGGGATGGTGATTAATTAATTAAATAATAAATATTTAATCAATAATGTCCTAGGAGATGACTAAATAAGATTACTTAATGGTGTAATCAAATTCAGGTGTCTACATTGATGGGTAGGGAAGTTTTTAAAGAGAAGAACTTCATGGTTTTTGAGTTTAGTAATGATAGAATGGTGTAGAATCCGGTTAACATTTATGCCCCTAAT
Source organism: Cupressus sempervirens (assembly GCA_028749045.1). NCBI lineage: Eukaryota > Viridiplantae > Streptophyta > Pinopsida > Cupressales > Cupressaceae > Cupressus > Cupressus sempervirens. Next base: position 251,570,154 of record CM053785.1, on the reverse strand, counting down.
ACCAGGGTGGGAAGAGGTGAACTATGGGACAGGATTGGAAGAGAGGTGGAAGTCTTGAAGAATAAGAGTTTTATGTGTATGGGAGACTTTAACACCCCCTTATACTCCTTTGAAAAGCTTGGGAGGATAACCGACTTCTCAAAAAGTATGTAGGACCTCTTGGAGTTAGTAAAAACTAATGGCCTCCTAGATGTGGACCTACATGGAAATCCTTTTATTTGGTCCAAAAATAGGAAGGGTCAAGACTTGATTCAGGTTAGGCTAGACTGTCTACTTGTCTTGGGAGACTGACCCCACATCATCCCCTCCTCCCTAGTGAATCTCTCAAGGACTATTTTAGACCACTCTCTGATCTTGTTCAACTAGGTGAATAATCTAGTGAGTGGACCTAAACCATTTAGGTATGAAATTATGTGACAATCTCACCCGAACTTCAAAAATAAAGTGGAAGAATGGTGGAATATAAGAGTGGATGGGATGGCTATGTTTCACCTGACACTAAAACTGGATAATGTAAGAAATAATGCTAGGGAATGGGCTAAAGATCCTTTAGGGATGTGTTTAAAACAAAGTGAATGTTGAGGAGCTCAAAAGTCTGCAATCTTCCATGGCAGAGGGATGATACTAAAGGAACCACGCTAGAGGAGGAATCCTATAGGAGGAAGTGGAAGGAAACGTATCTCAAGGAGGAGATTTTCTGGAAACAAAGGTCTTGTATTGCTTGGTTGACCAAAGGTGACAGAAACACCTCTTTTTTCCATAGATCAGCTTCAAAACATAAAAAATGCAACACTATCACCTCCCTAACGGATGATGGTGGAAGGACTTCGTCAGAATAGGAGGAAATAGGCAGACATGTTGTGGACTTCTTCACAAATGCTTATAAAAAATAGGATAGAAGGTGCAACAATGTAATAAGGAGAAGTATGCTTAATAATATCTCAAAAGTGTTGGGGATGGAGGAAAATGATAAGTTAAAGGAGAAAGTATCAGAAGAGGAAGTGAGGAATGTTTTTTTCTCTATGAAAGCCTTCAAGGCCCCAGGCCTAGATGGATTCTCAACAGCCTTCTTCCAGCATTTTTGGGAAGTGATAAAAAATGAGCTAATTTGGACCACTAGGGACACCATTACAACTAGGAAATTGTTGAGAAGGATCAATAAAACATTCTTAGTTCTTGTGCCTAAAATTCAATCCCCTAAAACTTGAGTGATTTTAGGCCAATCAGCTTATGCAACACCTTTATAAAGTGTTTTTGAAGGTGTTAGTCAACACGAATAAACCCTTCTTGGAAAAGGTTATTGGCAACCCCTAGAAGGGGTTCATTCCAAGTCAATAAATTTTGGATGTTGTGATCTCCACCCATGAGATCATCCACTCCATGGAGAAAAGTAAAATCCCAAGCATGGCTCTAAAACAAGACATATCTAAAGCGTATGATAGAGTCAATTGGACCTTCCTTAATGAAGTCTTGGAACATGTTGGGTTCAAAAGGGATATTGTGAACCTACTAAAAACTATGGTGGAAACCACTCAGGTTGAGGTTCTCAATGGGACCCACTAGGGAAGCTTTGAGGTGGGTAGAGGTTTAAGATAGGGGGACCCTCTTTTCCCCTACCTCTTCATCATGGTGGTTGAAGTGTTAGGGAGAGCAGTTTGCAGATTGGTAGTGTCAAGTGACTTGAAAGGTATTCAACCAACTACCATGCTGACACCTGAGGTTATCCAAAAACTCGTGGATGATACCTTCCTCTTCAACAAGTCCTCTAGATAGGAAGCTAAAGCTTGGAGGAACCTCCTCTCCAACTATGAGAATTTCTCAGGTCAACAAATCAATCTAGCTAAAAGCAAGATATATTTTTTAACACCCCTGAGGTTTTGCAGGTGAAGATCAAAAATATCCTTGGTTGCGAAGAATCTCCCAGGCACGTGCCTCAAGCTCCCTCTAACCACAAAAGAGGTCTCAACCAACTATTGGAACAATGTCCTAGAGAGAATTCAAAAGAAGCTTGCTGAGTGGAAGCTTGCTGAGAATGTTCTTAGTAATGCAAGAAAATTTTAACTTCTAGGTGTGGCATTCTAGGGAATTCCCATTTGCTTTCTCTCAATTTTCAAGATCATCCAGCAGATGGCAGACAAACTAGAAAGAGTGCAAAGGAACTTCCTTTGGTCTAGTACAGAGGAGAAGAATAAATGGAGGCTGGTGAATTGGGAGATAGTGTGCAAACCGAAGGATAAAGGGGGATTGGGTATAAGAGGAATGGCTAATATGAATAAGGCTCTACTCACAAAAGTGGTATGGAGACTGGTGGAAAATGGAACTGGTTGGGGGAGAATTGTGAAGGCTAAGTACCTTGCCAACACTCACTTTAGATATAACCTCCTCAATAATGATCTACCTAGTGGGTCTAAGATATGGAATAGTATCCTCAAAGACATGGCCATTCTAAGAAAAGGTGTGAGATGGTTGGTTGGGATGGGAAAAGAATCAGATTTTGGGAGGATAATTGGATAGGGGGGAAACCTCTCTATTACAAAAAATTGAGTGGCCTTCAGAAACCTCTAAAAATAATGTTGGGGATGAGTGTGGTGGACTATATTAAAGATCATGGGAAATGGAAAGAATTGTCCACTTTTGATATACCAAATGGTGAGGGCTCCCTGATCAAAGAGCTAGATGATCTAATCTACCACTATGCACTTCCTATGCATGATCAGAAGAATGAGGTGGTGTAGGACAAGAGGACGAATGGTTGGTTCTTGGTCAAGTCTACCTACCATCTCATCCTTGAAAATGATCAAACCACAATAAGCTAGAGAAAGATTTGAATTAGTCAATTACTGCCAAAAGTGAACTTCTTTTGGTGGATAGTGATGCATGGCAAAATCCTCACAACTAATAACCTTCAAAGGTGAGGCTTACCAATCACTAACAGATGTTACCTATGCAAGAAAGGAGAAGAATGCATAACCCAACTCTTTCTAGAATTCCTCTATACTCTTAAGGTCTGGTCCTACATCTAGAAAAAAATCTTGATTAATTGGGTCATGAATAGAGGTATGGAGCAATTCATGGAGAACTGGAGTTGCTCATTCTACCATCCTCATCTTAGAATCCTTTGGTTTCTCCTCCCCCCACATGTTTGTTGGGGCATTTGGAAGGAGAAAAATAATAGGGTCTTTCATGGGGAGGAGAGGGTTGAGGAGATAGTGGGAGAGATTTTGGGCAAGATCATAACTGAGAATGTTATGGCAACTAAAGTCAGATTGCCACAAGAACCCCTCAGTAGGAAAGAGGAGGATATTGCTGAGAGATGGAATATTCTTCTCAATATCCATAATTTTAACAACTCAAAGATTCTTGCTAGAAGAAATATGAGTTGGAACCCCCCCACTGGCCCCACTATCAAACTAAATTTCAATAGGGCAACACATAAGGGGCTTGCAGTAGCAGGTAATGTGTTGCAGGATAAAAAAGGAAATGTGTTGGTTGCCTACTTGGGAAGTTTGGGTCAAGGAACCAACTATGTGGCGGAAGCCACCGCATTACTATGGGGGCTAAAAATAGCAGTGGAAATGAAAGAAGACTTTCCATTGAGGGGGACTCTAAACTCATCATTTATTCACTTCAGGGTTGGGCTCAACCTGGATGGACACTGAGGCACATCCAGGGGGACATATGGCATTATCTTACGAAACTTGATCATTATGATTTACAACACACTTACAAGGAGGGCAATGTGGTGGTAGATGCCTTTGTTAGGTGTGGTTTTGATTTTGTGAACATTAAAAGCTAGAGGGATATGGAATTGCTACCCAAGAATGTGCATTCCCTCGTTTGCAGGGAAAAGACCCCACTAAATCAGGTTGGATGACTCTCCAACTTTGGAAAATGGACAATTTTGGCAAGATTGCTATTATTATGATAGCTAAGGTTTCTATAATGTTGACAAGACGACTCACAAAGGGAAATAATATCGATTGCATCATGAAAAGGCACAAAAAATGTGAATTAATAAACAATACGGGCTTTAAAATTATTGCCATTATTGTGTGGTGTTATGGCATGATTAAGGGAAAAGTTCAATCACTATCAGGGCCAGATCATTATGGTATTACGTTTGGAATCCTCACACTCCCCATAATGATACCACTAACTGGCATGTACATTGTATTCACAAGCTCGTGAAGAACAAAAACAAAAGCTTTTATCCTCTGGTTGTTCTATTTTTAGGCCTGCCTTAGTGATTTTCTAGGTACAAATGAGAATTACTGAGATTGTGAAAGGAGATTTGGTTGAGGAGAAAGTTTCCATGGGTGGGGACCTAAATAGGTTAGAGCCCACAAAATTGGAGGACTTCTCAAAGAGGCAGGACACTTGGATTATGCTTAAGGAAGAAGGGTTTGTCCTGTACATGTAGGCCATGGTGGGGTACAATGAAAATTGTCCGCAACAATTTGTCACTACCTAGAAGGATAGGTGGGTGACCATTAATGTTATTTCTTTTCAGGTGAACAAAGAATCTATTGCTATGGCAATGGGTTTGGAGATGAAGGGAAGGAAATGGCAGAAAAGTACGAAGGTGGCGGATGAGGTGAGCCCATCCAATTTCTTTAGAGAGAATGAGGTGCCTAACCGATACCAAGGAGGATGTAGGAGGGACAAACTTCTGGAGCCCTAGGATGACATATGTTTGATGATAATGAAGTATTTGACAGCTACACACGATGTGTATTACTTTTATCATTTCCCTCTGCTTAACCATTTTTGCAATAGGGAATTTTTTAGTATTCCTTTCTTCCATTGCATGCCCTTGACGACACTATCATTGATGTTAGAGAAAAGAAGAAAAAAGGGGAAATTTTCACCATTCTCCACCAAGGGCTCATGTTCCACCTCTTCCAATTTCACCTGGCCCTCTGTTCTCCTCGTGTGATTACCATCAATAACATCCTCCCGCCTAGGGCCCCCCTAAATTTGGAATTTACTAGTGGTAACCAAGGCCCCACTCAGCCCTCGCCTAGCCAAACCTTGGCTAAGGGAAGGAAAAACAAAATTCTGACCCTCGAGCCAGAGCCCAATAAAAGAATTAAATTGGACAAGAGGGTGGAGGTTGAAATTGGTGACTCTAATGAGGAAATTTGTGGGGGTAGAAGAAGGTCGAGAAGAATTGCTAAGACTTGGGGTCGGTACAAACAAATGGCCAATCGCTCTCAAGAAGAGGAGGATGATATCAACTTGCAAGAGAGTGACAAGAATTTGAGAGACAATATGGATAAGGGGAAAGAAGAGATGGATAAAGATGTCAAGAAATGGGATGATACCCTTAATGGTACCTGGGACTTTGAGGTAGATAACACCACTAAGGACCCCTCCCCCAACCCCACACATGTCTCTACCACCATCACCCTACCTTCCACTATTAACTAAGAGCACCCCAATATCACCAATGCCTTCCCTAACACTATTTCCTCCCTGGTTGGTAAGGAGGGCCAGGAGAGCCTGGAGGGGCATGCTAATAATTTTGATGTGTAGGTTAAGCAGAACCCCTTGGAGAATTGCAGCAGGACCCTAAAGCTGGAAACCAAGGAGAATGAACCTATTACCCGCAAGGAATACAAGGAGATGATGGACAGGTGCATGGCAGGGAAGAGGGATCCAACCTTTTCTCTAGGTTCACTCTCAAAGTGACACACGTGGCGGCTACCACTCTTCAACTATTGGGTAATAACTTGGAGGAGGAGAACCTTGGTAAAGAGGACACAAAGCTCCTTTATAGCTTCCTCGCTAATGACTAGGCCAAGGTTCTCATGGCTGGAAGGGAAAGAAAAAGGAGGCTAGTTAATGGCTTTCGGGTTTTTGTTGTTTTTTTGGTACTCTTCTGGTCTCTCCCCATCTATTGTTGGTGGTTTTTTTTTTTATGATGAACTTGTTTATTGGTTATAGGTGGTACGATGCGATGACCACCTACATGCAGTTTGTTAACTTAAACTCTGTTGGTTTTAAAAGTAGGATTATTAGTAACTCTATTTTCTGGTATACTATTTATGATTTTTTTGATATGAACTGTTAGGGAGACTATTTGGTTTTGTGTTGGTTGCCATTTGTTTGTGTTGGTTGCCAGTAGGTTTTTGATGGTCATTCCACCACTATTGTAAAGGGCCAACTCCCTAGTTTTTGGTTGTTTTTTAATCAAAAACAATAGGTTGATCTTATAAATACAACTCACTTTGAAAATATAGATCATAGTATAGCTCATCTGTTGATCCACTTATTGGCCTTCATTTATAACTCTATCATTGATTTTCTTGGAAACCCTTCAAGCAATCACACTTCACCTCTACTCGTCTCTTTATAGCCGCCTTCTCAAGTTTGCCAATCAACATAATCAACAATTGCTTAACCTCTTTAGGTTATCCTTATGCCTCCTTAAATATGTAGCTTTGATATTTTGCCTCTTAAACATCATCTTAGGGCTAGGTCAGGTTCATCGAATCCTTCCATCATTTTGTTTCCTCCTTTTCCTTCTAGATACTTCTCAAATCTTCTCTTTGAATCCATGCCTAGGAATGTTAAAACACGATTTATCATGCATTTAATGCTCCATATCATCAATAATTATCCTTCACGTGCTTTGACCAATTTGAAAATCCAATTGTGTTGGCTAGAAATCTGAATTTCTTCAAAAACCGTCAAATATTGTCACTCGGTCAATACAGTGTCCCTCAGCCTTAGTCATCAATTGACAACTCGATCAATACTAATTGTTTTGCTCGACATACTCTAACTTCTCTTGGTTTAATTTTTTTTATACTCATTCTTTACCAATGCTTGATCGACACTATATTTTTTCGGCTTCTACTACTCACTTAGTCGACATTAGCACAACTCGGCTTCAATTATAAGTTCCATAATCTCCTGCTATGTTGCTCAGTTAAGCCTATGCATTTGGTCTTCCATTGATCATCTCTGCTAGCCTTCAATTCAATTATCTTCTCTACTTAGTGTAATGATTAAACAACACATTATCTTCTCAATGTGCCAACTAATCAAGTGCTCATTGTAGTTCCACATAACTCAACCTTTCCACTAGGTCTTATTATCTCTTATTTTAAAATCCTCTTCATCAATCAAATTATATGGCACTCTACTTACGTAGCAACTATCTCATTAGTAAGGTTTGACATCAATGACAACATAACAATTGTTCCAATTATAATTTCCAACACAAATTCTTCTTTGAAACTCTCAATGTTAAACTTATGTGGATTTGCCTTTTAGAAACTCGTCTCTATATTTTTAGAAAGATCCCTCTATGAGGTTGAAAGCAACTTGATTGGTGATTTCCTAAAGGATGACTATTACTTCCTAGATGTCTCAACCTACTTTTTCTTGCATTTCATAAGACATTGATATCTCCAAGCCCCTTAAATCGAATGTGATTTTAATGGTGGGGATGATGGTTTTACTATTGTCCACTTATTGATTGAGTGTGCACTCCTGACATAAGGACCTTATGACCTCGTAATGCCAGAAAGAATACTTAACTACTCATGTCTTCAACTCTCTAGTTAATGATTCCTTTCAGGATAGCATATATTTTCAATATGATGGTTCTTTTATGAATAGTAAAAGTTTGGTGAGTCATGCCATTGATGCTCAATAAACTCACATTGGTGTGTCTCAAGCATTTCTACCCCAATTAATTAGCTTACTTTATCATTAGCTTCATATTTTATTCAACCTACAAATGTGATGATTATTATATATGTAGCTTATTTTCCTAGACATTATATTATTCTTGTTATACACAAAATAGCACATCCCTTAAACTAAATCACACCTATAAATACTATTATAGAAAATACATACATATTTAAGGCCCTTTATAGAAATTTTAACAACTAATTCCCCCTTTGTATTCATGGGGAAAAGCTACATAAGCCTTTATTAATCCTAATAAGACTACACGTAACTCAAATCATCAAACAAAACCTAAAATTATTTTGAATAGACAAAAGAACATATGTTTATGATGTTCATATTGATTAATAAAATTTGTATGATTAGCTTATAAATCATATGCCAATTTATTATTGATTAATTGAGAATCTTAACAAGGAGAATGACCATTACAAGAACAAGACCTAGAGTTGGAAATTTTAACTATTAAAAATCCCAAAGCAAAAACAACCACAATAGAACACGAAGAGAAAATGACTTTACCCAAAAAGAAAGGGTCAAACTCGCACCGCAAGTGGAGGGTGAGAGTTCTTTGTATGCCTTCGGACAGTTGTCTAAGTAATACTATCCTCGGCCCCCCAACGAAGGAGACTTCATCGGGGAAGTTGTTAGTAAAATGTCTATATGCTATAGAAGTTTAGCAACATCAAAAGAATCGTGGTGCAGAACAGAAGAAGTAGAGGGAGTAGAATGGTCCTCATAACCAAGAGGCATTGTGCTAGTAAAATTAGGGGCAACAACAAGAAGTGCGCCAAAAGGAAGATTTGAAATAACAGTAGCCTGATCTATAGTATGGGCATCAACAATATTTTCTATAGTGATCTTGTCTTTGTCAATGTGTGAATACACAGAGGAAGAATTGGTTAGAGTATGAGAAGAATGAACAGTCAAATGATAAATACTTGTACCCTTCCACAAGGTAGCGGCACCTTTCCAATCTCAAGAAGAGCATAGTCAATAGCCATGTGTCAAAGTATTATGGCATGACCTATATATATATATAAACACAAAGAAGAAAATTTCATGGGCTATAATAGAATTCTACATAAATCATGTTAAACAATTTAGAAATTTAATATTATATGTTTTTCTTGGAAAACAATTTTTTTAATTATATAAATAGTTTTAATACACATGTTTGTACATAGACATATGTTATGATAACTAATATGTTTTTAATAATAAAAGCAGCAAAATAAGGGTACCTTATACAAAGACATGTTAAATAGATTGCTTATATCTAGTCAAGAATAAACCACAAATAGAAAATGCCAGTACAAACCACTTACAACAAACTAGTATAACAACTATTAACCCACATCAATGAAAGGTACAAAAGCTCGATGCTAGCTAAGACTTAAGGTTTCCATGATTCATACACCTAACAATTTAGATCAAAAAGAGAGGGCCAAAATCCATGCAACCATATGGGACCACATCAATAGCAAGCGGTGGGGTCAAATCCACAGGCTTAGAGGAGTTTGGCTCAATAGAAGAGTCACCCTATGAGGAGTCATCATTGGCCTTAAGAGTCATCAAAGGAAGAGTTAGAAGCACAACGATCAAATGATCATCATTTGCATCCCCCCACCAAGTGGCAACACCTCTTTGATGCACAAGACAACAATTTGTATCCCATGGCATGTCCCCAACCATGAGAGATACCTCCCTAGGGAGAGTGTTGAGATGTCAATGTCAACCAGAATGCTAAGAAAGGTAGAGAGGCCCATCATAGTCGTAGCCTCATCCACCTTAAAAAAGAAACCGCTAGAATTTCCAATGGCTTCAAAGCAAGAGTTTTCCCAAAAATACAAGAGGAAATTTGGCAAATGAACCCACACTAGATGCACATTGGGTGGTTCAGTAAGAAGGTTGAAAGAGATTTTCCAGGTTTTCGTTGGGAGAGAGTCAATACCCCACACCCATAGCATGTCAACACTAAGTCACTATGATGTCCCCAACATCACTACAATAAAATTTAATATGTGGACCCCATAATTAATTTATTTATCTCATGGGCCAACTTTTTTATTTATTTCTTGTCGTGTGTTGGCTAGTCAACTCCTTTTTTAATCCTTTGGGAAGCTTCCCCAAAGCTCTTTATAAGGCTAGGTTATTATAAGCATGCATTTGGATTGTTTTATTATACAGTGAATTTCTTTTGTAGTTCTGTGTTGTTTTCCATTTCAGAAGTGAGACATTTTCCCTACTTAGATATTCTAATTTTGGTGGGATTCAACCCTCACCCTATTATGTTTGTTGTCTTACTTTGCTCAGATTTGGGAAATCAAAGCACCATCTTTATGTCTGCAAATATAGATCCAATGATACATTGCATATATCTAATTTGGTCTCTTTTCTTGACAAGTTGTTTGTATTGGCATATATTTGTGTGCTTGGCAAATGTCATATTTAGATCATTAACTCAATTGCACTTGGTTTGGCATCATTAAGATCTCACACTCCAAGTTCACTCTTTTGGCACTAGCATACCTCCATATGTTCGTACAACTTGTAAGATCCCATCATTGTACAACATTGCCCCTCCTCCATATACCATACAACCACCACCTTCTTTATCCAACACATTCCACTATACGCATCCAATTACAAACTCCATCATACAACATTGTCCTCCTTCGTATTGTAATCCTACTACTCTGTGAACACCATACATCATTTCCCTCATATCCCATTGTACGACATACTCTTTTTGTGCATCCTTAGACTATCATCATACACATTAATTTCCTCTTTTTCATTAGTTTATTATCATATGCCTATAGGAAAACAATAATTAAGTGAGACTTTGTTGAATGGACAACAACTTAGTGAGACTTTAGCAAAAGGGAAAGAACAAATTGGTGAGACCTTTCAACTTTTGGTGGAAGGAAGGACAAATGGAGGACACAATGAGCATGGATATAATTCAGTTAATGAGAGGCTTCACAAAGAGCACTCTCAAACATGGCCAATGATGTTGACATTTCCTCAATAGTTAGAACATCACATGGAACAAGAACATACCTTCCTCAAGATGCAAACTAAGTTCCGACAAAACTAGTTTGATACTAGATTTGGAGTAGAATTTTCCTTCAAGGATTATGTAGATTTGCAGACGAGATATTCTAGGAGACATGGCAATTACAATGATGACATTAAAAGAAATATTGGCAAGATAAACTTATCATCCTTTGATGGGTTTGTGCATACATCAATATGAGCATGGATTTAGAAAGATGACCTCCTTCGAGGTCAACCCATTGTCTAAAGAAGAGGCAATCAAATTCGTAGAACTTCATGTGGAAGGAATCTCTCACAAATTGTGGCACCATGGGATGGTCACCCTTGGTCATGATTAAGTCACTTTATATGTTGAATTCATGGAGAAACTTGTAGACCACTTTGGTGGGAAGGATCTGGAGCTCAACTTCAAGGAGTTGGCACAACTAAAGCAAATCAAATTGGTGGACAACTACATCACAAAATTTCAAAGAATGTCAATTTTAGTGACTGATATTTCAAAGAGAAGACTTGTTGTGTTGTTCATGAATGGATTAACTGAGCCCTTAAAGGGTTGGGTGAAGGTTTTAACCCTAACACACTCATGGCAGGAATCAAGAAGGCACGTGACATGGAAACATCTTCTTCTTCTTCCAACAATTATTCACATGTCAAGTTGCCTCTCACTCTAAAGAAGAATACAAATGATCCCCCTCAAGAAGCAGTCAATGGATGATGCCAAGAGAGAAGAGATCAAGAGGAGGAAGTTATGTTTTAATAGTAATGAGTTAAGGAACCATGGCACCTATGCTTTGGCAAGGGAAGAGTCCATTACATTGAGGTGGTGTCAGACAAGGAAGATGAGCATGAGGAACCAAAAACCAAAGGAGATGGTCAACAAGTTTCCAAGGAGGGTAATATAACTTTTGTAGAGAGGATTGTCACGTTGGTACGACATGGAGGCACTGTTGCTCTTTTTGGTACTCTGACATGTATTATTTTTTAGGTGTGAGACATGTTGCAAGGACAATGGTCATAGTGATGCTCAATAGGAGGGCCACACTTAATTTCATTAATCCATCACTCATGAAATGAAGAGGTTTGGCTACAAAGGCACGTGCAAGGTTCCAAATCAAGGTGACGGGAGAAAACCTCTTATCGTGTACCCATCTAGTCTCACAACTGAGCATTACCATGGGGAACCATACAATGAATGATGACTTCTTTGTAGTAGAGCTAGATGACATGGAAGTCATACTCAACATCTAATGAATGGAAAATCTTGACGAGTACACACAATACTTCAAACAAATGGAGCTTTCATTCAAAGTGGATGGCAAAAAGATAGTTATGAGGGGAATGTCAAATGGAGGGTTGAAGGAAATCTTAGCACAATGGATGGAAGCCATTTTTCAATATCATGATATTTTTTGGGCAGCACATTACTTTATCTCAATAAAACTGACAAAGAGGTAACAATATTACTATCATGATGATGAGCTTCCAGAAGCGTTGGATAAGCATGGTATGGTTTTCGCCAACATCCCACATGTTATACCTCCTCACAAGGGTTTTGAGCAAGCCATCAAGTTGGAGGAAGGAGTCAATGTCGTCATCACTGCACCCTATCACCATCTTAAAAGGTTGAAGGATGAGATAGAAAAGAAGATCCAAGAACTCCTAGAGAAAGGATGGATTAGGCCTAGTTCAAGCCCCTTTGCATCATCTATAGTATTGGTTAAGAAGAAGGATGGAACCCTCTAAATGTGTGTTGACTCTCGTGCATTGAACAAGAAAACTATCGAAAACAAGTATCCCATCCCCAAGATCAATGAATTGTTGTATGAATTACATGGTGTAGTCTATTTTTCCAAAATAGTTCTCCACTCTAGCTACCATCAAATTCACATGAGGGAGAAATATATGGAGAAGACAGCCTTAAATTGTCATTATGGTCATAATGAGTTCTTGGTCATGCCATTTGGATTGACCAATGCTCTAGTCATGCATGAACGACATCTTCAACAAGAAAATTGTATAAGTTCCTTGTTTTTTTTTATGCCATATTTATTTACAGTAGGACATGGGAGGAACATTCAAGGCATTTGGCTAAAGTGCTTGAGATCATGAAGTCACAATCATTGCTTTCCAAAAGATCCAAATGTGGATTTGGAAAGATGAACGTATCATATCTAGGACACATCATTAGTGCTCAAGGAGTCCAAGTACATCAGGAAAAGATTCAAGCCATCTTGGATTGGCCACCACCTAAGACTGTCTCAAACATGTGTGTATTCTTTGGGTTGTACAATTATTACAAAAGATTTGTGAAGGGACTCTCATGGCTTCATGTGTCATTGGCAGACCTGACAAAAAAGGTATTTTTCCATTGGGATGAGACATGAAACACGTCTTCAAAAAGTTTAATTAAGTCATTTCATGTCTAGTTCTAGCACTATCTGACTTCAAAACCTTTCATCTTGGAGTGTGATGCTTCCAAAGAAGGCATTGGGATAGTGTTGATGTAGGATAGTTATCCCATTGCATTCAAGAGTTAAAACCTCTCAGGAGGAGAGCAGATGTACTCCATCAATGACAAAGATGCTCACCATCATGCACGCACTAACAAAGTTTTGGTAATATCTCGTCGAAGCAAAATTTGTTGTGCAGATAGATCACAACTTGAGGTATTTCTTAGATCAATGAGAGTTGAATGAATGTCAACAAAAGTGGGTGACAAAAATCCAATCATTTAACTTTGACATTAAGTACGTGAAGGGAAAAAATAATGTAATGGCAGATGCTCTATCAAGAAGGCCTGCAATATTCTCTTTGTCTCTGATTTTAGCGAATTGAAAGAAATACTCCAAGAATACATTTACATGTCAGTTGATGGATGGTCAAGTGCAAGATGACATGTATAAGATGGTAGACAACATCATCTACTACAAAGGAAGGATAATTTGGTCCCCGAGTCCAAGATGGAGGAGAGAATTTCGAAGGAGATGCATGACTCACCTTTGGCAGGACACCCAGGATATCTAAAGACCTATAGGAAAATCTAATAATGATCTGCATGGAAGGGCCTAAAGAATGATGTATTGTTGTATGTATGGCAATGTTCTACCTACCAACACAACAAACCCAAGCACACTTTACTGGAAGGGCTTCTTCAATCATTTTCAATCCATAAGTGGGAAAGCATCTCGATGGATTTCATCACAAGGATATCCAAAGTACAAGGGAAGGATTGCATTTTTGTTGTGGTTGACCATTTGGCCAAGTATGCTCATTTATTTGCCATCTCCATTGAATGTTCGGCATCTCAAGTGACTGAGTTATTCTTTTGTGTTGATTTACGCTTACATGGTCTTCCATAGAATATAGTAAGTGGCAGAGATGGCCATTTTCTTAGTACTTTTTGGATGGAGTTATTTTGGTTGGTAGGGACAAAGTTGCCACCAAGTATGAGCTTACCATCCACAATCAAATGGACAAAAGTCATGGGTTTGTTGGCTACATTTGGGTGAGCATTTTTACAATACTACCTATCACATGTTGATAGGCATGGCACCCTTCAAAGCAGTCTATGGTTACAAACCTGCGTCATTCATGGATCTAGCATTGGGTGACAGTAATTAACCAATGGCTAAAGACTAGCTACGGGAGGGTTTAGATATCATGAGATCCCTCAAGGAAAATTTGTAGAGGGCACAAAACCAACAAAAGATGTATGATGGTCAACATCATGTAGAGAGAAGTTTTGAGGTTGGTGATCTAGTATACCTTTGGCTTCTATGGACCATATAGAGTGGTTTGCAAGGTAGGTGAAAATCACCTATAAATTGGAACTTCCGAAAGGGAGTCAGATTCACAATGTTTTTCATGTATTATGTCTGAAGAAGTTTTTTGGACAACATGTCACGGTGTCAAAGGAACTACCTCCTATTGACAAAGAGGGAAAATTAATTTTAGAGCTAGTTGAGATCATAGATGTCCAAGAAAAGAAGCTCAGGTCCCATGCCATTAAGGAGTTTCTTGTGCAATAGAAGGATCTTCTAGTTGAGGGTGCCACATAGGAGGATGAGCAAATTCTGAAACATCCAAGTCTACAATTGCTTGAGGGCAAAGCAATTTTCAGGCCAGGAAGACTATTATGTCCCCAACTTCATTAAATAAATTAGTACAGTAAAATTTTATAAGTGGCCCTAATAATTTATTTATTTATCACATGGGACCACTATTTTATTTATTCTTGTAATGTGTTGGCTAGTGAGTCAACTCCTTTTGTAATCCTTCAAGAAGCTTCCCCAAAGCCCTTTATAAGGCATTTGTAGGTTGTTGTAAGCATGTAATTTAGATTATTTTATTGTACTATGAATTCTTGTTGGAGTTCTCTATTATTCACCATTTCAAAAGTGAGATATCTTTCCTACTTGGCTATTCTAATTTTAGTGGGATTCAACCCTCGCCCTATTTCGTTCAGTGTATTACTTTTCTCAGATGTGGCAAATTGGAGCACCATCTTTATCTAGAAGTATAAATTCGGTAATACATTGCATATATCTGATTTGGTCTCTTTGGTGATAAGTTGTCTGTATTGTTATATATCTATGTGCTTTATAAATGTCTTATTTATTTCATTAACTCAATTTGCACTTGGTTTAACATTGATGGGGTTGCACACTCCAAGTCTAGTCTTTTGGTGCCAACATATCTCCATTCGTTTGTACAACTAGTGACCTCCCATCACTGTATGCCATTCACCCTCCTCCATATAACATACACCCACTACCCTCTTTCTCCACCACATTCAAACGTATGCCTGCAATTAGGAACTCCGTCGTACAACATTCTCATCCTCCATACTACCATCCTACTACTCCCTAAACATTGTATGTCATTTCCCTCCTATCCCATTGTATGGCATACTCTTGTCATACGTCCTTAGACTGTTATCGTACACATTTATTTCATCTTTCCCATTAGTTTGTTGCCATAGGGACAAAGAGCTTGTAAACAGATATTTGGGAAGGAACATTATAGTCACGCACATCAAAAGAAGTAAAATTAGTGATAAAAATCCTTAAGTAGAAAAGCTTGATGTTACTTGATGTATATGCTACTTTAGTATGTTAGAAACACTAAATTAAAACAATCAAAATGTATTTGCATACTAATTTAACATAACTTCATGAGAGACAAAGTGAAGTCCTCAAATGAGAATATGAGCCATGGATAGGCTCTCTCAATGAGGATGATCACTTGATGTAGAGGTGTGTCTAATAGCTAAGATGGCTTGATTATGTATGTATGCTCAAATGCTCAAATGGGCTTCAATGGAGGATTTTTGATAGATTTTGGTGAATGAATTTGATTTAAAAATGGCTTCTCAAAATGGCATTATGGTTTTACTTTCTAGATTGTGTTAAAATGGCTTGGAAGAGGATTCCTTAAATAGGCAAAGGGCTTGAGGGATCAAGGGCTAGGATGCAAAGATGGGAGAAAGCTTATGGAAGGTTTAGATTGAATGAGAGGAGAGCACATGGATTGTGCTTCCTTACAGACAATCAAGGAGTGACACATGTCACAGGGTCATTGGTTAGAGCAAGAGGGGTTGAGGGGTCAACAAAAGAGGCTCAAAGCTCATAAAGACCCTCATAATGGCTTGTAAAAGCAATGAATGGGCTTGTAAAAGTCATTTATGGCTTTGCGAGTTTCATAAAGTTTTATGGTTGGGATATTTGTGAGAGAGTTGAGATATTTTGACTTGGGTTGGATTAAGAAAGTCTTAAGCTTGACTTAGGAATGTGCAAATGATTAAGGTTTGGATTAAGCTTGGGTTAAGATTAGATTAGGCTTGTTAGAGATGCGCAAGTGGATGGCATTTAATGAGGGTGGGTGAAGGAGGAGATATTTGTTGGCTTTCGCTTGGGTTAGCAAGTCTTAACCCATGTTTAGGGAATGTGACAAGGTTAGGGGGGGATTAGGATTAGGGTCAAAGATAAGGATTGACATCTTTTAGAAGAGTCTAGAACTTCTTAGGATGAAGATAAATAAGATTTTTAGGAAAAAATAAAGTTTTATTTATTTCAAGGGTTTGGGTTGAAGAGATATTTATTAAAACATGTTGAATAAACATGAGGATTAATATTTAATCTTAATTAAATATTTTGAGTTGGGATTAGGGGTAAGAAATGATGGGATTAGCCTTTAATCGAAATTAAAAAAGGATTAGAAGATTTTGGAAGAGGTTAGTGGTCTTAAAGAAATTGGCCAAATTTTGGGCAAAAAATTTTTTTTTAAAAAATTTGAAAATTTTTGGTCAATTTATTAATTAAATAATATTTAAATAAGGAAATAATGTTTAAATAAGATTTAAACATTTTTGGGAGAGATTTCTTAATTAAATATTTTTAATTAAGATAAAGGGATTTAATGGCATAAAAATAAATTAAATAATTAATTAATGATGATGTCATCAGGGACTTTTTCAAAAAATAAAAATACTTTATTTTCTAAAGGATTTTTAGGTGTCTACGCTTGAGACTAAAGATTTCCATAAATCAAACACCACATGATGTACATCTAGTGAATCTACAAAACCAACTAACAACATTTGTAAAAATCCACATTATCGACCACTTTTGGGCCACACCACCACAATGTATGTTTTGGCACAAATAATTAGTCAAAAATTCTCCTTTGTTAGAATAGCAGCAATAGACTTTGTAACATGAGAAAATTTGCTTCAATTAGCAAGAGGCTTTAAGAGTAGAACCACAATAACAAGTCTTTGTGAAGTGTACCTAGACTGTACAACTCCACTACAGACCTTACCACCATAAGGAGCAAGGACACCCACATCATTGCTCACATCCACCCCCCAAACCAACCTACCAACAAGAACAAAGGGAAAATAAGAGATAATTGTCTCTCCTACACCCATCACACCTCAAACGGATGTAAAAGAAAAAGGAACCGCATAAGCAACACATTCAATAGTGAAACTCCTACACTTACTATATCCTAAGCAGAAGTAGACCAAGAAGCACCTATGCTAGAGCCAAACTTTTGGAGGAGTGAATGTCGAGGCAGGAGCTTACATTAGTTTTATGATACTGTTATAGTGGTTGGTTTCAATAATTATTTTACATGTTCCTACAATTCTCAATCATTTAATCTACACACTTGCATATAGAAATGTTTATTTGAAATGGTTAAGCATGCATCTTCTCTACCTACCAGTCACACTTAGTGATGCACCTACTTGCACATAGCAATTTATCATCCAAATTAAACTAGTCCCATTCAAAACCAAGTCCATAGACATGGTACACTATCATTATTACAAACTCATCCATAATCAATTGAAGTTAACCGACTTCTCTAATCTTCTATTCTGCAGAAAATAAGCTCATCCATAATCAATTGAAGTTAACACTTCTCTGCTCTTCTATCCTCCAAAAATTAAGCACATTTTTGGCACAACATGATGGTATATACTGGTATTTAAAGACATTCAATGCAGATGTATTAATCTTTAGGAAGAGAAGAAATAAATCCAACAAAGAATTAGCATCTAAGACAAGTACCTATTGTTCCCAATATTGTTCAATTTTCCAAAGGTTGATCCATCCGAAGTATCTCTTATGATTCAACTGTCAAACCCTCTAACAAGATTAATTTTGTAACATCTTCGGCCACTTGTAGTCACGCTCAAAACTTATCCAAATCAGCAATATTTGAGATCTTGACTCTCGTAGATTAATTTTGTAACATCTTCGGCCACTTGTCACGATCAATACTTATCCAAATCAGCAATATTTAGGATCTTGATTCTGTTGATTGGATTGACTAACAAGGTACCAAAACCCACTTCTAGCCGAAATCTTTGTATAAAATGTCTCTAGCATTTGTGAAATCACTAGTGCTCATGAGACTTCTGATGAAGATGTTCACTTCTCTTCAACTCAAAGTTTTCCAAGATAATTTTGCGTTTGAAGTAACACCTTGTTTCAATTTTCAATTTCAGCTGAAAAATACTTACTTGAAATCTTCCTCCAAATATGAAACTTAATCCAAAGTCTTAATGTCAAATGGGATGGGATTGTATACTTGAAGAGAAGTAAAGACACTTCAGTGCTCAAATTTAAAGATATCGAATTAAAACTAATGCTCAAATCCTCTGGAATAATATACTTTTTGGGACATCAAACTAAAGCTAATGCTCAAATTTTGACATATACATTCATCTGGGGACATTTAAATATTTAAAGAATGTATCTGCCAGTTATCTTCCTACCAACTTTTTTAAAGCATAAAACAAATTTTCTGAAGTTGTTTCTAGGCCAAGAATAAATGAATTTTTTTGGGGGACATTAAAATATTTAAAGATTGCATCTATTAGATACCCTTTCTACCGACTTTTTAAAGCATAAAACACATTTTTAAAGATTGCATCTACTAGATACCCTTTTTACCAACTTTTTAAAAGCATAAAACACATTTTTCTGAAGTTGTTCCTAGGCCAGAATAAATAAATGATATGTTTGTTTTGCTCAATTTTTTGCTATCTTTGATTATCTTTGGTCATGATTTGAGTTGGAAAGAGGTTGTAGTAGGTATTTTGTTGTATTTTCTATCTATTTATTTAATTAATAAAAATTAAAAAGTGTTAAATTTTTACTATGACATCATATTACAACTTAGACTTTCTTTTTTAACTCCTAATTGGAAAGGGTGGCTCACTAAAAAAAGAATTTGAGGGAGATCAAATACCAACTTATTTTCACAATTGAAACAAAGAGATGTTAGATGTTTAAAACAGCTACATAAACGTTTAAAACAGCTACATAAACTAGGTGGCTAAGTTGATGTATTTCTTGTTAAAACTTGTTTACAACTGGGTATAACTTATATTAAATAATGGCTATCTATAACAACTCTATTACTTTATTTTGATTTAATTTTTCAGTTCTACTTGAACTGCAATTTTATTTTCGTAAGCAGCATTGTTCAACTAAACGAAAAAAAATATTATAAATACCTTGAATCCCCAAACCTCAAGAAAGGCACGCAACAAACTCTACATCAAATAATAATATTGTATAATAGAACCCTAGAAACCTGTAGACTGCCATCGGATAAAATCACAATCATAGATCTGTCCTAGAACCACAAAATAGTCCAATAATAATACAGTGCACTTCACAGAATTCCAAGCAAATACCCTAATGAAGAAGCACTACTTCAAGGCATTTCAAAATCTCATTCATTTGGTAACTTTCTTCGATTAAGAAACTAGGTATTGCTCTCCTACGCATTTAATTTGATTGCTTAACAATATTTTAAGTACCAATCACCTGCATTGAATCTAGAAAATGAAATACCAATACATCTTCATCTCCATTATAATAGCACTTTGCACGGTCGAAATTCATCTACTGAATAACAAGTCACGCTTTAAAAAATGTTCAGAGAGTTTAGAATTTGTATAACTTGTAACATACAACCATGCCTCAATCGACTTCCCAAAAAAAAAAAAATACTTATCATGAATCTCAGTAGTAGCCGACTACTTTATTTTGTTTTTGAAGACTAGTACACTAGTTGCTATTTTGCTTTAAAATAAGCTCTACATGGGCACTATTTAGAAATAAACTGTATATGTGCTGGATTTAGAGATAACCTATTCTTCGTATGTGGCTTTAGAATACAGTTTAGGATTTTAAGAAATGGACAACTTGTTCAATTTTATTTTTTGCTTTTCCATTTCAATTATTTAGGATTATTTAGAAACCCTATTCCAACTCATTGCTCCCCTGAAAAATGATAATCCAATCAAAAAAAGTCCGCTATATTTTGATGCTTGGAACTGAACTGATCCATAACAACAAACTACAAAACTGTTGCATGAATGCTCAACAAGCAAGACACAAGCACGAGAACAAAAGAACTAATTTAATATTGTCAAACCAAACTTCTATACAAACATGGTAGCCACGTTTGTAAGGTTTAAAAACGACTGAAATTCGTTCCCAAAAAAAAAGTGAAACGAATGAAATACATTTCGTTCTAAGCAAATACTCAGAAATACAAAAATTTACTTAGGTTTTTCCAAGAAAATATTCCAAAAAGAACCTTCTTTCAGAAATTATATATTATCTGTGATTTGATTTCCACTAAAGATTAAAAAGAATTTGCGGTTTTCAAGCGGCTCTATTGAGGAATATCTTGAAATATGGTTGAATACTTAGATCAAGTACGGAAGCACCATTCGAGATATAATAATATAGACTACAAAAGCACGTTCAAGAAAAATATAGATGCAAATCAATGTTTGTACCTTAACAGCCCTTGCGGTCATTACATTCTGAGGTTACATTTCTAAGATTTGATCTCAATACAATCCATAGGATTGTATATAAAGTTTTCAAACATAAACAGCCTCCTTACTTTAATAAGTAAGATGACTGAGCACAAAATGTAACAATCAAGACAACACAGGTGGAATTCTCTCCCCGAGAGAAAATCCCACATGTCCAATTCAGACACTCATTTGAAATGTACAAGCCTCTCATGGCCATAGTAGGAACTCAAAAAACTCCAGGCTTTCCAATCAAAGAACAAAAGCACCATGCTTTTCCAATTAAAGTACAAAAAAACACCATACATTTCCAAATCATTGGAGAGCAGTTTCCAAACTAAATTGCCTTTTGAAGTTGTATCAGGAAACTCAAACCTTGTGACTTTAGATTTGAATAAATTTATGTAAATATATATATTTTATCTCACAAGTTTCCTCCTCCATACAGTACGGCCTCTATTGATCTCAGAACCAGCATCATCCAATCTTAGCATGTGTAAGAATTCAAGGTCCTTGGCTGAATTTCTAACTGTTGCAGATCCATTTGTAAAAGTAATCCCTTTCGATGCAACAAATCCATCTACTACTGCACCATTTTCTGATATGCTTGGTTCCGAGCTTGTCAAAGACTCAACAACATCATCTTTGTTGCACTCTCGCCTATAATCAAGTGTGATTGTCTGCAGCTCATGTGACTCTAAAACTTCTTGTGGCATACTCTGTCGCAGACAAATAGCAGTAATTCGGGATTTTAAGACTTAAGAGAAACCATATATATCCAGACAAACTATGTAGATCTCAATTTTCAAATATCCAATAATAGAAAGCACTTTCAGTACTGCGAAATATATTTGCAACTTTTATACATTTATTGGGAAACAACTTATGTTGCTTAAAAAAGAGGATAGATCAGGGCTGTTTAAATATTCAACATATGTAAAGGATAATAAAGCTAAGAAAATAATCTGAAATATATCAGTACACGAACTCGCAACTTATGCACTAAATTCAACATGTTAAAAAGCTGAACTCAATATAGTTCTGATTTACCGATGCCCAAGAGACTATGTAGAGATAATACAAACCTCGAGAACCCAGCCAATGTAGGTAACATTATTGACATGTTTATTCATATCCAGATCAGCTCTCCTAGGCTGTATGATCATAAAACCAATAAACAATCAGCACCAATAAGATAGTACTAATGCCTAAATCAAAATATCAAGGTAGAAATATAAATTCGAACACATGCTTGACTGAGACTAGGACATTTTCAATTGAGTGCACCAGCATCTTAAAACTCGTTATGGGTGCATATATCTACTTACCACCCTAATGAATGAAAGTGCATATATCTACTTATTACCCTAATGATTGAATTAGTTCTACGTTCTACAGCATTTGGGACTGTGACGGGTGACGGCAATATGGCAGGCAACATGTTTCAGGGACAACAGGTCAAGAGCCATTTTTTGGGCAACGGGAGGGTGGTGGTGTATATATGTGCATGTGTACATTTGTGTGTGTAAGCAGACGCAGACTCAAATTTCTATAGTTTAATGGACAGCAGTATAACAGCGCCATATAACATGACACTGTTAAAATAATAATGGAAGACGTTGGCAAAAGCCTCCAAAACCAACCACATTCCAAAAACAATTGTTTATTTGCACTTCTCACACAATACCAGACAATGCCAGACCATGGTCAATGCACCTTTAAATCTCTCTTGCAACTGACCATAATAACTTACTGTATACACATTGAACATTTTAAAGATTGTGATTTTGAGTTTAAGTATAAACAAAAAAAATCAGAAATTCACATAATTGCCATGAAGTTAACTGCTATATTTTGTATCGTTAGCTATGAATCTGAGTCATGATATAATTATTGCTGTCATACAACTGTCACTGATGTCACTGCTGTCATGATTAACTTTATTGCTGTCATACTGCTGCCATGATAGATTTGTTGTTGCTACAATGCTGCTGTTGTCTTATATTATTGCTATAGAGTTGTCATGATAAATTTAACAGCCTCTTTTAATGTCGTTAATGAATTTCTTTTTAACATTAGAAATCTTCTTCTCATTGGGTATGATCAAACGTCCCCATGGCACTTTCTTTTTCTGCAAGACATCTTGGAAATGTTATGAAGGTTTTGCAGATTTATGGGGATATACCCGAAACACCATTGGGGGTGGGGACAGTAGTTTGAGGTCTGAGGATGCAACCCCGTGGAAATTACCAATATGTCCATCCACTAAGAAAGTTTCTTTTAAAGTCCCAGAAAACTGGCGTCAAGCTATTGGTAGGGAAAACTTGTATGCTCATTTCTTTTAATAGTTGAACGCATCCTTAATGTGAAACCAAAAGCTATGTCCAATAGACTCATATAGAGTACATTAATAACATTTCAATGACCACATTATGTGAAGCCTCAGATCAGATCATTCGAGACAATTTTGCAAAATACATCAAAAGTCCTCAATACAAGCTTACCATAAGACCAGATCTTGAGCGTTGTGCAGGATCCTTGAGCTTGGGTATCTTCTTAGAACTATTACTATTTTCTTCTGGAAATGCTAACCTGAAGAGTCAAAACTTGCTAGCTGTCATTCACTGAGAAAAAATACAACTTCAAAAATCTGCTAACAATGAAGGAAAACGTAAAACTTTAAAATAGAACCATACCTAGATACTTTGGGGCAATAAATCATGTATTCATCCCTTACTTCATCTGTTACTCTGGAAAGACGTCGAGTGTCCTGATTCATCATTACCCATGTGCTGAAAAATAGAATATTAAGTCTCAGTTTTCAGGACCAAAGTAATATACTGTCAGAAATCAGACATAAGAATTACAATAAGATAGTAAAAACATATTTTTATCCACTTGCAGAAGACAAAATAATATCAGCTATGCTAAGCCAATCTCCAGCCAAATTGATCCTTCAAAACAAAAAAATGGATTACTATTTTCCTACAAGAAGATGTCAATTTTGTTTATACCTTGTTGCCCTACCAATGATGACCTTCGTTGTGGCATCCTTGAGAATCCAGTCACGCCTAGTCCCAATTTTACCCTCACCCTGGCACCAAGTTTCAATTTCCACAACATCCCCCCTGCATTCATTGGATTCGAACAATCACTTCATCTCCCTAGGGCTCAAAACCTTAACAAGTAGGTTTCCTGGAAAAGATCCTCAACTAACAGAAACAAAGAACACAACACTAGGTGTTCTAATTTTTACCAATTGGCTAAGCTTTTGCACTTTTTATAAAAAATTCAACTCGACAATTTACACAAACTACAAGAAGTGTTTAACAATTATGATTTTGTAGAGATTGATCAATTTTTGACAATTTTGAACTTAGTTCACCTGTATTAAGTTTTATAAATGTCTAGATCCTTAAAACAGGTTAACTGAGAAATATCATTCAATAATAGCAGAACCAGGCAGCACAATAATTCAGCTTCTTCTTTTGTCATTTTGACCTATGACCCTTGACCATTAATTTTGTCCATTCAGGTTTACTGTACGAAGCACTCAAGACTAAATTTACTAACTCACAAAATTTATTAAATACGCGAACTAGGATTAAAAAGGTTGTAATTAGATTTTTCAATACACAAATATACTACATTATACTTTCCAAATGCATTCCCTAGTCCATAAATTCATCTAGCCAATTTGAATTCATGTTGCAAATTAGTGTCCTACAACCCAATTACTCTAACAACTTTCCCTATAATTGGCATAAAGAGTTCTAATCCCACATGCATCAAATTAATAAAAATACATGAAGTGGGATTACTGACCAGACAGGATACTTGTAGACTTCAATGTGCATTCGTGCAGTAACCCAGATGAGACGATGTTTCCTCATAGTGGGAGTGGTCGCAAATCCATCTGTTGAGAAACCCACACTCTGTGCATGATTGCACGCAACTTCCTGAAACAAAATAAAACAGCACAAGAGATTTAACATAATAGGAGAATAAATTTTATTGTAAATAAAAATCCGCCGTCTAAGTTTTGGCTTCATCCAATCTATAATCATAAACACATAAATTATAATACCCAAAATGAATAACATAATAACAAAGGATATATAATTAGCATGGCAAACAGCCCTGTTGGCTTCACAATAATTGCGGTCACCTTCCTAACGAAGATCACAGATTTGGCCTGAAATAACTGGTAATTCCAGCAAGGATTGAACAGATTTACTTCAAATGCAGAAATGCGTTCTCTTCATTTTTGTATAGTCCAATCCTAAATACATAAATATTACAATACTGGATACAAATTTCCCTTCTACCAATAAGCATGAATATGACGTCAAAGAATATCAAAGATGACTTTATAGACTAAAGAACATAAAAAAAATGCAGCCTACTCGAGAACACAGAGATCAGTCGCCCTCAAATCAATAACCAAAAGTTTGATCTCAGAATTCCAAAGCGAGAGGATTTTTCAAATTTTATTGTGAATCAAATCCTTTTCCATCTGTCTCGTATTCAGAGGGCGTAATCACAAATAAGTGTAACAAGAATGGAAACGTCATCATGATGCCAGTACACATTAACCCCAAAGAGTATGAAGACTAAAGTGGTTCACAACAGATCAAAACATGTCCTTGGCTATACGCAGTCTAATCTTAAATGCATAATGAACACATTTATGTAGTCAATTCTTAAATGTATCAATTGAAGTTATAATGTTGAACAGAAGTCACATTCATACCAATAGCCACAACTCTGACACAAACCATTCCAAAGAGATTAGGACGGTAATTGATAGCCAGCCAAACCTGTCTTCCTGCCTCAGTAATATCTAAACACATAAATAGTGCAATGATACATACAAGTCACTCTCATGCCATATATAACCTCAAAAAACCCCAGAGAAGATTCAAACAGCATAAGAAGAAGTATTTAGCTGTTAATTATTGCTACACAAGTCATTATTAGAAAAATTATCACATGGCTCTCATCAAGCGAAAAGGACTATCAGAAATAATTTTCAATTATAAATGAAAACCTACCTTTCTGGGCTACATCCAATCTAATAATAAGAACACATTTTACTGCCCAAAGTAGACAAAAAATATATATCTGCCTTCTTGGCTATATCCAGTCTAACGACAATCAGTCTACAACAACATTTAGGATATAAGTAGTAGACCTTAAATTGATAAGTAGGAGATGATTTCCACAGCTAGTCAAATTGTGATGTGAATATCAGGATTTAACTGTGTGATTTTTTCAGTCAAACTCGATGACCCATGTTTCATGAGTAGTGATTCAACATGAATCCATCTCTCATGAGAATAAATGGAACACTTAGCACTCATTGGATCTAGGTGATGCTCAAAAAATCACACAGTTAAATCCTGATATTCACATCACAAGTAGACCTTAAAGTCAAGCTTGTCAGAAAAACTCAAATTTGACTTCAAATTCCACCTAGACCATCACAATCACAACCCTTAATCTCAGAAGCCTAAATCCCAGAAAAGGAAATTACTCTCGTTTGCCCACTTTCAGCAACATAATCAGAATACTTTTCCCAGAAGCCAAATCTATTTTTTTTAAATACTAATTTTATAACCGAGAATGTCAACTAGGTGAGACACGGTGTCCCCAAAACGACTGAGCTTCGAATCTCAAAAAAGACTAGTATTTACTTCCACGAAATGATGTCTATGTGGTTAAAACAAGGTGTCAACCACAAAGCCCATATTCAATTCTCAGAGAAATAATAAATTTAAAGGAAAAATTTAGATTTTTTATTTCAGCTTACAAAATTTAAAACAAAAGGGGAAAATAAACTCCCTATTCAATTGTTTTAAGACAGTGTATCGCCCGTAGCACACAAATTATTCAAGTACTACAAAGTATAAACTTCGAATCCTAGTTGAGATTGAAATTCCAAGGCATATTTGTAGGTTACAAAGCAATATCTAAGCAAAATGTGTTTCATACCAACACATAAATCAGAAATCGAAAATCCAAATGCTCTCTGACATTCGAACATTGCCAACAATCCTCCAAGAGAAGGTCTTCATAAAAACTAAAGAACATTAACAGCCACATCAAACCGGCACGCACAACGTAGAAAATCACAAAATTTGAACCCCCCAAATCAAGAAAAACTGTACAAATTAGATACATTGAATCTACCCACCTGCAACAAATTGGCGACAGCCTCAATGGTAGCAGTCCTGTTAACTCCAACCTCATAACACCTAATAGTGAAATTCTCCTTATAAGAAAGCCCATCTGCAGTAAGCCCTCCAGGCCTAAGCCGATCTGCCAAGCTCTTCGTCTGGCTTCTATCAATTTCCTCAAGTTGTACCCTCCCATCTTCATCACAAATTCTGGCATTTGACGGATAGCTAGCAGAGATCTCCAATCTAAAGGAGGCCTTACGATAAACAGCATTTCTCCATTTGGGCTTCGATGTAAAAGAGAAACTGTGAGATCCGTTCTGCTCCAGGGACTTCCATGGGCGATTCCAATTCCCCGCCCTCAACATTTTGCTTTTCCCGTCAGGTGCCAGAAACTTAGTCGGCACTTCGCGAATTAAAAGGGAAGGCTGTTTTTTCAAACCTAAGGAGGACCCCATATGGGAACTTCCTTTGTCGCACCACCTTGTTGCACACGTGGCTATGATTTCGGTCGACGTGCCACGTCAATGTTTCAAATTTGGCATATAAAATGGCTTACGTGGCAGATGGAGATCACGTGTCCCACATTAAAAAAGTGTTACTGAAGAAAGTCTTGTAGTTGAACACTTTCTCTTTTTCCTATCTACTCCTACCCTTAAACCTTCCCAATTCTAGTAATCCTTCTCAATAAAGTTCCTTTTAAAATATCAAGGGAACCATTTTATCCATTTTATTCATTTTCGAATATACTTGTGTTTTTAGGGATGATTCAAAAGGTCTAATTTTTTAATGCTTGAGTTGCGATTATTTCTATGCCTAGGTTTTCCTCTTTTATGGTTGAGTTGCGATTATTTCTTTGTCTAGGTTTAATTGATATTTATTATTATTAAATTGAATTCTTTTTCTAAATACTATTTATATGCTCACATTAGATGTAAAATATTTAATTGATCTTAGAGAAACTCTCTAATGGTAAGGGGAAACCCTCCCTCTCCCACTCACCCCACACAATACCCCTCCATCCCATCGCCACCTTCGTCCTCGAGGGTTTTGTTGTAGGTGATAAAGACAATATGGATAGTGGCAGTGGTGATTTGCTCTATTTGTTCAAGCTTCAGGTGGACATCCTTGACAAGGTGGTTAATTAGCTCAAAGATGAGGTGGGAGGCCTGAACAATCGGTTTATAGATGTGAGCAAGCCTCAAGATAATGCATGTTTGCGCCATCGCTTTGTGTATTATGCAAAACACGATCCCCAACGTTGATATCTCTTAGGAGAATGATGCCAATGAGTTGTTTCAATTCCTTAATGAAGAATGGGTTGTTATCTTGTTGTCCAAGAGGCTAGGTGGTTGATCTAATTTAGGATCTATAAGATTATGACTTAATCCTAACAATCAGATATAATTTCCCGATCCATGCAACAAATGTGTGGTTATGTATCTTAAACCGTTGAAATTACAGAGAAGAAGAATTAAGGATTTTCTATAGAGGAATTTTAACCAATTACATAAAGTTAAACAAATTAACATAATTGAAATGAAGGAACAAACAACACATAATCAACTGACAGAAAAGAAATGAGAGAAGAGGCACAACACAATTTGATCTTGGAGCTCGCCCTGTCAGGACTACGTCTTCGAGTCCAGCTCCAATTGGTGGATCGATTTGATTAACTCCAAATCAAGTACAAAGTGTTACAAATCAACCCCTCAAAGAACTTCAGCATTACTTTGCTCCGATGTTCGGGACTGAAAATATGTCCTCCAGAATTTCCTCTCTTCTCCTCAGAACATAGTTGTCCTTCTGGTTTCAAAATAATTCCTCACCAATTTCTATATGTTAAAAATGGCCTTCTACCCCCTATTATACATCAAATTTGCCTAAAATAGGCTATAACCAAATAGTTTAAAAATAGGCCTTTAACAATTCATACTTCATAATTAACCCCTTTGCTAATTAATAATTTTGGCCTTAAACCAAATTTGGGGGTTAAATGTTATAACAAAATAACAAAAAAAAACTTTTTTTAATAAGGTGACGTGGCAGAGACTTTGACATGTGTCAACATCATAGAAGGTGCCACATGGCACCTACGTGGCGGAAGGGACTGAGTTTGTTTTAGCAAAAGTTTGTTATGGGTTTCGAACCTCTAACCTCCACCTACAAAAGTTTGTATAGATCATGTCATCATGTTGACATCATCCATACAGTCAGGACATGTCATCGGCCCTTTTGGTCAACCAACTTTGACTGAGCATATCTTTCGCGGTCAAGCTTCAATTTTGATGAAATGAACATTGACAGAAAGCTCTCGATGAGAACTTTGATTTGGCGCTAGCTTCGACCAGTTTTGGAGAGTTTCGAATTTCACCTTTCTGACAACCTCTAGTCTAGGGTTTGACCCAACTTTGATTGGCCATAACTCAAGCATACGGACTCCTTTTTCGTCTGTTTGAGTTGCGTTGGACTCAAAATTTTGAGGACTTCAACATGGTACTGATTATTGGAGTTCTAGAGATACTTCAAATTTCAGTGAAAATGTCCTCCGAATCAAGCCTCCCCACTGAAAAAGAAGCTTTCGGACCTCTGAAAGTTTATTTTTACATAGAATGAAAGTGAGGGCATGTTTGCCTCACTTGTCTAATATCACCTATACAAACTGCTGGAATTCTAAATATTTGAACCATCACACACATTATGAAAAATGACATAACACTGCTAATACAATCAACCATATATCCATTAGTTTTCATTATTACATCCATCACCCACATAGTACCAACTAGTAGAAATAGAAGTAAAAAAACTAAAATAACTGATGAAATGGAAAAAGTATCAACATTTTAGACCCCTCATACAAAAACATCATTAGAAAATGAACCTTTCAAATCCTCTTTTACCATCAAGGACTGAAGACTTGATTCTGCTTGCACCTGATCCTCACTAGCTGCTGCAGACACGAGAATCAATTTTTTGCTTGCATTTACAATCATTTCCAAATGTCGTGTGTTTACAATTGATCCTTCATTCTTCATGCAATGAGATCTTATAATGTATTCAATTCCATTTTTAAACAAGTGATACCTATTATGTTCCCTGTAGAAGATAGCTTTCCTATCATATAAATATGGGCTACCCAACACAATCCCACAGATATCAAGTAAAACCACATCAAATTCAACCTCATCTATGAACTTATATGTTATTGCAAATCTTAACTTACATTGTTTAGTGACTCATAATCTGTTATCATTGCACACCCAGCCTAATGGATAAGGTCTCTTATGTGGCTTAATTTCCAATCCCAACTATTTAACAACTTCCTCTGAAATTAGATTAACTTGGGACCCACTATTTATCAATGTGTCAATTTTAGTGTTCTTAGAAATCACCCTTATATGAAAAAGTTCACACCTTCTACTATCTTCAGGAACAACATGATTTGAAGTGGAAGCACATGAAACATCAGTGGTAGAATCAACAAAAGCTTTAGCTTTCAAACCCACAGCTAATATTGTTGTCTCATCACCAAAATCTGATCCAAGATCCTGAACAACAACTGTAGACTTTTGCTTTCCTTTTTTATCCTTCTTAAACCACTTTGGTTTCAACTCTGGATACAATTTCCAACACTTTTCTTCTGCATGTCCTTTCTTCTGACAATATGAACAAGTAGGCTTGTCACCTTCCTCTTTCTTCACTGTGGCTACTTTCTTGCCCTTCTTGTGTCCTTCAGGAGGAACAAATTCCTTCTTTGAACCGAAACTTGTGTTTCCTCCACCTACTTCAATATGGGTTGCTTGAACACATACTTCATCAAAGTTAGAAGGACTAAACATCAATATTGTATGCTTCAAATATGAACACATTCCACCTATATACTTTAATAAAGTATCTTGCGTGTAAAGAGGAATTCCAAGAGTTAAAGCCTTCTTCCTAAACACATGTGTATACTCTTGCACAGACTACCCTTTACCTTGTTTCAAATTTTGACAATCCATAATGGCTTGTTGCATATGACCCAAAGGATAAAACCGTTTCTTCAAAGCAGAAGTAAATTCATACCAAGATGAAATGATTTTACCATGTGTAGCAAGATCATCCTGGATCTCCGTCTCCCACCAGACTGATGCACTGCCTCCCATCCTAAGAGTAGCTAGTTGGATTTTGGAAGAATCATCCAAAATATTTTGAACCATGCAGTACACTTCGATCTACTTAAGCCAATTATCCAATTTTTCAGCATTCACTTCACCATTATATACACGCAAATCAAACTTTACGTCAAGCTTTATCAAGGGTGTCTTCACAGAATGTTTCTTTTTAGAAGAAGTAGATAGAGAAGAAGAAGACGATGAAGAAGATGAAGAAGATGAAGAAGATGGGGATGGAGGTTTAGGAGGGCCACTACCACCTCCTACTCCTTTGCCTTTATCATCTTTTGATGAAGATTTAGCTTCTTCCTTCTTCCTAGCCTTGTTCATCTTTCTCAAGTGTCGTTCATGCCTCTCTTGAAGAAGAATGTCAACCAAAGCTTTCAATTCCACAAAAGCTCTCTCGAAGGCTTCTACATCAAACTTAGAAAGATTTTTCTCAAATGCCATGATTTGTGGAAAAGTTCTTTTTTTTCCAATCTCTAGATTGAACTCTACAAGTTCACCTTCTCCTTGTTTCAACTTCAAACTAGTTAACATTCACCATCTACAATTTCTCTGCAAAAACAGGCTCTGATACCAAACTTGATCTAATTTAGGATCTCTAAGATTATGACTTAATCCTAACAATCAGATATAATTTCTCGATCCATGTAGTAAATGAGTGGTTATGTATCTTAAACCATTGAAATTATAGAGAAGAAGAATTAAGGATTTGCAACAGAGGAATTTTAACCAATTACGTAAAGTTAAACAAACTAACATAATTGAAATGAAGGAAAGAAAAACACATAATCAACTGACAGAAAATAAATGAGAGAAGAGGCACAACACAATTTGATCTCAGAGTTTGCCTTGTCAGGACTACGTGTCTAGGTCTAGCTCCAACTAGTGGATTGATTTGATTAACTCCAAATCAAGTACAAAGTGTTACAAATCAACCCCTCAAAGAACTTTAACATTACACTGCTTTGATGTTTGGGACTAAAAATATATCCTCCAAAATTTCCTCTCTTCTCGTCAGCGCTTAGTCATCCTTCTGGTTTCAGAATCATTCCTCACCAATTTCTGTATGTTCAAAATAGTCTTATACCCCCTTTTATACATCAAATTTGCCTAAAATAGGATATAACCAATTAATTTAAAAATAGGCCCCTTAACAAGTCATACTTCGCAATTAACCCCTTTGCCAATTAATAATTTTGGCCTTAAACCAAATATGGGGGTTAAATGTTATAACAAAATAACAAAAAATAAACTTATTTTAATAAGGTGGCAAGCAAATTATAGTTTAAATAAAAACAACGCCACATATATAACAAACCCTGATGGTGGCATATTGGTGGAGTAGTTTTGGCCAAGACAGTCGGTCGAGTGTTCCAATCTCACTGATAGTTTTTGTCTTGGCATGGTGGCTGTTATAACATTAAGTAAAATTTACCACATATAGAATTTAAGGCATCGAGTTTGACACAACGGCAATCGCCCGGTTTAGGAGGGGGAGGTTAGAGGTTCGAAACCCATAACAAAGTTTTGCTAAAACAAACTCAGTCCCTTCTGCTATGTAGGTGCCATGTGGCACCTTCCACAATGTTGACACATGTCAAAGTCTCTGTCATGTCACCTACTGACCATACGCTTGCCACATCATCTAGCAACTTGCACTGCTATCATGCCATGTGTCAAGCATTGATTGGCTAATGTTGACTTGTACTTGCCATGTCATTTTTTGCCACATCATCATGCTGACATCATTCATACAGTCAGGACATGTCATCGACCCTTTTGGTCAACCAACTTTGACTGAGCATATATTTCGCATCCGAGCTTCGATTTTGACGAAATGAACATTATCAGAAAGCTCTCGACGGGACCTTTGATTTGGCACTAACTTTGACCAATTTTGGAGAGTTCCAAATTTCACCTTTCTGATGGCCTCTGGTCTAGGGTTTGACCCAACTTTGACTGGCCATAACTCGAGCATACGAACTCCTTTTTCGTCCATTCGAGTTACGTTAGACTCAGAAGTTTGAGGACTTCAACATGGTACCGATTATTAGAGTTCTGGAGATACTTCAAATTTTAGTGAAAATATCCTCCAGATCAGTGGTATTGGTATGTTATGTGATCTCTCTACTACTAGTTGAATGGTCTTAGCAGCTATATTACTTTTTATTTTTATAGCATTTTCAAATACTACCTTGGCTTTGGCCCTACGTGGCATTTTCATTTGGTTAACTACTATACTCTGAAAAAATTTTGAATTATTATGCTTAGTTTTTTTATGGATGCATATGCTAGAACTGTTATGCTCAATACTTTAAGCTAATTTTTTATAGAGGTAAATTATTATGGGTTGCTCATTTCTCTAAGCTCACTCAGATTTTGTTAATTATATGTTAATGTGCTTTTGATGTGTTGTTTGTACCACGGACTAGCACCCTCTTGTTGTTGCTTTTATCAAAAAAATATTGGTAAGGACTAAAACATTTTTATTTTCAATGATATGATCGACTCCATAATTTTGATGGTGATGTCTTTATTATTAAAAATGGATAATTATTTGAATTATACTTGGGAAATAAATTGCATTCTATGTAAAGATATTGCATATGGATATTTGAATGATTGAAATGGGGAAGTAGAAAAGTTGACATGGATGGGACATTTTATTTATTTTTTACTTTGTAATGTGTTGCACAATGTAGTTTTGTGACGAGAAGTTTTAAAAAGTTGATAAAACAATATCAATTTTAGTGATTAGATTTTGGAGCTTGTTATTGAGGATGGGTGGAAAAGGGGTGGAGGAATTCTCGTAGGCAAAATAATTAAGCATTTTCACACTCAATATGAAAAGGGATTTTGAATTTTTTTAGTTATTCATAGAATTCAAGCAATAGATATGGGCTTTTTAAATATGAACTTTGTTATTCATATATCTCAAATAATAGATGTGGGTTTTGGAATATCTATATGTATTTCTTTTGGAATAATTATGTGTAGTGTTTAAATCAAAGTTTAGATCAAGATCCATGATCCATCAGTTGAATAACAATAGGATCTCTCATCTTCTACATTTGTGATGGATCATGTAGTTTGATCTAAAGTGTTGATACAAAAAATATAGAGTTATTCCAAAAGTTTGCGTGTACATTATTGTGGATTGTGGAAGCTTATTGTCTTTGAATAGGTTTTTTTATCAAGATAGTTTTGGTAGAAGGTTGGTGAGAGACCTTGTGACCTATCAAACTTCTAAGTTTAATATGTTGATGTTTGGTAAAATTGTTCTCTTTGACTAATACTAGTATGAGATTTTAATTTTTTCGTGAGATATATTAGATATTAACTATTTAACTATAAGTTTATGTGGACAATCTTCATTAAAATATTATAATTTAGATGTATAATTTTATTAATATTAATATTGTTTAGGTGAAAATTTGAAGAGGGTGAAATAGGTCCTAGGCCTCCACTTTTCATCCAAAAGCATTAAATATGTCTGTAGGGAGAAGGATAATTTCCAAGCATAGTGTCTTTTGAATTCAAATTAGATTAGAAAGACCCCAATAGAGGAAGAGATGCCAATATTGAATTTGATGTACTAACATGAATATGATACAAAGAAATACTCTTTGTCCTATGTGTGATATGTGTAAATGCAAATGCAAATTGAACTAATTGATTAAGTAAATGGTGAAATGTAAATCTAGATGTAAGATATATGTAAACAACACAATTTAGATATGTAATTGTATTTAAACTAAAAATTAAAATGAAATATGCAAGACTCACCTTGAAATGTATAGAAGAAAGTGTGTTTTCCCTCCAAAAAGTGCAGATCTAGGCCTAATTTTGAAATTCCATCTAGAAATCCTTGAATAAAATAGAAAATCCAGAAAAAGAAAAAAATTCCTTTTGAGGCTCAGAGAGCAAGTCAACTTGGAGGAAAAATGTCAAGATGTTATTCTTCAAAGTCGTCATGTTCCTGGGACCTTGTAACCAGGTCAACCCAACTTTTTCTGAAAGGTCTCAGGGAGTTATTTTTAGATTTGCAACCAGAAATTTGCTAACATGTTCAGGTATACACTATAAAACTTATTTTTTGTTTTCAAGTGGGGGAGGATTTTCCTTGGTCAAGCCTTAGATTGAGGAATCAAGCTTGAAATTGAAATGTAAATGTATGTAAAATAAATTAGATAAATGTAGGTATTCACCTTGCTCATAAAAGCCCTTGTCAATAAGGATTTGTCTTGTTGTATGTTGTAGATGTTGAATTGAGTATGTGGAATATAGGATATCTCCACAACTACAATGCATCTACTACAACCACATCATGGAGTCATGGATGTAAATGTGCATCAGTAAAGAAGATAATGAATGCCTCAATGTAGATCTCCTCCCTTGGTAGCCAACAAAATGTTGGATTTGGAAGAGGAAATGCTCACAAAAAATCCTAAAATGCTTTGAAGAAGGCTCGCTCACTTGAATGCTTGAACACCTTGCCTTAATTGGTTGATGTCTTTTGGATGTATCGTGAATGTTTGTGTGTGAAAATGAAGACTTCAAAAACCGTTTTATACTAGTTTTGAGGCAAGAAAATAAAATAAGTTGACTAGAGAGTGAAAGAAATTAATTGGAAACCCTGAGACACCTCAGGCCCCGAACACCTAACTCATATACCATGAGAATGGTTTATAAATGTGTTAGGATGGGTCAAATGGTCTAGAAATTTTATTTGGTACGCTAGTCAACCAATCCAATACATGTATAAAGGGAGAGTAACTAGTGCTAGCAAATTGTGTTATGCTAGTGTTTTCTATATGTTGTGCTTGAAAGCGAAAACATGAAAAATAAGGTCATGTATTCCCCGCCCCCCCCACCCTTCCCCCACACTTCCCCCAAGATGAAAAAATTACTACTTATTTTGGCATCTTAAGAAAGTGGTGAGGAAGGATAAAGCAATTTCAACATCAAGATAGTATCCACAAGCAACACCCAATCCAAACCAAAGAGGTCACGACTCCTATGAGGCCATGGAA
Organism: Cupressus sempervirens; assembly: GCA_028749045.1. Classification (NCBI taxonomy): domain Eukaryota; kingdom Viridiplantae; phylum Streptophyta; class Pinopsida; order Cupressales; family Cupressaceae; genus Cupressus; species Cupressus sempervirens. The sequence continues at coordinate 251,533,664 of CM053785.1, read as the reverse complement.
GGGTAGAATGCAACAAAATACCATGTAAGAAGTGAAAAAGGAAATCCTTGAAAAGGAGAATACACTATTATGAGGATCCAAAGTAAGTGATCTATCTACCATGAAAACCCAATTTCAAGTAATGTAAGATTGGATGTCACATGATAAAAATGTAACACTCAACCAAAGTAAATAGTGGATCCTTAAGAAAATGAGAAATATGGATATGATTTCCTTGTCCCCAAAGTGTAGGAACAAGAGAAGATAGGATCTATTATGCTACACATAAAGTAAAACATGTATGGGAATGAGCCCCCAAGAAGAAGGCCAACAATGTTACATGGTGTGGAGAAACATGATAGGGACTTAGAAGTTATTTAAAGAAATTAGGATTAAATTAAATTCCATCATAAGGAGATATGTAAATAACCTCATTATTAATGAGTTGTTGAATCTTGTAATGTAGAGCTTCACAATCACTAGTAGAGTGATTATGATAAGGGTGATACATGCAAAATCAGAGATTCATAAGTTTTATATTATGTTTCTTTCTATGTTTAGACCTAGTAATCACCTTAGTGCAAATAAGTTTAGGTATAATTGTTTCTTGATTGATAGGAGAAGAAATGTTAGATGATAGAGGAGAGGATGTGTACAAAGAATGAGATTCAACACTTTGTTGCACACATCCTAAATCATGATTGGCAATGGTGTGAAAAGAGTACTCATTCCCCCCATTGCCTAAGGGAAAATGATTTGTGTCTTGTTGTTTACTAAAGTCATTCTCAATGAATCTATTATAACCAAGATGAAAAAAAGAATCCAGATCACTAGGTTTGATAGATTCAACATTAGGGAAAGTGGTAAAAAAATCATTAGAAAGAGGATTTGTTTCAAACTTCATAAAGGAAATATCATTAAGTCTAAATTATCCAAGAAAGGTTGGTGTGAAATCTAAGGATCCTCAATCATCTTCGAAAAGAAAACTTGTAAAAGGGGGATCATCATTAGATTATTGGTCTTGTTTCTCCTCGACATTTAGACAACTATTTGGGTTAGTATCCTCATGAAGAGTGTACATAACATTATTTGTAGATAAACTTGACTTTTTGATGAAGAGTTAATGGAATGACATGCATATCATTTAACCAAGGTCTATCCAAAAGAAGGTTGTAGTTAAGACATCCAGGTATAGCATGAATAGAAGTATTTGTAATAATTGCACTTACTTTGATAGGTAAAGTGATGGTGACTAAAGTTTTCTTAGAAACATTATCAAATCCATGGATAGAAAGATTTCTAGGTTTGATGTTTGAAAGATCTTCTTTAATTTTTGTTAGCAATCCCATGCTAAAAATATTAATCCTAGACCCATTATCAATTAAGGTTCAACAAATAAGGTTGGAATTGATAAGGACAACTACCATAAGAGCATCATAGTGATCTTGAATCTCTTTAGGAGGAAAACTGTAATGAGTACATACAATTTGAGGTGGGGTTATAGTAGCATTCATGCATTATAAAAAGGCATTGTTGTTATGTTGATTAGGAGGTGGAGTTCGAAGAGTTTCTAAAGCTTTTATCAAGGCTTCGTGATATGTAGGAGATATTTGAAGAAGATCCCAAAGAGAAATATCGGTGGGGGTATTATGTAATTGAAATACCAAATTATAATCCAACCCAAGGTTTTGAGAAATACAAGGTAGAGGAGGAAGAATGGATTGAAAATGTGGGAGAGAGGTAGTAGGTTGAGGATTATTCCTTGTACAATATGTATGAGACACCGCATGATAATACAAAGAATCACAAGGTGCCCCTTTGAGAGTAATGTAAGGACAACTCTTAAGGGTGATAAGAGGTTTATTTGACAAAGGATAACCCTTGAGAGTGAGAATAGGTTGAGAAACATTAACTTGATTAAGGTCTTGCTTCTCCATATACCCATCACTAGAGAAGAGAGGGCATTAAATAGATTATTGATATCCTCTTTTCCTAATGAATCCTTAAAATAGGGATTGTGGAGTTCCATTAATGATTCATCTCCACTAGGATCATTAAGTGAAGGAAAGCTCACATTGATGAAGGCATTTATAAGTCCTTCCTCTTGCCCTAAAATATCAATAAGAGGAGGATATGTGTTAGGAAAAGAAAAATTTATCATGTGTTTCATGTGGAAATGACATAGAAGAAGTGTCATCCATGATATCATTGTTTGGAACTAAGGTTATTTCATGAGGAAGAGAATAATTGATGCCATCATCTAAGGTTTCATCCCAAATAGGAGAATCGTCAGAGATAATAATATCTCTATCAAGAAAGCAAACCATGGAAGAAAAAGAATAATAATTGAAAGAAGGTGTAAAATCATCCTTACAAAAATCATCCTCATAGATAAGGCATTAGGAGAAAGGTTAACATCAATTTTTAACTCTCCCTTAAAAGAGAAAGCGAACTAAGAGAGAGGTTGAAATAATATTCTTTCTCTAATATTCCCTTACAAGGCAACATCACATACACTAAATTGGTTCCTTTTAGGAGAAACATATTGTAAAGGAGGATGTTGTTTTATGGAAAAGGGTATACAATAATGGTGGAAATTTTTTGTAAACAAATTTTAAAACATGAGGTAAATGCATACAATCTAGATCTAAACATGCAATGCAAAAGAAGGCTAATCTATTCGCACAAATAAGAGATAAAGATATCTAATTTCACAAGATGGAAAAGTCTAATTATAAAATCCATGAGAAGGGGGAAAGAGGTTGGGTTCACCAAAAGAAGGCAAACACCTAATTCAAATAAGGAAATAAGGCAGATCAAAGGATCTAACTACAAAATCCACAAGAAGGGTGGACTTGTCGAGTTCACCAAAATGTTTATGTGAAAGATGGAAGAAGATGAAATAGGTACTATGCCTCCACTTTTCACACAAAAGCATTAAATATGTGCCTAAGGAGAAGGAGAATTTTGAAGCACAATCTTTTTTTTATTTGAATTATATTAGAAAGACCCAAATAGAGGAAGGGATGCCAATATTGAATTCGAATTACTAAAAGGAATGTTATGCAAAGAAATACTCTTTATCTCGTATGTGATATGTGCAAATACAAATGCAAATTGAACTAATTAATTATGTAAGATGTGAAATGTAAATCTAGATGCAAGATACATATAAACAACCCAATTTAGATATGAAATTGCATTTAAACTAAAAATTGTGATGAAAGATAGAAGACTTGTTTTGAAATGTATAGAGGAAAGTGTGTTTTTTGCTCTAAATAGTGTGGATCTAGGATTGATTTTGAAATTATGTCTGCCAATTCCTAAATATAATAGAAAACTCAAAAGAAAAAGAAAAAATCCTATCAAAGCTCCAAGAACAAGTCGACTTGGAGGAAAAGAGTTTGAACATCATTCCATAAAGACACTATGTTCATAGGACCTTGTAACTAGGTTGACCCAACTTTTTCTAAAAGGCCCCAAGGAGTTATTTTTAGATCTATAAAAACAAATTTATTAGAAAGTAAAGCCCACCAATATAATTGAGGAGGTGGGGGGGGGGGGGGGGGAGGGGTAAATCAACTATGCACTTAAACCAATCAAATAAACTTTATCAAATCTGAAACATGTAAACAATAGATGCAACAACCACAAGCTTAAAAATTATGCACAGTGACACAATATTTTGTTAACTAGGGAAGTCCTCGATGAGAGTGAAAACCTCGATGAGAATGATGCCAAAAAGATGATGTACTAATATAAAAGGTCATTGTGAAAGGATAATACTTTCTTAGGATTCAATTACATACAATCAGTACATGTAGTCCTATTAGGAAACTTTGAATCCCTACCAGAAGATTCCAACCTTGTTAGGAGTTGCTTCAACCCTATTAGGAGTTGATAGGATGTCAACTGAACCCATTGTCCAAATTTATTCTTTGAGTATCTTCACTACAATTTTTTTATGGTAACATATCCAAGGGTGAGTTGAATGATACACCATTGATCTTTACCAATACTATTCCTTTGAAGTTCTCAACACATCATCCTCTACTCTAATCTTATCAAATAAACATCCAAAGCTCGCATAATACCATGATCATACATTACAACACATATGAAATTTACAAACAAGGAAAACATATTTCCATTATACCAAGTCCTAACAACTAATAAATTCATCTTGAGGCTTTCCCAATGTCACAATGAATAATATAGGACCTCAACAAGATATTACATGTTACATTACAAATATACATCCAACACTCTGCTAGCCTGACACTAAACATATGACATGTTAGACTTCAACGGCCACTGCAAAATGATCAACAAATTTTATTAACATGAACACATCACCATGCACATACCTTCAATCAAAATCCAAGCCCACTAAACAAGCTTCAACCTTGTTGAAAAGATATAACTCAAATACCAATACTTTGCTTCATGTGCACTGGTCTACAACTAGTCTTCAACAAAACTGTCATAACTCACATTGACCTTCAAATTACTTCTTGCACACTTAGATATATCATTGAGACATATCCAAAATCATGATACTATACTCACAGAACACAACTTTGCATCCTGTGGCTACACTAACAAAACTCTTTTTGTAACTCTGACTGTTCCAACCAAAAAGCCCATATGTTGACATCAATGAAAATCCAAGTGATGAATGCAACACATAATAAATCAATCATCTCTCCAATATTTCAATAGACTCCCCTAAAGTAATAGTATGAACATTCATGCTAACAATCCCCCCTTAAGCATTGATGGAAAGTGGCATAACTCACACAAAACTATCATAACTCACATTAACCTTCAAATTACTTCTTACAGACTTAGGTATATCATCAAGACATATCCAACAACATGATACTAATCTCATGGAACACATCTTTGCATCCTCTAACTGCACTAACAAAACTCTCTCTGCAACTCTAATTGTTCCAACCAAAAAGCCCGTATGTTGACATCAATGACAAACCAAGTGATGAATTCAACACATAAGCAATCAATCATCTCTCCAACATTCCAATAGACTTCCCAAAAGGAATACTATGAAAATTCATGCTAACAACCCCTGCTTTAGCATTGATGGAAACATATGATGAAAAACCACAAGTGTTAAAAAGACCAAACTCCCTATTGACATCAACAATGTTTATTGACATCAAGAGATACTAAAAAAAATCTCAAACTGAAACACTTCTACAAATATTCTTCCTCATGCAACAATGATAATCTTCCCCATAGATGTATAAGGTTTTTCATGTATTACTCTTTGCCATTGATATCAATAACAAAGGTGTCATTATGTCAACTCTTGAATTTCAGTCATCTCCAAAATAATCTGGAAAAGATATAAAGTACCAAAAGACACTATAACACAATACATTAACAAAAGAGTTCTCAATAACTCTCCCCCAAAAAAGTGACTACTCCCCCAAAGCAAGCATCACCAAACATGCAGTCCAGACGTAAGAATACATTTTGAATATACTGGACTAATGCAATCATGCATAAACTACTCTGAAGAAGGTTGGGGCATAACCCCAAGCATGCCTCTCAGATACTCAAAAGTGTCCTTAGCCAAAGGTTTGGTAAATGTGTCTACTATTTGTTCCTTTTTGCTAACAAAATCCAACCTGATTTCCTTCTCTACTACTTTATCTGACACTTTATTGCAATGTAGTTAGTATTTAAATGTAACACACGATTCTTTGACATACTCATTGTACTTGTATTATCACAATGTCTGATAATAGGTTCTGGAAACTCAATACCTATGTCTTTTACAATTTTTTTTATCTAAATAATATGACCACAATTGTTTTCTATTGCAATTTACTATGCTTCTATTGTAGATTGTGATATGTAATCACGTTTCTTTCTTAGCCAAGGAACCAATCTTCCTCCCAAGAAGAATTCTCCACCACTTGTATTGTTTTTTATCATCTACATTTCCTTCCCAATCTGCATCAATATACACACATAAATTTAAATCATGTGATATCTCATACCATAATCCATAATATGATGTTCACTTCAAATATTTGAAAATACTCTTTACTACTGCTAAGTGTGTCTTGTTAGGATCTACTCAAAATCTTGCCACAATTCCAACTACACTAGCTATATATGGTCTTGTATGAGTCAAATACTATAATCCTCCTATCATAGATCTGTATTTTTTTGTATTACACTAGGAGGCTCATCCTTGCTCAACAATTTACATCCTGTAACCATAAGTGTTCTAATTGACTTATAGTTATCCAATCCAAACCTTGTCAAAAAATCCTTAAGATATTTAGTATGTGATATGGAAATACCATCCCCATTCTAAGTTATTCATAATCCTTATAAATATTTCATCTCACCAATCATACTCATTTCAAATTCATTCTTCATTTCTTCTAGAAAAATCTCATTAGCTTAATCATTTCCTCCAAAGATAATATCAACAAATACTACAATAATCAATAATCCTTCTGCATTTTGTCATAAGTACATGTTACTATTGTTACTCCCAATTGATGATATTGTTAATGTATGTGAAAGAGTCATGTCAGTTTTTATGTTGTCATTGATGTCAAGCCTTAGATGTAGTGCCCTGCCTAGAGATCCTTGGAACAAGGATGAAATATAGCAAGATTTTTTTTTATAAATTTTTTAAACTAAGTGTAAGTGTACAAGGTAACAACCTACACAGATCAAAAGACTGCAATAGAAGGCTAACAAACAACCAACACCAACAGATCTCCAAACGTCACCACTAACTAACACAAAACCAAAAACACATAAGAGATCAACCAAGTTGAAAGACAAAAGCGGATTCCTGAAAATTGGCTAAGGTTGAAATCCTGAAGCCCTAAAATTTGGCTAAGTCTGAATTTCTGAAGCCCTAAAATCTCCTAGAATCTTTATCTTAGCTTGTAGAGGTCTGGAACCTATCTCAAATGAATTGTCGCATATATTAAAATATAACTTAAGTATAAGGAATTAAATATTCATCAACTTATACTTAAACGATATATTTTAAACCCCTTAGGAAAACTGTTTTGAACTAGGAAGGTGAAAAACCCCAAAGGGTATCCAAAACCAACTTCCAAACTTTTTCTCGACAAGCCTAAATAGCCCCTATTTTTTGCATGAAAATATAGAACTACAAAATTTCATGCGAAGAGATGCATTCTTGCGCAAAGAAGTGAACAGGCTTGCGTGAAGACTTGCATCCTCGCCACGAACACTTGCATCCTTGCGCGAAGACTTGCAATCTCGCGCGAGAACTCAAATCAGCACGCACACAAAAAAAGTTATAAAAAGCTGAGGAAACTAAAAAACAAAGTTCCTCCACACCAGGGAGTACCGGATCCACATTTCAAGGTGAGAACATTCGAATCAAAGCTAAGAGACAAAAAACTAGAAGCAAAGTCTCACCATCTAATCAATAGCAATGGAAGAACAAAAAGTAACATCGCAGTATACTGAAATCAACATTGCATTAAAACATAAATAACATCGCAATGAGAAAAATAACCAAACTAAGTACGTGGTTCCTCCCAACCATAATAGTATCATCAGACCATCATGGGCCCTAGCCATCCCCCACGCATAACATTCCCAAGCTACCAATTGAATCGTCGATACTTTCATAACAGAAATGTCACTACTAAACATGCTACAAAAGCAAAGGAAATCTAACATGCTAGGAAAAAGCATAAGATAATCCTACTAGTAGATACATTATCTATCATATGCTACACATCATAATAAGGAATGCATCAAAACTAAGATCACCCAACATGATACACAAACATCCCAATGAAAGCATAAATCATAAGAAAAGCATACTCTAGAATCCGTAGTACCAAGTGAACACATCCAACGACAGTCGCACTAGGACAATAGACTGTCTCTGTACACTAGTCCCTAGCAGTGTTGTAGGTAGCTACGCCTCCCGACCACATGGCACCTGTAGGTCCACACCTGTCGTGCTGATGGAGATAATGAACCAACCAGACCCACACACAAAGCAAACATCCATGGCTAACACTCACGCCAAGAAGTATGATGAGTGAATCCAAGACAAAGACAATGCATAACTATAGGTCTTGGTCAGACATATCAGAGGGCTACTATGTAAGGGCTGACATCATGGAGAGTCGCTTGGCATCAACAAGCCCAAGCTGGTACTAGCAGCTCTCCACTTCCAAATGGAAGGAGCACATACCCAATCATTTTAATATCTTTAAGTTTATTACCACCCAATGTTTAGATTTAATTATCACTTGATTACAAAGCTTCTGTACACCAACCCTTCGGAAATAAGCACAGAGTTGCAGAGATAGAAGCCCCCTCCATATGCTACCCTACCCTACCCATGCTCATCCAACGATGAGTGCCCGTAGGCATGCAAATTCCCAATCCAACCCCAATGATCACTCTTCCAGAAATACCATAGAAGATAGAGACTCGCAAGTCATCTAAAAATGTATGTGCATGTACTCGTGTGTGGCACACCACCATCATGAAGATCATAACAAAGGACTAGATGAGAACACAAAGCAAAAAGTCCCTCAACCAAAAATAGAATCGGGAGGATGGATGCAACACGCATCCCAATGCAAAAAAAGGTGCAAAAGTGGTCTGACAGATATCCAAATGGATCATCCAATTCTACAACCCACATTGTGCCAAGAAAATTTGAGAAAACAAGGCGGCACACAAAATGAGGTAAAAACCCCAAATTTTGGGAAAAT